>CM073470.1:18735000-19322500 GCA_037074535.1 Gleditsia sinensis
GCTGCTTCAAATGCTGTAAAACAATTACCTATTGATGAAAAAAAGAGAGAGAAGATCATCACCTCAAGTGTAGAATGATTGTATTTGAAGCATTTACCTGACCTCAGGTTTATATCAATTAGCTTTCAGAATATTCACTTCCTTCGAGTGAGTGGATGCAGAAGGTTGAAGTCTATCTTTTCTGCCACTGGCATTTGAAGCCTACCACGGTTGAGTATTCTAGATATTGGGGACTGCGATGAGCGGGAGGGAATGACCCAGATTTTGAAGAACAGCCCTTTGGAAACCCATAATCAAACATGCATCCCCAAAAGGTGTGTTTTCCAAACTTGACGGATCTTATAATTCAGAGATACAGCATGTTGAAATGTCTTTTCTCTGTAAGCCAAAAAAGGGCCTATGTTGAAACTCATAATGGCGAGGTGATCGAGTTTGTGCTTCCCAAATTGAGAGATTTGACACTCAAAAAATTGCCTAGCCTCATTGACGTTTACTGAGGCTTTCAGTATCAGTTTCAGTTGCAATTACAGGCTTTGGAATCCTATGAAGTGAAGCATTGCCCCAAATTTTCCTCAACCAAAATTGCCACTCTCAACAACAACTGGCGTGCACGCCAAAGACACAACACAGGTGCATACATTTTGCGCACATTCATATGCCATGGTTCCTAATGATTACTTTTGAAGTGTTGATAATTGGATAATGGATACCTTAAAGGACAGTGGTTACTACCTTTTGCTATCAGACAATTGACTTCGCTCTGTTGAGTCATGCGGCAACACCCAAAAGAACAAAATTCCTAGAACCCTCCAACGAATACTTGACATATTTTTTCTACCATCTGACTCATTGACATTTTTAACAGAGAATTTTATATTTCATTGTCTGCCAAAACTTTTTTTTTGGGAGGGGGGGGGGGTGGGTTTTAAAATGTAGGGTACCAAACTTGGCGTACTAAGGTTGAGAACGGTAAAAAATCCAAGGGTCAACTGTATTTCATGCTAATCTGTTTTGGTACAAAAAAAAGTGCTGTTCTTATAGCTAGTTTCCATGGTGATAATAACTCATGATGGAAATGTCAAACATGAAATTATCAATAAGATAATCTCTGGATTTCAGTAATAATTGAGTAGCCTAAAATTTCCCTGATAATTGACAGTAAGATATGCACTCCAAAATGTGATATAAGAAAAAAAATCGGAAGGAGAAGAACAATGATCTTTGGGTTTTCATTATGGGAGTTGTTCTATGTGCATTTTCTCTTCCTGGCCATTCCATATTATAGTAATTGTTCTGGCTCAGTGCCCATCAATATTTTATTCTAGACTACTAAAACTTAAGTTAATCTGTTATACAGATGATGAGATAGAAGAAGAACAAGGTGATGATAGTGATTTTTTTGACAAGGATTATGAGGTGATTCTGAAGAAGAAGAATATGATACTGAGCAAGAAAGTGAAGAGACGCTGAGAAGGAAGAATATAATAATGAAGATAACGCTGCTGCTTACTTTGACGATTTTGTTGCATCAGATTTTTGGAGTGTAAGTGGGCAGGGAACATTCCTTTTTCTAGGCCTTCCCAAGTCTCCATCATTTTTCCTCTTCTCAGAATAACCCAACGCAAAGTGTTTGTCCAAATCAGTGGAATATGCTTTCTTGAGATTTTCACTTTTTAAAATATCTTATTGATAAGGATGTGAATGAATTAGAATCGCTTTTGCTTCTTCTTGAACCTATTTGTTTGTCATTAACCAAGCATAAGAGAGTTTGGACCCTTATACTTTCAAATAAGTATACTTGCAAATCCTATTTTCATTTCTTGACTTCCTTTCCTACTAGAGAAGTTTTTGATCTTAAGAAATCTATTTGAAAATCTAAAGCTTCCTCAAAAATTAAATTTTTCTTTGGACAATAGTATTAAATAAATTTAACACAAATGTTTATGTTGCAAATTCCTAGACCACACTGAGCCTAGTCTCTTAATATTTGTGTTATGTGCATGAATAGTGCAAAAACTGGTGCTCATTTATTTTGACATTGTTGGATGGCTACTTCTTGGAAGAAACTATTTGCAGTCTTCAATAAGAGTTGGGTGTGCTTACATAATTTAGAGCAGTTTGTCCTTATTCGGTTAAAAGGTTTTGATTGGACAAAGAATGGCAGAACTTTGTGGTAATGCTCAAATTTTGTTGTGACCTGGACTATTTGGTTGAAGCAGAATGCAAGGGTGTTTCCTATCTTTAGATGGGTGTCTTGGGATAGGATAATGTTTGGGGTTTCTCTTTGGTGTTCACTTCAGAGTTTCTTTAATGTCAGTTATTCTATGATTCAGCTTTCGCTTCTCTCTCCGCAGAAGGAACCCTAGCTCTGCAACAACTTGGTTTGAGAGGCTGTTGTCAATGGCAGCCCCTATCTCCTTCTCTTTTATTATTTTCTTCTAGTTTTTATCTTCTCCTTTAGTTTCTTTTGTTAACTTCTTTGCTTTGTGGGAGTTGACTCCTTCCCCTTTTGAAAGAGTTTTCCTTTTCATGGTACGAGATGTTGTTTTTCACTACTCATTTCATTAATTCTACAACAATGTTCTTTAAATCTTGACAGAAGCTTGTAGAAAACTTACTTTCAGATAGGGTGAAAAGTGTATCACCTCTTTTTGAAGATCATTTTTTCATCATTTTATATTTCTATAATAGCTATTTTTCTATTAAATGTATTACAAGTTTTCGTGTTTAAAGGGGTGTAATATCGATTTCTTTGATTATTTTTCGTTCTTCTTCTATGCTTTGCTCAGAAGAGTAAGCTTTTCTTTCTTTCTTTGCCAACCTTGTGTCCTTTGATGCTGCTGAATGACATTGAAGATGCTTAATAAGAGTGAGAATTAATAAGATGCACCAAGGTTACACTATGTGGGGGAAGTAACCGAATGGGCATTTAAAAGGAAGATTCATGTGAATTTTCCTAGTCTACTTTGATTCATAAATTCATAAATTTATTTAATTTTACTTTATGAATTTTTTTGGATATATTAATTAATCTTTAAAAATATTAAATTATTTACATATTAGTCTTTGGATAAATGAGTTAAAAAATTTTAAAAATAATGTGCAACGAATTGATAATTTTAATAATTAATTTGTATATTTAAAAAATTATTCAAGAATTATAGTTAAATGAGTTTACAAATTTAGAAATCAAATGATAAGTTTACTTTTAAAATATATAATGGAAAAAAAAATTATTTTAGTTTTTGAAAAATAATGTTATTATTAATTTGATACTTTTAATTTTTTTCTACTTAAACTATGATTTTATTTTTAATGAGTTTTGACTCCCTCTCCCCCCTCCTCTCTCTCTCTCTCTCTCTATATATATATATATATATATATATATATATATATAATCTATAATATAAAATATTAATTAATTTAATTTGTAAATTTTTATAAAAATTTATTAGTAAAAAAATTAAAATTTTTTTTATATAAAATAGAGAAAGAAAAAAAGAATATCTTTGTTCTCTATCTTCTATCTTAAACTGCATAATATGAATTTTTTCAATTTAAAAAAAAAAAAAAAGCAAGTATGGCAAATAATTTTTTTTTTTTTTGTGATTTTAATATTTGATTTTTTAATTAAACTTTATCGATAATTTTTAACCTTTATTTATTGGAGAAAATAGACAAAGAGAACATCTAGCTGTTCCCTATCTTCTATTCTAATTCAGAATATGAAGAAAAAATTTTACAGTTTAAAAATTATGTTAAAAATAATTCTTATTTGATTTTTGTATTTTTATGGAATTTATTTTCAAATTTTTAAAAACGGAAAACACTGGTTTTTTTTTTGGTTTTTTAATAAATCTCTCCACAATATGCACCCTACTCTTATTCTCAATGCTCTCGAGTCTCTACGTGTGGTGAACATTGATTCTAACTCAAGGGGTAGCCTAGTAGTGAGAGAAGTGTATTAAGTTGTCATGTTTGAATTCTAACTACGGCAATTTCTTGAGAAAATGATAAGGAATTTTGTTGTGAATTTCCGATGCAGATAGGGCCAAACTTGTTTGGATACCATCTTATTCCAATAACTGAAAAAAGAAAAAAATGAACATTGGTTCTTTGCGGAAGAGCTTAAAGGCTTCTCTAAGAGTTAAACCATGTCTACATAAGCAATCCACTCTTGGTTTTAAGTACAGTGGTGATTAATTTAATCAAATTGGCACTTTAAATTTTCTTTTGCTCTAAGGAGTGTGTGGCTGGAAATGAGATCACTCCTTCATAAATTTGGTTTTCTATTGACATTTCTTTTATTCTTTGTAATCAATTTTTTATATATATAAATATTAAGAGATGACTTAAATCTAGCACATATTATATTGACAAAGATTTACTAAATTGGTAGATATCCACAAATTACAGTGCGAAGTTATAACAAAAATGACAACGAGTCAGAAGGTAGAAAATTTTTGTCCAGTATCCGTGGGAGGGTTCTATGAATTTTATCCTTTTGGATGTTTCCGCATGACTAAAAACAGAGTGAAGTCAACTGTCTGATAGCAAAATGGGTAGCTCTCTTCGTGGTGCATCTTCCTCATACTCCTCCTAGCAAAAGCTAGTGGTCATTGTTCTTTAAGATATCCATCATCAAATTATCAACACTTCAAAAGTTATCATAAGGAGCTATGGCATATATATGAATGTGCGCAAAATGAACGCACCTGTGTGTGGCCTTGCCTTGCACGCCAAAAGTTGTTGAGAGACACAATTGTGGTTGAGGAAAATTTGGGGTGATGCTTCACTTCATAGGATTCCAAAGGCAGCAATTGCAACTGAAACTGATACTGAGATCCTCCGCACATGTCAATGAGGCTGGGCAATTCTTTGGGTTTCAGATCTCTGAATTTGGGAAGCACAAACTCGATCACCTCTCCATTATGAGTTTCAACAGAGGCCCTTTTCTGGTTGCGTAGAAAAGATATTTCAACATGCTGCATCTCTGAATTATAAGATCCGTCAAGTTTGGAAAACACACCTTTTGGGGATGGATGTTTGATGATGGGTTTCCAAAGGGCTGTTCTTCAAAATCTGGGTCAGAAATGATTTCCTTCAGCTCATCACAGTCCCCAATATCTAGAATACTCAACCGTGGCAGGCTTCTAATGACAGTGGCAGCAAAGATGGACTTCAACTTTCTACATCCACTCACTTGAAGGGAGTGAATATTTTGGAAGCTAATTGATATAAACCAGAGGTCAGGGAAATGCTTCAAATACAACCATTCTACACTTGAGGTCATGGTCTTCCCTTTTTCTTCATCAATAGGTAATCGTTTAATATCATTTGGAAAATTTAATTTCTTCTTGTTAAACCAATATGGAAGTCTAAAGTTTCTTCTAATTTCAAATCTTTTGTTTGGAATACAATACTCAAAATGGTAAACACAAATGACGTTTGAAAATTGTGGCTCTTTTTTTTTTTTTTCATTGCCCAATAGTGTATTATCTGTGGAATGAACTCTTTAGTATTTCTGGTTAGAGTCAGGTGTCTCCTAGTACATTAGAACAGTTTCTTCTAACCCGTTTTAAAGGTTTTGGTACTAAGAAGGACAATACAATGCGCTATTTATAAGGTTCTTTGATACAAGAACATAGATTTTCCGGTCATTTGAATGCCCCAAAACTTGAGATTCTGCCACTGGATAGTACACGTTCCTTGGAATTATGATCCACGTCTTTTAAAAGTATGAAGGCACTCAAGGTTGTGGCCATGATTGCACAACATTGTTATATGGGGACGGTTCACATCATTACTACCGTCAACCCAATTTTTAACTAAGCTTCGAAATCTACGGTTGGTAAGATGGGAGTTAGGTGACATCTCTTTGGTTGTAAGGCTAAGAAGACCTGAGATTCTTGTCTTGCGGGGTAGCTGCCTTCAAGAATAGCCAAATGGAATTGAAAAATTAGATAAATTAAAGTTGTTGGATTTGTCATGGCGTGGAAGATGTTCACAACAAGAGTTGTATGTTTAGGGAGATAGCTGTGACTCTAGAATTGTAGATGCTTGTGAATCCTTTAAGGATGATATTACTTTCACTGAATTACAAAGTTCTGAATACAGAGAGGGAAGTTTAAAAGTAATATGCCTGTGGATCTTCAAAATTTAAGCACGAAAATTCTAAAAATAACTGAGTTGAATCCTCTCGCTTCAGGTGCATTTATCAAGTGTCTTCTACAAAGGGCAGGAAATGTTTCTTTCTATAAACTCCGTGGAGGAAGTTGCAAAGTATCGTCCCATGCGCAGTTCAAGATGTAGGAGGCTTGAAAGAGTTGACTAAGCTCTTGCTTCATTCTTGCTCAGAGATAGAGTGTCTCATTGACACAACTTCAGATGACGTTTTATATACAGCAACCACGGTGTTCCCCAGATGGGTGAAGTTGCAGTTGCAGTTTATGCATAATTTGAAAGAAGTGTGTCATGATCCACCTCTGCTTCGCTTCGTTAAGAAATTAGAGGAACTTCATATATGGCACTGCCCCCAGTTGCATGGCTTATTTTCTCGGGGGTGGAACCTGTGCAGTCTTAAGATCGTAAGAATATGCAATTGTCCACAGTTGACATCACTCTTCCTAATGTTTACTGCCCAAACTCCGCTGCTGCTTGAAAAACTATCTATAGAAAAACGCAGTGAATTGGTTCGTATAATAATAAATGCAGAGAATGGTAATAATACAGGAGAAGAAATATCTCCAATCTTAGATAATTCTCCTTTGATGTTCCCGAAATTGAAGATTCTATCTGTTAGTTCTTGTCACAAATTAGAATCTACATTCCCGATCACTTGTGTTCAAAGCGTTGAGAAATTGCAAGACCTATGTATTGTTCAGGCTTCGGAGCTGAAATATATATTTGGTCAACTTGATCATGGAGATCATTCATCTGTTCAAAACGAGATACATATCCAATTTCCTCTCTTAGTAGTACTCAAACTTCAGGGCCTCACAAAGCTTCTTTGCATTTGTCCAAAAAATTATCAAGTCAGATTTCCATCTCTAAGGGAAGGATACTGTGCAGATTGTCCAAAATTCACCATTCTGGTTTGGCACTGAGACCTTTGCACCTGAATATGGTATGCATTCATTTTCAATAAAATCATTGCTTTAGTTACATTTGATAGAATGCATGCATATGACCACATATTTAATCTGCATTTAATCTATGGGTGTCATGCTCCAATATCATAGAAAGTGAGTGGATTACTTTTATAGAAAGTGAGTGCATTTTCAATATGACATGCTCCAATATCCAAAATTCAATAAAATTCTTGTAATTCAATTTACAATTGAATGCCTCTTTAACTTCAATATAGAAAGTGACAATTTGCTTTTATAGGAACTGTAGGGAGCATTTTGTAAATTAGAATAGATCGCAATATCATACATATGCTGCGAAACTTCAATTAATTTTTTCCAATGATATCAATCATATAGTTAGATAATATGTCTTGCTGTATGCGAAATTATGGGCTTATACAGTAATCAACTTTGTCAAATTGATGTGCTTTATTAAAAGGTATGAAAGTTGAAAGACAACACAACTCAGATTGTAGGAGCATAAATATTTGAGAACAAAAGGGGAATATCAATTGTATTCTGTTTATATTTCCTGCTTAACCTTCAGATTTCAATGCAATGCCTGACCTATTTTTTCTCTCCTTTATTTGCAATCCCTTCCTTTGTTTTTTCACAGACGATGGGACGAATGACAGCCAATCGAGTATTGAAGTTACACTTCTTTCTCAGTTAATTGAAGATATTAAAAATCGAAGAGTAAAAAACATATCTGATCTTCAGGGAGATAGCCTTAATAAGGAACAAGAGGATATGGCCTTAGCATTAGAGAAACTGCCATCAGGAACTCTGTCTGAGCCTCCAGCATCTTCCATTTTTACAAGTCATTGAAGTGAAATTTCAAATCTCTATTTTCTCAAATTGTTGTCAAAAGCCTGTCAGAGTTGAGGCACCAAATCATATCAGACTCTGAGGAAATGGTGGACATCACTGCAGAAAATGAAGAACCACAAACTCAAGTGTGCTTCCCAAAACTAAGAGAATTAAGGGTCAAGAGGTGCAACAACTTGAAACACATTTTCTCTGCTAGCATGACCATAATGCTTCCACAGGCTGCTGGACTAGAACAGATTTTTTGACAGAAATGTGAAGACGGCATCAACAATTAAAATAAATTGTGCTTCCAAACTTGAAAGAAATAAAACTTAAAAAATTACCTTGTCTTAATTTCTGTCAGGGCTATATGTTACAAACACCGGAGCTCCACAAAGTCCTCATACATGAATGCCACAAATTGGATCCAAATATATGAGCAACTCAATTGATTTCTCTTGACTGGAAAACAGAGGTACTGGATACTATTCTTTTGACCATTTTGATTATTTCCTGGTACATTCTCATTCCTAGATTCCTAGTTATGTGCAACAAATGTGAATAAACCCAATGAAGGAGCATGCTTCATAGACCCAAGAGAGGGATAGCCGCTCCTGACGTTGTGCTTTCAACAAGAAACAGTTTAACTGAGGTTCCTTGAGATTACATCGAGCCACCTATAAAGTATTGTGAAATGTGAATAAAAAAACGTTGTGTGGATAGCATTATTCCATGTATTTTCTTTTGGTAAACAGGGGGCATCGTATGCAATTAGCATTTCTCACTTTTGTAGGCACAATAATTGATTTTTCCATAAATGTTTATTCATATGCACTGTACTCTCTCAAGAGCACCTGATACATTAGAGAATCTTAATCCTTCATGAAATTCCTAAATTTCTATATGGTTGTTTCAGAATAGTTTCATATTTCTCTTAAATTATGAATGGCTAGTCTTTAAAAATGCATTTACATTCAGAAAGGAGATATTAATTTATATAGTATCACTGTGTGTGTGTGTGTGTTTTTCTGGGGCATAGGAACTGCAACCACCTGAGACAAATAATGGCTGAGTCTGCAATGAAGATTCAAATACCCAAGCTGCTTCAAATGCTGTAAAAAAATTATCTATTGATGAAGAAAAAGAGAAGATCATGACCTCAAGTGTAGAACGGTTGTATCTGAAGCATTTACCTGACCTCAGGTTTCTATCAATTAGCTTCCAAAATATGCACTTCCTTCGAGTGAGTGGATGCAGAAAGCTGAAGTCTATCTTTTCCGCCACTGTCATTAGAAGCCTCCCACGGTTGAGTATTCTAGATACTGAGGACTGTGATGAGCTGGAGGAAATCATTTCTGACCCAGATTTTGAAGAACAGCCCTTTGAAAATCCAACATCAAACACGCATCCCCAAAAAGTGTGTTTTCCAAACTTGACGGATCTTATAATTCAGAGGTGCAGCACGTTGAAATGTCTTTTCTCTGTAACGAAACAAAGGGGCCTTTGTTGAAACTCATAATGGAGAGGTGAACGAGTTAGCTCTTCCCAAATTGAGAGATTTGACACTCAAAGAATTGCCCGGCCTCATTGACATTTGCGGAGACTCTCAGTATCGCTTTCAGTTGCAATTACAGGCTTTGGAATCTTATGAAGTGAAGCATTGCCCCAAATTTTCCTCAACCACAACTCCCACTCTCGACAAGTTCTGGCGTGCACGCCAAAGCCACAACAGAGGTGCGTACATGTTGCTCACGTTCATATGCCATGGTTCCTAATGATAACTTTTAAAGATTCCTCATCAATATTTTATTCTTGACTACTAAAATTTAAATTAATCAATTACACAGGTGATGAGATAGAAGAAGATGATGATGACGATAGTTATTTTTATGACGAAGATTATGAGGGTGATTCTGAAGAAGAAGAAGAAAGTGAAGATGATGATACTGAGGAAGAAGGTGAACAGGAGGATGAGGAGGAAGAATAAAATAATGAAGGTAACGCTGCTGCTTATTTTGACGATTTTCTTATGCTTGTCGCATCAGGTTTTGGCGGTATAGGTGGGCAAGGAACATTCCTTTTCCTAGGCCTTCCCTAGTCTCTATTAGCTTTCCTCTTTTCACAATGCCCCAGTGCAAAGTGTTTAAACAAATCAGGGGATCGAATAGGCTTTATGGGGATTTTCACTTCTCAATAGATCTTACTGATAACGATGTGAATGGATTAGAATCCCTTTTGCTTCTTCTGGAACCTATTTGTTTGTTGTCGACCAAGCATAAAAGAGTTTGGACCCCTGATACTTCCAAGTGAGTGTACTCGTAAAGCCTATTTTCATTTCCTCCCAAACTCACCTACTGAAGAAGCTTTCCATCTTGAGAAACTATTGGGAAATCTAAAGCTTCCTCGAAAATTAAATCTTTTCTTTAGACAATAGTATCAAATAAAATTAACACAAATAACATGTTGCATATTCATGGACCACACACAGCATTGTCTCTTAATATCTGTATCATGTGCATGAATAGTGCAAAACTGGTGCTCAATTATTTTACATTGTTGGTGGTTGCTTATTCTTAAAACTAACTGTTTATTATCGGTGAGAGTTGGGTATGTCTATAGAATTTAGAGCAATTAATTTTTTTAAAATAATTTAATTTATTATTGATAAATAATTTTTTTATTCAATAATAATATTTAAATTATAACATATAATAAAAATTATTTTTTAAATTATTTTTATTATATATAACAATTTAGATTCCGTTGATAATTCTATCTCTTTACCCTTAGTTCGGTTAAAAGGTTTTGATTGGACAAAGAATGATAGAACTTTGTAGTGATGCACAGTTCTTGTTGGGACTTGGAATATTTGGTTGGAGTAAAATGCAAGGGTGTTTCCTCGGGCTAGGCTAATGTTTGGGTTTCTCTTTGATGTTCACTTCAAAGTTTCCTTAACGCCGTGTCACCATTAGATACGCAGAGTGGGCCACATTTAAGCTACTTTTTAATTTTCTTTATTAGATGTCGTGTCTCGATTTTGAAAATGTATCTAAGCGGATCCTCTATCCTTCTTAATATAAGTTATTCTATGAGTTAGCTTTCGCTTTTCTCTCCCTGCAGAACCCTAACTCTGCAACAACCTGTTTTTGAGAGGTTGTCATCAATGGTAGCGCCTCTCTCCTTAGCTTCTTTTGCTGAGTTCTCTATTTTGTGGGAGTTGCTCCCTTCTTTTTTGAAAGATTTTTTCTTTTCATGGTAAGAGTGTTTCTTTTCAAGATTTGCAACTCATTTCATCAATTCTACAACAAGGTTCTTCAAATCTTAGCAGAAATGTTACTTAGAAGGTGTATTTGTCATTTTTTAAATATTTTTCTTTCATATTTTTATGTTTCTATAATAGTTGTTTTTCTGTTAAATGTACTGTAAGTCTTTATGTTTAAAAGAGTACAATATGTGGTTCTTTGATTATTTTTTGTTCTACTTCTATGCTTAGCCTCTTCTTTCTTTGTTTGCCAACCTCGTCTTCTGATGCTGTTAACTTATGTGACTGAATGATGATGAAGATGCTTAATAAGAGTGAGAATTAATAAGATGTAAAGTAACCACTTATAAATATGACACTCTAAAGCTTTTTTTTTTATATATATATTATTACTTTAGTATTAAAACTATGATTTTGTTTTAATCACACAGGACATTTAGCTATTTAAAGATTGTATAATCTCATATTTGGTACCCTTAAAAGAGTGAAATTAAAACAAAATCATATTTTTAGGTACTTAAATGATAATTGCTTCATTTTCTAAAAATCAAAAGAGTTTTGTTAAATATAATGCTTTTAAGTCATGAGGGTAAGTCTATGATGAGTTTTAAGTTTAAACTTAGTATGAGTTTTATGAAGTTTGCAGAAAAGTTTAATTTATACTTTATACTTTCATTGTTAAAAAAATGTGAATACCTATTTTTATGTGAATTTGAATCAATTTGTACAATCTGTTAAAATACTATGGATGGTACAATAATTTATTTAACCAAGATTTTTTAAATGTAACAGCCACTTATTGAGAGGATTTTTTTTTCTCAATAGAGTTGAAGAAGGATTGGACATACAATACTAATGAGTTATGAGAATTAATCCTCTGAAAAACCAAAATTTTCAAATGCTAAAGAGTTGAATCCTCTAAGGCGTTTATTTTTAATGAGTTATATATATATATATATATATATATATATATATATATATATATATATATATAACTTTTTTTTATAGAAAATAGAGAAAGAAAAAGAAAATATATTTGTTCTCTATTTTCTATCTTAAAATGTATAACATAAAAAAAATTTCAAAATTGTAAAAAAATCCTCGATATATGAAGTTCAATCAACAGCTGAGAAGCATTAAGCAAATCCTTTCCTCAATCTCTTATCCAAGTACGAACGTTTTAGCAGAAGTCAATGATCATCGAGGAATTGAAGGCAAAGGCGAAGGGCACGTAAGGGCGGCAGTAAGGAAATAATCAGTAAACCCTAAATTTAATGTTATTTTTAAGCCACTTGAGCTAGGGTTTGGAAATGTGAGTCGGATACTCCCAGCTTTGTATAAAAAAAATGTTATTTTTAAAGAGTAAATTAATAATTTATCTTTTGAATCCTAAATTTAATGTCAAGCTCGTTTCTATTAAGTTGTAATCAATATGCAATAAATTTGATATTTTTAAGAATAACAAAATAATTATTATGCACCTAATTTATGCAGCCAGGGCGAAATTATAACTTAACATTCTTGAAAATAGAAGTATTATAAGTGCAATTAAGATTTATTTTTACATCTAAGATGTTTTGAAGTATTAAATATCAGTATTAGCTTTTGTAATAAATACAATAATTTTCAATATTATGATATCTTAGTGCAAAATGTTAGCGTACCAAATTATTTAATATATTAATTATGAGCTTTCAACTCACTTATATTTTTTTAGAGAATAAATTACATATTATTTATCTATGATTTAGTCTAAAATTAATTTATTTTCTTGTTATTTAAATTTTCATTAAATCCCTTTGTGATTTGTTATGCAATTACTTAATTACCTTGTAAGATTTTTAATTGAAATTTTAATAATATGATCACGTGACTATGAAAATAATGAATAATTTTATTATTCAAAATATGTTTCGCTTAAACTTTAGTCAATTTTGTAATATTTGAAAGTCATAGTTAAACATATAAAATTTAATTAATTAACTTAGTCATAATCATAGTTTCATAACATTATAAAATTGTACAGATTATAAATGTAATAAGTTACTAATAATAAAATTATGCATCATTTTATTATTTATATGAATTTGAACCCTTAAAAAAATATTTGTAAAAAAAAAACAGTTCAGCTACTTGCTTAAATCCTTATTTGAATTCTTGGCTCAAAAAAAAAAAAAAATTTTACAGTCGGGTTCAATTAATAAAAGGATGGAGTTTGCCGACTCCAATCATAGGGAAGCATAAAGCAAAACGAGCTTTCATTTTTAATATAAATGATTACCTCATCCGATGATACGTTAAAAATATATTTCTCGTTATGAGTCTTAACCATTAGACATT
Organism: Gleditsia sinensis; assembly: GCA_037074535.1. Taxonomy (NCBI): domain Eukaryota; kingdom Viridiplantae; phylum Streptophyta; class Magnoliopsida; order Fabales; family Fabaceae; genus Gleditsia; species Gleditsia sinensis. The sequence goes on from CM073470.1 coordinate 18,748,543, forward strand.
CTCCAACACCAAATAACTTTAACCTACCTTCATGATTCAGAGTATATTTTTCTTCTGACTACACAAACAAGGAAGGGACAAAGGCTCACTTCTTTTCTGATGTGATTGCATCCATAACTTTTCACTGTTGCCAACTAACATTTGTTCTTATACGTAGCTTTCACTGTTGCTCACATAGGAGAGTAATTATTTTCGGGGTTTTCTTCAATTTGATGCTTTTTCTTTTCTGCTTTTTGTTTACCATCATCCGTTGAATAGTCACTCACACTCGCACTCACCTTTCATTTTCACTTTAGAAAGAAATTTTTTTCCAAGTTTGTCCTACTCTGCAGAGTTTCTTTGCAACCATTGCTGACCGAACAGTGTTCTCATGTGAGGCTTCATGGAAGATTCAAAAGGCTCGGATAGCACGTATTGCGAAACGTAAATGGCATAGAGGCAGAACAGTAGAAAAGAAGAGGGCAAAGAAATGGGTGTTGAATGCTGACTTTTTAGGTAAACTATATGCTAAAGTTAATGGTTAAAAGACAAAGGTCACCCATGTGACTAGTAGATTAATATGTTTGACTAGTGGAGCAATCACTTTGGCAATAATTTTTTCATTATTGCCAAATTATTGATCACTATATGTGGTTGAAATCTTGCTAAAATCTGTAACATGTTGGAGCACTAATGACCATATATTGGTTATGGATTACAACTATAAATAGCCATAAGACTCACCTTAGTGCTTAAGCTCTCAAGGAGTTCTTTCTTCTTCCTCTTGTTCTCATAGTGAGAGAAAGACTTGTGAATTAAAGAGAGGTTTGAGTAAGAGTGTTCTTGAGTGTGTTAGTAAGGTGTGAGTGGTGGGCTATTAAAGCCAAGTTTTGACTCTAAGAGAGTGGTGTAACTTGGGTTAACCTTATAGGCAATTGGCTGAGTGAGGAAAGTCATTGTATTCCTTTTATCATAGTGAAAGATTATTGCTGCTCTCCGGTCGTGGACGTAAGCATATTGCTGAACCACGTTAAATTCCTGTGTCCTACTATTGTCTAGTTATTTTTCTTACGCATTTAATTTCTCTATATCGAGGGCCATCCACAACACTATATCTTCAACTATTTGCTTGTTAGTGATTGTAAGTGCAGAACTCTTACTGTTTTTGCTTCTCTTCTTTAGTTTCTTACAAATTGGAAAATTTCTTGTAGCCTTCAAAGGAGCAAACGGCGAATACCAGAAGAGGCAATTTGAAAGCTGACGAAGTGAGGGTGGAAGATAATTAGGTATGAAGTGCTGATCTGAAAAAGAGAAGAAGGCTAAAAATGTTTGTTTATTGCTTAATTTTGCTGAAATTCAGAGCGGACAACTCATAATGCTTGGGTGGGATCTATGTGTGACCAAGGTCAAAGCTTTCTGCAATTCTGCTTGATTAGTGAAGTACTTTAACTTTCTGGGGTTTCTCTATAGTAGCAGTGGCTGCTTTGAGCATCTTCTCATCATGGTTGTTAGGAATTAATTTGCATCTTGCACATCAAACAGGATATGATAGAGCTTTTCTTATACTATGAATTTCCTAGGACAGATGGCAAAAAAATTTCCCGTGAATTTTCAAATCTGGGCGAAGATGGCTTGATTGGAACCAAAAGTCAATTAGATGATTCAGACCCAAACTAGTTTAGAAACACCTTATTCCAATAACTAAACCAAAATAGGGAAAAAAAATTGAACATCGGTTCTTTCCAGAAGAGCTTAATTCTTTAAGAGTTAAACCATGACTACATAAGCAATCCACTCTTGGTTTTATCTATAATGGCGATTAATTTAAGCAAAGTAGCACTTTAAAATTTCTTTTGCTTTAATGAGTGTGTGGCTTAAACCTAACACATATTATATTGACAAAAATTTACAGAATTGATAGGATCAAGCTGATGCAAAAAGTTTTGGAGTCAATTCTTGCTGATATTTCTTATAGGTAAATATCCACAAATTACAGTGTGGCTTGTCTTGAAATTTATCCACCTCTTAAAATTTTTATTTTACAAGAAAAAAATCTTATACCTATTTTGTATACATGCCTAGATGCAACACCCTGGAAGAAGTTGAAAAACTTTCTTAGCCCTTCCTTTTTTTTTTTCTTTTCCCTTCTTCTTCTCTCCATTTCATTCCTATATTATCTTTTCCCTTTTCTTAATATAATAAGAACGCCTAATGAAATGCAGGTGGAACCTAACATCAAGAAAGGTAAGTAGTAATTCCTATCACTTCGTATTTTTAAATTACCGTCTCTCCAAGCTTTTTCATTGTTTCTATCTCTTTCTTCCATTATTGATTACTGAGGAATTGGCAAAGGCAAATCACTGTCATTGCTTTAATAATTGTGTTTTGGGCACGTTTTGATCATAAATCAACTTTGTTTAAGCAAAAAAAAAAAAATTGTATTAGGTAGTCAGCCTTACAAGAAGTTCATTGCCCGTGTCTTTAGTAGAAACGAATATCTGATAGTTGTCTTCGAAAGGAGAGCACAGTGAGTTTCAGCAAAAACAACATTGAATCTGCAACCTCAAAAGCCACTGACCTGTGATCAAAGATTGTCTGGTATGATTTAACATATCTCCCCTGAAACTATAATTCTTCTTGTAAATCATTTTCTTTCTTTTCTTCGATCACATGCTCAATTTATAGGTTGGATTTTCTAATGATTTCTTAAGTACTATGGGACTTGGTGTCATAGAAAATGGTTGATTCACAGCGAATTGATTCATATTGGTGGTCAAATCGCAGTTGGATTAGAATCGTTGCTAGAATCACAGATATTAGTGTGATTATGACAATAATGGCACAAATCGATGCGATCATAAAAAGTCATAGAATCTTTCAATTCTATGATTCTAGCAAACCATTTCGCGATGGGTGTTGTTCAAATCGGTGCGATTCCAACAAATCATCTTGTGATGGGTGCCATCCTTGGCGTCGCACAAAGTTGCTTCCATGGCGGCTATTTTGCGCAAGCTTCAATCTTCCCCATAACCATTTTACTTTTCATTTTTTAGAGAAAAACACTCTTCTTCTTTTTCTCTTTAATTTTTGTAATTATTAAACAATTTATTTTTTTGAAATCTCCACAATGCGCTCAACTGAAGCTACCTGAAATCCCGAACCTCCAATATGCCATGCTCTCTTCAACCTTTCACCCAACCGCACTGTCTTCCTATTCCACAAGCTCATTCAACCCCATTCTTGTCATGGACAACAACGTCTATGCTTATCCCTTTACTTCAAATGCTTCTTCAAGGTTGCCCACCAAGGGAAAACACCTTTAACTTCCTCTTATCAGTATGCCCTTCTTTTTCTTCTTCCCTTGGGCAAATGCTCCATGCCTATTTCATCAAATTTGGTTTTGGACAAATACTCCATACTCTTGTTTTCAAAATCTCTATAGCTGAGCCTAAATAAAGATGTTTGGGTATAGTTTCTTTTTTAAAGTTCTTATTTTCACCTGAATATAAATGTCTGGGTGTGATACCAACCTAAACTTAAAGAAAAATGTCTGTGTCCCCACACACACACACATAAATTTAAAATTCTTATTTTAGCTCTAATGAAAATGTTTAGATTTAGCCTAGACTCAAGTCCAGTCATTTTTTAACAAGTAGTTTTATCCCAATAAAAATGTTTAGATTTGAGACCCAGCCAAGATGTATGCATATGCAAATCTGTCGTCAAAGTAATTATAAACACAATAATGTATAAATATATTAACAAATAAAGCATAAAATTAAATTTTTTTAGTTAAACGATTGTTGTGTGAGTTAGTTCATTTAACTTCTTTTTTATAAAAAAGTTTCACTATTTTTATGGATCAACTTGGTTTTAAACGTAATTTTAAATGTTCAAGTTCATTCAGTGAATTGACGAAAAGAGCTAGCCTGCAACATTTTGTCATTACCAGGTGTAACCTAATATTGAGACAAAGGTAAGTGGCTGTTCCTATGGTATTTTCCTTTTAACTTTATCTCCTTACTTCATCTTCTTCTTCTTCTTCTTCTTTTGTATTTTTTTTCAATTACTGAAAGAATTGGCAAAGGCAAATCACTAACATTGCTTTAATAAATTTTTTGGGGCAGTTTGTTTTTTGTTTTAAAAAATTATTTTTTATTTTTAATTATTTTTAGAATAAAAAAACTTATTTAATAGCTGTTTTTTGTTATTATTTCGAAAATAAATTTTAAAAATAATTTATTTTTAAAACAGAAAAACAAAAATAATTTTTTTTTATTTTTTATTTTTGTTTTCAAAACACAAAAAATTAAAAAACAACATATTTTTAAATCAGTTTACCAAACATATTTTTTTTATTCTACAGAATAATTTTTAAACATAATTTTTAGAAATAATTAAAAAAATAAATAAATTAAACAAACTATTTTTGTGCCAACAGCATTTTGATCATTACTCAAATTTGCTTAAACGAAAAAAATTGTATTAGTAAGATAGTCACTCTTAAAATAATTTTATTGTCTTTCTGTATAGTAGAAACAAACATGAAGGAGAGAGCATAGTGACTAGGGTACTATAGTACCCCACCTATCCTAAACCCATAACGTATTTATGTGTGTAAGTGCGCGTTTGAGTGTGTATTTATGTATGTATGTAATTTAATATATCAAATAATATTTCTTATATAAATTTATTTACTTCTTTTTGAAAGGATAATATGGTCTTCTCATCAACAATTTTAATTTAACCAAATAAAGTTTCAATTTCAGCTCCCACTCTCTATTAGGCCGTTCAATTCATGTTATAATACTATGAGTTATTATTAATTTTAGAACATATATTTGAAAATAATTTATATTGCATTAAATAACTATTTAATTATAATTTTGTTAAGAATAGTATAATTTAAAATTATGAAAATTTTTATTTTGAATTATATTGATATTATTTAAGACTCTTTATTTTATTTTATATGAAAAATTTTATGTTAATAAGTCGAAAAAAAGTTATTATTTTGAATTTTTTTTAAAAATAAATAAATGAGTTAGAGTTTAAGAATTTGAGAATTCAATAAGAATAGGCATATATTTTAAATTTGTTACCCATTCGAATATGAATCCAAGAATGAAGATAAAAAAAAAATTATAGAGTTTGAATCTGAATATTATAATACCTACTCATTTCCTACCAATCACTATTCCTAATAGTGATTTTCGGCAAAGATCACTCATTTTGAAACCTCAAAGGTCACTGAATTGTTGTTAAAATATATTAATAAAATTATTTTTGAATCTTATCTAATACTTTAAACTTTTAAGAATCCTTATGACTAAGTAATTAAAAGCAAATTGAATTAAAATTTTATTATTAATTTGTGTTTTATCCACCTTTCAAACCCATAAATTTTTTCAATGAAGAAATGAATTAAATTTGATTTAAAACCATTTCTTAAACATTAGCCTAATAATTGAAAATTCTGATACATTTAGCTAAACTTTTTTGTGACCGCAAGAATAAAGATAAAAGTAGTGTGGTGCAATATATCTAACCATTTAATGAATAAGGCCCGTAGTCAGGTCGACATGGGACCAAAACGCTTAATACTTAATGAAGTCCCAATTTCTTTTCTTTATTAAAATTTTCAATTAAATTTTTTATTTATACATAACTTATTAATTTGATAGAAGTCAAAAGAACATAACTACGTAGACATAATAGAAGTGAAATTCATTAAAAATTAAGTGATATATTCACATAATTACTTCCTTTTAATTTAATTTACAAAAAATTAATAAATTCAGTCTTTACGATTTGTTGATTTCTAACAGCATAACTATGTTCTATTGCTATTGTTATGTCAATTTTTATCTATTATATCATAATGTACATTACATTTACTTTTACGAAAAATAACATTTATCCACTCAGTTTATATTATCAATTGTAATGTCTTTTGTAATCTAATTAATCATCGTAATCTTCCTCTTAATTTATGACTCTATAGCTAATTTATGACTCTATAGCATGTAAAATGACATAAATATTACTTCTTCTTCTTTACTAATAATTTTGGCCAAATTACTTTTTAATCTCCTAACTTATTTTTTATTTTTATTTTTGTCCATAAACTAAGAATAGTTTCTATAAAATTTATTAACTTAAAAAAAATCGTTATTTACATCATAAACCATAATTCAAATAATAAAAAAAATGTTTAAGTAAAATAATTACTTCTAAACAAAAGGCTAAAATCCTAAAATTCTCAACTTTAAACCATAAACTCTCAAATTCAAAATGTCAAAATTTTAAATTTCAAAACTTTAAACTTTAAACATTAAATCTTAAATTCAAAACCCCAAACTCCAAACCCCAAATACTAACACCATAATTCCCTAAACACTAAAACCTTAAATCTCAGTCTCTAAAATTTTAAATCTCAAATCTTAAACACTAAATTTTAAATTATAAATCTCAGCTCCTAAACTCCATGCCCGAAATCCCAAACTTCAAATCCAAAAACCCTAAATCTTTAATTTTTAAAATCCAAAAATACTAAACCCTAAATCTCAAACCTTAAAAACCTAAACCCAAAATCTTTAAATTCCAAACCCTAAACTCCAAACATAAAAACTCTAAAACCCAAAAGCCCAAATCTTAAACCTCAATCTCTAAAATCCAAAATTCCATACCCAAAAACTTTAAATGCCCAATCCCAAACCCCTAAATCCAAAATGCTAAACATCAAAACTCTAAACCCTCAAACCTTAAATTTAAAACTCAAAACTAAAAAAACCAAAATGTCAAACCTCAAACCCCAAATGCCAAAACATTATACTCCCAAACCCCAAAAACTCAAACCACAAACCCTTAAACCCCCAAACCCAAAACTTTAAACAGAAAAGCCCAAATCTCAAATTTCAAAATTTCAAACCTTAAACTCTATACATGTTAGGGTTTAGGATTTATTGTTTTGGGTTAAGGATCTAGGTCTAGGGTTTATGGTTGAGGGCTTGATGATTTGGAGTTTTAAAGTTTAGGGTTTAGGACTTTGGGTTTTCAGATTTAGAGTTTTAGGGTCTTGATATATAGGGGTCTAGAGTTGGAGTTTGGGGTTTGATATTTTTGGCTTTGAGGCTTGGGGTTTGTGGTTTTGGAGTTTAAACTTTGAGGTTTGAGGTTTAGAGTTTTGAGGTTTAAAATTTGAGATTTAGAATATTGGGTGTTCAAACTTGGAGTTTAGAGTTTGAGGTTTGAAATTTTGAACTTTAATATTTGAGATTTAGAGTTTAAAATTTGGTATTAGGAGTTGTGAGAGTTTGGAGATTTTTATATTTGAGATTTGGAATTTAGAGTTTGAAATTTAAGATTTTATGATTTATGATTTTAGGTTTTTGATTTTAGTATTTAGAATTTAAGAAATAGTAGTCAAAGACACTCGATTCACTTCTTACGTGCATGAACTTGAATCGTGGCCGAAATCGCACAAATCGGTGCGATTCCACCAAGAATCGCAAAATTTTACAATTTTGCATTTCCGAATCTAGGCATGGACATCTCATAACTGAACTCTCTGCCATGCATGGCTGCGCGACATCTATCTTTTTCATCTCCTTTTCGAATATGCAACTTTTCCATGGCTACGGATGTCTTCATCTTCTTCCCAAAATTTTTTGCAGCCTTTTTTTTAAATACAAGGCCAAAACACGGCATTTTAATTAATGGCTGAAAAGTGAAACTTTTCAACTTCCCCCAAAACGCAATGTTGTGTTTAGTTGAAATTTGAAACAGTGAAGAACATATTCCCACTTCCATAAGGCTTTTCATTTTCTAAAATAATATTTATTTTTTTAATTAACAACAAAAGTCTTTTCTCTTAATAATTTTAAGTCTATTCAACACAAATAGAAAATATTTAAAGAATTTTTTTTCACAATTTTAAACCTATTAAAACTCAATAAACAACCTTTAAATAATTTTTTCTCCTAATAGTTATATCTTTTTAAGGCTTATGATTAATTATTTATAAAATTATTGAGATAAATATATTATTTTAAGTAATTTATTTATGTTTTATTATATTTTTAAATTATTCTTCTATGTATTTGTGAATTTTATGATTTGATATGATTTATGATTCAAAAATAAATTATTTGATTCACGATTTGAATTATGGTTTGATTACTATAGTTTTGGAGTATTTTTTTTCTTTTTTTTTTCATTTGAATTATGATTTACAATATAAATAATTTTTTTTTTAAAATTAAAGAATTTTAATAAAACTATTCTAGCTATATGACAAAGAAGGAGCAAAGATCAATTTGGCCAACAAAGAAGCGTAATGAAATGAAATATTTATTTCACTTTGAATTATATTTCCAATAGATTAATTGTTTGTTTATTATTGCTTAGTTTTGCTGGAACTCATATTGGACAACTCATAATGCGTGGGGGGGATCTATCTGTGACCAAGCTCAAAAGTGAGAATAGAAAGAAAGAGCTCGTGTCAACAAGAGATGGGGTGCAGAAACGTGTTGAAGAAGCAAAGAAAAAAACTGAAAAAATTGAAAATTCTGTGGAGAAGTGGTTAAGTGAAGTGAATAATCTACTGGAAGAGGTGGAGAATCTGGAACAAGAAGTGAAAACAAACAATAGCTGTTTTCCAGGATGGTGTCCCAGTTGGAGAAGATATCAACTATGCAAGCAAGTGGCAAAGAAGACAAAGATAATGACAGAACTCAACATTAATAGCAAGTTTGAGCCATTTTCTTGCCTTGCTTCACTTCCAAATATTGAATACTTTTCTTCGAGAAATTTTACATTCTTTAAATCTACAATGTTGGCTTACAATCAACTTCTAGAGGCCATACAAGATGATAGCACCTATATGATAGGTATGTATGGAATGGGAGGATCTGGAAAAACAACCTTGGCGAAAGAAGTGGGCAAAAAAGCTAAGGAGTTAAAGCATTTTGATCAAGTTGTATTCACTACTGTGTCTCAAACTCCAAATGTCATGAGGATTCAAGACGAAATTGCTGATCTGTTGGGATTAAAACTGGAGGAAAAAACTGAAACTGCAAGAGCACAAACAATATCGTTAAGATTACGAAGCGAAGAACGAATTCTTATAATCTTGGATGATGTTTGGACAAAACTCAACCTTGAAGATATAGGAATTCTTTTTGACAGTAAACTCAAGAGCTGTAAGATACTTCTAACCACACGTCGTAGACAAGTATGTGTTTTGATGGATTGCCAAAGGGAAATTCCATTGCATCTCTTATCAGAAGAGGAAACGTGGAGTTTGTTCCAAAAGCTGGCAGGTATTGGCAATGACTACTTTCTTTCCTTACATGGTGTGGCACAAGAAGTTGCTGCAGAATGTAAGGGACTACCCATTGCAATTGAAGCTGTGGCAACCTCCTTAAAAGGAAAATCAATTGATGAGTGGAAGGTAGCATTGAAAAGATTGAGGGATTCGAAACCAATTGATGTGGAAGAAGGGGTAAGGGATGCTTTCACTTGTCTTCAATTAAGCTATGATTATTTGAAAAGTAGAGAAGCCAAATCCTTGCTGTTGATGTGTAGTATGTTTCCAGAAAATCATGAAATTTTTAGTGAAGATTTGTTTAGGTATGGAATAGGGTTGGGGCTATGCGGGGAAGTGAGATCTTTTGAAGTGGCAAGGAGCCAAGTGAATGCAGCTATAAATAATCTTATAGATTCTTGTTTGCTGATGCGTTCTGAAAATAGAAAAAATCACTTGAAGATGCATGACATGATTCGTGATGTAGCTCTGTGGATATCATCCAAACATGATTGCGTCATCATGGTAAATCCTGCAATAAATCTGAATGCATTGGCAGAGGATGAATCTATAAAAGAATGTTATGCACTATCTTCATGGTACAAGAACATAGATCAATTTCCCAATCAGTTGAATGCTCCAAAACTTGAGATTCTGCTAGTGGATAGTACACGTTCCTTGGAATTATCGTCCACATCTTTTCAAAGCATGAAGGCGCTCAAGGTTGTGGCCATGATTGCTCAACATTATTATATGGGACGGTTCACATCATTACTCCAGTCAACCCAACTTTTAACTAATCTTCGAACTCTACGCTTGGTGAGATGGGAGTTAGGTGACATTTCTTCGGTTGTAACCCTGAGAAGCCTTGAGATTCTTGACTTACGGGGTAGCTGCTTTAAGGAATTGCCAAATGGAATTGAAAAATTACATAAATTAAAGTTGTTGGATTTGTCATGGTGTGAAATTGAAGTGTCTTGTTATAAAGTATTAAGGAAATGTTCACAACTACAAGAGTTGTATGTTTTGGGAGATAGCTGTGACTCTGGAATTATAGATGCTTGTGAATGCTTTAAGGATGATGTTACTTTCACTGGCTTACAAAGTTATGAATTACAGATTGGGAAGTTTAAAAGTGATCTACCTGTGGATCTTGAAAATTTAACCACTAGAGTTCTAAAAATAGCTGAGTTGAATCCTTCTGCTTCAGGTGCATTTATTAAGTATCTTCTACAAAGGGCAGGAGATGTTTCTTTCTATAAACTCCGTGGAGGAAGTTGCAAAAGTATCGTCCCATGCACAGTTCAAGTTGTAGGAGGCATGAAAGAGTTGACTAATCTCTTGCTTCATTCTTGCTCAAAGATAGAGTGTCTCATTGACACAACTTCAGATGATGTTTTACTTAGTGCAGACACGGTGTTCCCTAGGTTGGTAAAGTTACGGCTGGAGTTTATGCATAATTTGAAAGAAGTATGTCATGGTGCACCTCTCCCCCACTTCTTTGAGAAATTAGAGGAACTTTATATATGGCACTGCCCCCAGTTGCATAGCTTATTTTCTGGGAAGTGGAATCTGTGCAATCTTAAGATTGTGAGTATATACAATTGTCCACAGTTGACGTCCCTCTTCCTTATGTCTGCTGCCCAAACTCTGCAGTTGCTTGAAGAACTAACTATAGAAAAATGCAGTGAATTGGTTCATATAATAATAAATGCAGAGAATGGTAATGGTACAGGTGAAGAAATATCTCCAATCTCAGATAATTCTCCTTTGATGTTCACCAAATTGAAGATTCTATCTGTTAGTTTTTGTCACAAATTAGAATCTATATTCCCAATCTCTTGTGTTCGAAGCTTTGAGAAATTGCAACACCTAAGTATTGTTCAGGCTTTGAAGCTGAAATATATATTTGGTCAACTTGATCATGGAGATCATTCATCTCTTCAAAACGAGATAGATATCCAGTTTCCTCTCTTAGAAGTACTCAAACTTGAGGGCCTCACAAATCTTCTTGGCATTTGTCCAAATAATTATCAAATCAATTTTCTATCTCTGAGGGAAGGATACTGTGTAGATTGTCCGAAATTCACTAATTTTGGTTTGGCACTGAGACCTTTGCACCTGAATGTGGTATGCATTCACTCTTTGATCTATGCATTCATTTTCAATAAGATCATTTTTTTTTTACATTTGATGGAATGCATGCATATGACCACATATTTAATCTGCATTTAATCTATTGTTGTCAATACCCCTCTTGTAATTCAATTCAATTTACAATGGAATATGGAGAGTGACAATTTGCTTTTATGGGAACTATATGGCAAATAGGTGCGTAGATGGTTTAGAATCTGACTTGATAATTGATAATTGGCTGGTTCCCCTCATATGGGGTATTGTGTAGATTAGAATAGATTACAATATCATACATATGCTGTGAAACTTCAATTAACATTTTCCAATTATATCAATTAATGTCTTGCTATATGCCAAATTATCAACCTCTGGCTTCTGCAACCTTATGGGTTTATACAGTAATCAACTTTGTCAAATTGATGCGCTTTATTAGAAGGTATGGAAGTTGAAAGACAACAAAACTTGCATAGTCGGAGCATAAATATTTGAAAAGAACAAAAGCAGAATATCAGTTGTATTTTATATAGATTTTCTGTTTAACTTCACATTTCAATGAAATGCCTTACCTATTTTTTCCCCTTCTTTCTTCGCAATCCTTTCGTTTGTTTTTTTACACAGGATGGGACAAATGACAGCCAATCGAATATTGAAGTTGCACTTCTTTCTCAGTTACTTGAAGACATTAAAAATCGCAGACTGGCAAACACATCGGATCTTGTGGGAGATGGCCTTAATAAGGAACAACAAGAGGCCATTGTTGCTGCTCTTTCTCAATTGCTAAATGACATTAAAAATTCCAGAGCAGAAAACATTTCTCATCTTCAGAGGGTTGGACTTGACAAGGACCAACAAGAGACTATGGCCTCAGCATTAGCGAAACTGCAGTCAGGAACCCTGTCTGAACCATCAGAAATTCTGAGCCTCCAGCATCTTCCAAGTTTACAAGTCATTGAAGTGAATAATTATAAAACATTGAAATCTCTATTTTCTCCAGTTATTGTCAAAAGCCTGTCAGAGTTGAGGCATCTAATCATATCGGATTGTGAGGAACTGGAGGACATTATTGCAGAAAATGAAGAACCACAAACACAAGTGTGCTTCCCAAAACTGAGAGAACTAAGAGTCATGAGGTGCAACCAGTTGAAACACATTTTCTCAGCTACCATGATAATGCTTCCACAACTAAACTCTATATATATATCAGAGGCCGCTGAACTAGAACAGGTTTTTAGACAGAAATGTGAAGATGGCACCAACAATTCAAAAGAAATTGTGCTTCCAAACTTGAAAGAGATGAAACTTAAAAAATTACCTTGTCTTCTTAATTTCTGTCAGGGCTTTATGTTACAAACACTGGAACTCCACAAAGTCCTCATACATGAATGCCCCAAATTGGATCCAAATATAAGATCAACTCAAATGATTTCTCTTGACTGGAAAACAGAGGTACTGGACACTGTTCTTTTGACCATTTTGATTATTTCCTGGTAGATACTCATTCCTAGATTCCTAGTCATGTGCATCAAATGTGAATAAACCCACTGAAAGAGCATGCTTCATGGACCAAAGAGAGGTAGATACTCATTACATACAAAATGTTGTGTGGAGAGCATTATTCCATGTATTTTCTTTTAGTAAATATAATTTCTTTCTTTTGTAGGTGCAATACTTGATTTTCCCATATATGTTTATTCATGTACACTTTAATCCCTCAAGAGCACCTGATACATTAGAGAATGTCAATCCTTTATGAAATACCTAAATTTCTATATGGTTGTTTCAGAATAGTTTCATATTCCTCTTAAATTATTTAGGACTATTCTTTAAAAATGCATTTACATTCAAACAGGAAAATTAATTTATATTCTATCATTGTGTTTGTGTGTGTGTGTGTGTGTGTTTTTTTTTCCGGGGCATAGGAACTGCAATCACCCGAGACAAATAATGGCCAAGTCCGTAATGAGGATTTAAATATCCAAGCTGCTTCAAATGCTATAAAACGATTACCTATTGATGAAGAAAAAGAGAAGATCATGACCTCGAGTGTAGAATGGCTGTATTTGAAGCATTTACCTGACCTCAGGTTTATATCAATTAGCTTCCAAAATATTCACTTCCTTCGGGTGAGTGGATGCAGAAAGTTGAAGTCTATCTTTCCTGCAAGTGTCATTGGAAGCCTACCACAGTTGAGTATTCTAGACATTGGGGACTGTGATGAGCTGGAGGAAATCATTTCTGACCCAGATTTTGAAGAACAGCTCTTTGGAAACCCATCATCAAACACGCATCCCCAAAAAGTGTGTTTTCCAAACTTGACAGATCTTATAATTCAGAGATGCAGCATGTTGAAATGTCTTTTCTCTGTAATCAAAAAGAGGGTCTCTGTCGAAACTCATAGTGGAGAGGTGATCGAGTTTCTGCTTCCCAAATTGAGAGATTTGACACTCAAAAAATTGCCCAACCTCATTGACATTTGCGGAGGCTTTCAGTATCAGTTTCAGTTGCAAATGCAGGCTTTGGAATCCTATGATGTGAAGCATTGCCCCAAATTTTCCTCAACCACAATTGCCACTCTCAGCAACTTCCGGCGTGCATGCCAAAGCCACAACAGAGGTGCGTACACTTTGCTCACATTCATATGGTTCCTAATGATAACTTTTAAAGTGTTGATAATTTGATGATGGATTCCTTAAAGAACAGTGATTATGAGGAACATGAACTACTAAGAGAGCCCCCAAGTTTTACTCTCAGACAATTGACTTGACTCTGTCTTGAGTCATGCGGCAACACCCAAAAGAATATAATTCACTGATCGCTCCCACGAATACTGGACATAGGGTACCAAACTTGGTGTACTAAGGTTGTCTGTGTTGAAAAATCCGAGGGACTCAATTTACTTCACGCTAATCTGTTTTGGCCCAAAAAAAAGTGCTATTCTTGGAGTTTCCTTGGTGAAAATAACTCATGATGGAAATATCAAACAGGGTTGACATCATTCTGGTAGATAAACACATGGAATTATCAATTAGATAATCTCTGGATTTTAGTAATAACTGAGTTCTCTGAAATTTCATTGATAATTGACAGTAAGAGATGCACTCTAAAACTGTGATATAAGAAAACAAAAATTCGGAAGGAGAAGAACAATGATCTTTGGGTGTTCATTATGGGAGTTGTTCTTGATAAGATCGTATTTATGTCCAAGTCTATAGGGCAATTAGCTAGTTGTTTTTTTATTTGTAGCTTATGTTGAGCCACGTTTATTCCATGTTTCCTAGGTAGTGGGTGGGAGCAGCATATGTTGAGCCACGTTCTTTCTCTATTTTCTAGGCAGTAGGTAGGAGCATTTTGCTTGTTTCAATTATGTAAAGTTATTTAATATCTATTGCTTCCATTAAATGAGTACGGCTTTCCAGTATTGTTTTACACAAGTTAACATCTGATATCAGAGCCAGGTAAGAGAAAAGCAAGTCTAGAACAAAGTGAGAAGGAAAACACTGAGAGAATGGGGTCTGAAGGAGGAAACGAAGGTTTTTCTCAACCTTCAATTCCAAAATTTGATGGAGATTATGACCATTGGAGCATGGTCATGGAAAATCTTCTTCGATCCAAAGAGTATTGGTTTGTAGTGGAATTTGGGTATACTCTTTTTGAAGAAGGAGTTGTGCTAACTGATAATCAAAAGAAGACGCTGGAGGAGAAGCAATTAAATGATTTGAAGGCTAAAAATTACTTGTTCCAATCCTTAGACAAGTCAATTTTGAAGATGATCACAAAGAAGGAGACGGCAAAGCAACTGTGAGACTCCATGAAGATGAAGTACCAAGGAAATGCTCGAGTTCAGAGGGCTCAACTCAATCGGCTTCGCAGGGATTTTGAGGTCTTGTCAATGAAGAATGGAGAGTTCATCAACGATTACTTTGGAAGAGTAATGGTGATTGCCAATGATATGCGCAATTGTGGTGAAGACATGGCTGATGTCAAGATAGTTGAGAAAATCTTGAGGACTCTTACAGACAAGTGGAACTACATTGTTTGTTCCATAGAAGAGGCAAAGGACATCGATGAACTTTCAGTTGATGCACTACAAAGTTCACTTCTCGTCCATGAACAAAAGTTTAAGAAAGAAGGAGACAGTGAGCATGCTTTGAAGGTCTCACATGATGAAGGAAGCTATGGCAGAAGCAGAGGGCGAGCTGCTTACAGAGGAAGAGGTCGAGAAAGAGGTCGTCAAGGCTTCAACAAGGCGACCATCGAGTGTTATAAATGTCATCAACTAGGACATTATCAGTATGAGTGTCCTAATCAAGAAAAGAAAGCCAATTATGCAGAAATAGAGGAGTCAGAGGAGATGCTGTTAATGGCTTATGTTGAAGGATTTGGAGCAAAGAAACATGAAGTGTGGTTTTTGGATTCTGGTTGTAGCAACCACATGTGTGGTGATCCATCCTTGTTCATCAGTTTGGAGAAAGGATTTACCAGAGACGTGAGTTTGGGCAACCATATGAAGATGCAGGTCGTTGGAAAAGGAAGTGTAAGATTGATCTTTGAAGGGATCAGTCATGTTGTGCAGGATGTGTTCTATGTTCCAGAATTAAAGAACAATCTCCTAAGCATTGGTCAGCTACAAGAAAAGGGTTTTGTCTTTTTTATCAAGGAGAATAAGTGCCACATTTATCATCCTTCAAGAGGACTCATCTTCCAGAGTCAAATGACTATGAACAGAATGTTTGTCTTGTTCTCAAACACAAGCACCTCAAAGCAAGGCATAAAGGAGACGTGCCTCCAAGTAGATGTTCAGAACTTAGCTCACCTTTGGCATCGAAGGTATGGGCACCTCAGCTTCATTGGATTAAAAACTCTACAAAGCAAAGAAATGGTGAAGGGGCTGCCAAACTTTAATGAATCCAAAGAAGTATGTACTAAGTTCTTAAAGGGGAAACAACACCGAGAAGCCATTCCTAGAAAAGCAACATGGAGAGCTGGAGCAAAGTTGGAGCTCATCCACGCTGACATTTGTGGTCCTATCTCTCCAGCATCCAATGGACAAAAGAGGTACCTTACATGCTTCATTGATGACTTTAGTAGGAAGGCATGGGTATATTTTCTTGCATACAAGAGTGATGCATATACCACTTTTAAACAATTTAAAAGTTGTGTAGAAAAGGAATCTGGTGTTTCTATTAAGTGCCTGAGAACAGATCGTGGAGGTGAGTTTACATCAAGTGAATTCAATGAATATTGTAGAGCAAATGGCATTCAAAGGCAGCTGACTACGACTTACACACCACAGCAAAACGGGGTTGCCGAGAGAAAGAATAGAACAGTGATGAACATGGTGATGAGCATACTAATTGAGAAGGATGTGCCAAAGAGTTTCTGGCCTGAAGCAATCAATTGGGCATTCTATGTACTCAATAGATGTCCAACATCAGCAATTAAAAACAAAACACCAGAAGAAGCTTGGAGTGGAAAGAAACCATCAGTCGAACACTTTAGAGTGTTTGGTTGCATAGCCCATGCCCATGTACCGGATGCTCAAAGAACAAAGCTTGAAGACAAGAGTAAGAGCTGCGTTCTTTTTGGAATAAGCACAGAGTCTAAAGGATATAGACTATATGATCCACTAAGCAAGAAAATCCTTATTAGTAGAGATGTTGTCTTCGAAGAGGACAAAAAGTGGAGCTGGAGTAATGGCTACGAGAATCTAGTCAATCTGGAGCTCGAATGGGGAGACACTCAAAATGAGGCTGTCAGTGAAGCACAAGACACTACAGAAGCTGAGTCCGAAGTGACAACAGGAGGAGAGGAAGTTGATATTGCTCAGAGTCCTGTTGCTCAAAGCTCTGCTCAGAATTCTGCTCCAAGAAGCTGCAGAATCAGGAGAACACCAGCTTGGATGAGTGATTATGTTGTTGGTGCCAGTGATGAAGATGAAGATGGACATGTTCAGTTTGCTCTGTTTACTCAATCTGACCCAATTTACTTTGAAGAAGCAGTTAAGAGCGACAAATGGAGAAGGGCCATGGATGCTAAGATCAATTCCATAGAGAAAAATGGAACATGGATCCTATCTGATTTACCAAAGGGAGCTACAAGCATCGGTGTGAAATGGGTATATAAAACAAAACTGAATCAGCTTGGAGAGATAGAGAAGCACAAGGCTAGATTGGTTGCAAAGGGATATGCTCAGATACATGGGATCGATTATGAGGAAGTTTATGCCCCCGTAGCTCGAATGGATACAATAAGGATGATCTTTGCTCTTGCTGCACAAAGAGGCTGGTTTGTCTATCAATTAGATGTAAAGTCTGCCTTCCTTCAAGGAGATATCTTGGAAGAAGTATACGTAGATCATCCGAAAGGATATGAAGTGAAGCATGAAGAGAATAAGGTTTATAAGCTTAAGAAAGCCTTATATGGGCTAAAACAAGCACCAAGGGCCTGGTTTAGCATAATAGAGGCATACTTCAAAGATTTAGTCTTTGAAAGGGATGCTAGTGAACAAACCTTGTTTACTAAGATCAGTCAAGAAGGAAAGCACTTGATTGTGAGTCTATATGTTGATGATCTAATTTACACTGGAGATGATGAGTCTATGATGGAAGAATTCAAGTTGTCCATGATGAAAGAGTTTGATATGACTGATTTGGGAAAGATGAAATACTTCCTTGGCATTGAAGTTATTCAGTTTGATGGTGGAATCTTCATAAGTCAAAAGAAGTATGTGAAAGAAATGTTAAAGAAGTTTGGAATGGAAGGGAGTAACTCTGTTTGCAACCCTATTGTTCCCGGATCCAAAATTCATAAAGATGAGGACGGCATGAAGGTGAACAGTTCAGTATACAAGCAATTGATTGGAAGTATGATGTATCTCACAACCACAAGGCCAGACGTGATGTATGCAGTAAGTCTTATTAGCCGATACATGTCCCAACCTACAGAATTACATCTCTTAGCAGCCAAAAGAATCATGAGGTATCTGCAAGGCACCTCAAGCTATGGTATTCTCTATCAAAGGGCAGGTAACCAAGAGTTAATTGGGTTCACTGATAGTGACTATACTGGCAGTGTGGAGGACAGAAAAAGCACGTCTGGTTATGCATTCATACTGAGCAATGCAGTTGTAGCTTGGTCTTCTAAGAAGCAGCCCATTGTCACACTAAGCACCACGGAGGCAGAGTTTGTAGCAGCTGCAGCATGTACATGTCAACTGATATGGATGAAGAGAGTGCTAGAAAAACTTTGCTATAAGGGAAATGCAAGCTCAGTCATATTCTGTGATAACAGCTCCACCATTAAGTTATCCAAAAATTCTGTCATGCATAGGAAAAGCAAGCACATTGATGTGCGATTTCATTTCTTACGTGACTTAGTGAATGAAGGAGTTGTGCAACTTAAATTATGTGGAACAAAGCAGCAGATAGCAGACATATTCACCAAGCCTCTCAAGCTAGAGACGTTTCTGGAGCTCAGGAAGAAGTTGGGAGTTTGTGATGCATCAGAGTTAAACTAAGCTAGCAGCTTAGTTTAGGAGAGGAATTGATAAGATCGTATTTGTGTCCAAGTCTATAGGGCAATTAGCTAGTTTTTTTTTCATTTGTAGCTTATGTTGAGCCACGTTTATTCCATGTTTCCTAGGTAGTGGGTGGGAGCAGCATATGTTGAGCCACGTTCTTTCTCTATTTTCTAGGTAGTGGGCAGGAGCATTTTGCTTGTTTCAATTATGTAAAGCTATTTAATAGCTATTGCTTCCATTAAATGAGTACGGCTTTCCAGTATTGTTTTACACAAGTTAACAGTTCTATGTGCATTTTCTCTTCCTGGCCATTCCATGTCATAGCAATTGTTCTGGCATAGTAACTGTGAATATTTTATTCTTGACTACTAAAATTTAAATTAATCTATTATACAGATGATGAGATAGAAGAAGAAGAAGAAGAAGAAGAAGAACATGATGACGATGATAATATTGATTTTTTTGACGAGGATTATGAGGGTGATTCTGAAGAAGAAGAAGAACAAGAAGATGATACTGAGGAAGAAGGTAAAGGCGATGATAAGGAGGAAGAATAAAATAATGAAGATAACGCTGCTGCTTACTTTGACGATTTTCTTATGCTTGTCGTATCAGGTTTTGAGAGTATAAGTGGGCAGGGAACATTCCGTTTTCCAGGCCTTCCATCTTTACTCTTTTCGTAATGCCCCAGTGCAAAGTGTTTGCCCAAAACAGGGGAATATGCTTTCTTAGATTTTCACTTTTTGTGTGGACGAATTAGAATCCCTTTTCCTTCTTCTCGAACCTATTTGTTTGTCATCAACCAAGCATAAGAGAGTTTGGATCCTTGATACTTCCAAGTGAGTATATATACTTGTAAAGCCTGTTTTCATTTCCTCACTTACTCGCCTACTAGAGAAACTTTCCATCTTGAGAAATCAATTTGGAAATCTAAAGCTTCCTCAAAAATTAAATCTTTTCTTTGGACAAATAACATGTTGCAAATTCATTGACCGCACAGAGCATCGTCTCTTAATATTTGTGTTATGTGCATGAATAGTGCAAAAATTGGCGCTCATTTATTTTTGTATTGCTGGGTGACTACTTATTCCTGGAACAAACTGTTTGCAGTCTTCAGTTAGATTTAGGTGTGCTTGCAGAATTTAGAGCAATTTCCCCTTAATTGGTTAAAAGGTTTTAATTGGACAAAGAGTGGTAAAACTTTGTGGTAATGCGTAGTTTTTGTTGTGACTTGAAATTTTTGGTTGGACTAATGTAAGGGTGTTTCCTCTCTTTAGATACTTACGGGGCTAAGACAATATTTGGTTTTAACGGAGGACAGGGGAGAGAGAGAAAATAAATTTTGTTTTGTTTGATTTGTAAAGATAAATAAAATAAAATAAAATAAAATAATTATTATATTTTTTAAATTTTGTTTTAAGTAAAAATAAAATTATTTTTTTAATTAAAATTTTTATTTTCAACCCGTCTTTAACTTGTTTCTCTCACTTTTTTATTAAAAAATTTTAAAATTATTTTTTTATTTTGATATTAAGATATTTAACTAAAGACATTTTTTTTTCTATCATACTTTTTTTCAATTCCAAATCTCTCAATTTTTGGAGGGGAATAAATTTTAGGGAGAAGAGAGAAAATGAACCTCCATTTTTTTCTCCTCTCTTTCAAATTATTTAACCAAATGAGATAATTTTAAAAAATTTCCACCCCTGTACAAATCCCTCAAACCAAAAATTATGTTAGTGTTCACTTCAGAGTGTCGTTGCATGTCTCGCTTACAAGGAACTAAATTTCTTTTCTTTTCCATCGAAACGATCGAAACGTTTCTGTTTCCTGAGTCAACGATGCGAAACGGAGTTATCGAAACGAAACGAAACGAAGTGTTTGTTAAGGAATTATACTATTTCAATTAAAATTGCTATGTTTTGAAATGTTTCGGTAGAAATACTCTTGTTTCAATGGAAATTTTGGTGAAAATACTCTTATTTCGAGTTGTTTCAATAGAAATACCCTTGTTTCGAGTTATTTCGATAGAAATACTCTTGTTTCGAGTTATTTCGATGGAAATACTCTTGTTTCGAATTATTTCGATGGAAATACTCTTTGTTTCAATAGAAATTTTGGTGAAAATACTCTTATTTCGATGGAAATACTCTTGTTTCGAGTTATTTCGATGGAAATACTCTTTGTTTCAATGAAAATTTTGGTGAAAATACTCTTATTTCGAGTTGTTTCGATAGAAGTACTCTTGTTTCGAGTTATTTCGATGGAAATACTCTTTGTTTCAATAGAAATTTTGGTGAAAATACTCTTATTTCGAGTTGTTTCAATAGAAATACTCTTGTTTCGAGTTATTTCGATGGAAATACTCTTGTTTCGAATTATTTCGATGGAAATACTCTTGTTTCGATGAAAAAGTACTAAACTAATTTGAAAAATAAAAAAATTGACAATATAAAAGTATATGAAAATAGTATTATATCATATCTAACACTAAGTTATTTTCTCTCACAAGTCACAACACTTTTATTAACTTCATACCCTCCCCCTTTATTTTTATGACATTATTTTCCTTCATTATCTTTATTTTAAAGAGGAAACTACAAAAATGATACAAAAAGATATTGAAAGGCAAAGAGAGAGAAATATACCTAAAGATAGAGATAGAATTATGGTCGACAGAGAAAGAGACTTAAATATAAATGTCACGAAAGAGTTAAGAAGAAGATTGAGAGATAGATGCAATAGAGAGATTGTTGTTGAATACTATTAGGATTTGAGTTGAAGTCCATACTGTAGTAGTATGTTTACTTACTATTCAATTATAGACATTAATTCAAATTAATTTTAATATAATTTTATATATCTATATCATTAATATTATGTTAAAATCTTTTAAAATTAAAAAAAATATTATTTGAAATTATTTGAAACGTTTTTTAAAAAATCTTTCGTTTCCTCGAAATTTCCGAAACGTTTCGAAATGTTTCCGTTTTTAGAGTCATCGAAACGGTACCTCGAAACGAAATTTAGTACCTTGGTCTCAATTTTGAAAATTTATCTTTTGTTATTATTTATTCTCCTCCATTGTATTTTTCTTCTTTTTTAATATAAGTTATTCTATTAGATCCCGTTTGGTAGATAGAAATAAGAACATAAGAATGGAATGGAATAGACATCCCATTCCTTGATTTGATAGCTGAAAATGGTAAAAATTGTGGGTTCAACGGAATGTTAATTATCTCTTCCAAGGTAATCAGCATTACTTCCGAAAACAGGTAAAAAGTGAACAATGCGATGGAATGGAAAGTAAAAAGACTGAAATACCCTTCATTATTTTATTTATTTATAAAATTTTCTATAATTAAAAATATATATATTTAAATTAAAATTTTCAATATTATTTAACAAAATTTAATTCAAAAATTTATATTAATAATAATTTATTTTATTTTTTATTTATAATATTTAAAATAATTTTTTAAGTTAAAATAATATTACTATAATAATTTTATTTTTTAAGGGTATTTTTGTTTTTTTGACAATTTTTATTCCATTCCATTCCATTGACTTGCCAAACGTAATTTTAATCACAACATTCTATTGCATTCCATTTGAATCAATTCATTTCCATTCCCTCTGTTGCCATCTACCAAACGGGATCTTAGTTAACTTTGGCTGCTCTCTCTCCAGATAGAACTCTAGCTCTGCAACAAACTGGTTTGAGAGGCTTTCATCAGTGGCAGCTCCATCCTTTTCCTTTATTATTTTCTTCTTGCTTTTATCTTTTGCTTGAGGTTCTTTTGCTGACTTCTCCGCTTTGTGGGAGTTGTCTTTTTTCTTTTTTGAAATTTTTTTTTCTTCTCATGGTAAGAGATCTTTTTTTTCAAGATTTGCAACTCATATAATTAGTTCTACAACAATGTTCTTCAAATCTTGACAGAAATGTGTAGGAAGCATACTTTCAAAGAGAGTGAAATTTTTTTACAAAATATATAAATAAATAAATATTAGAGATCAAATCATAAGTTTACTCTTATAAAATATAAAGGTAAAAAATTTTATTTTGGTCTTCGATAGAATAGTGTCATTATCAATTTGATACCCTAAAAAAATTTTATATTACTTTAGTATATGAAACTATGATTTTGTTTCAATCACATAAAATATTTAGTTATTTAAAGATTGTGCAGTCTCATATTTAATACCTTTAAAAGGAGAAATTGAAATAATATTATATTTTTAGGTACTAAAATGAGATATAAAAAAATCTCTAGAGTAGCAAATTGATAATTGCATCATCTTTTAAAAATAAAAATAGAGTTTTGTTAAATATAATGCCTTTAAGTTATGAGAATAAGTTTTTTTTTTTGACAAGAGATTTTAAGTTTAAACTTTGTATGAGTTTTATGAAGTTTGCAGGAGAATTTTATTTTATACTGTATACTTCCAATGTTTGAAAAAAATGATAATTCCCGTGTTTCAGTGAATTTGAATGGATTTATACATTCTTTTCAAACACTAAGGATAATAAAATTATTTATTTTATCAAAAAATTTTAAATGCAGTAAGCATTTGTTGGAAGAATTTCTTCGTCGCAACAGAATCTATATATATATATATATATATATATATATATATTGTTTATCATGTATGCCTTGGTTTATTTTTAATGATTTATTTTATCAAAAAATTTTAAATGCAATAGCCATTTGTTGGAAGATTTTCTTTCTCGCAACAGAATCTAAAAAAGATTAAATTTATAGTACTAATAATATATGAGACACTCTAGAAATCAAAATCCTTCAAATGCTGTAAGGTTGAATGATCTGATATTGTTTATCACGTATGCCTTGAAAAATGAATGGCTGTTTATTTGTAATGAGTTTGGCCTTATATATATATATATATATATATATATATATATATATATAATGAATTATTAATGAAGTTAATTTGTAAATTTTTTATAAAAATTTAATAGTAAAATTATTTAAACTTTTTTTTGTGTGGAAAAAATAGGGAAAGAAAAGAGAATATATTTGTTCTCTATTTTCCATTTTAAACTGCATAATATAAAAAATAATAATGTTTTAAAATTTATAAAGAAATCATGTATATCAAATAATTTTTTTAATTAAAATTTACCTTTTTTATGAAAATAGAGAAAGAAAGAGAGAACATCTATTTGTTCCCCATCTTCTATTAGATAATTGCAAGAAATTTGCCTCGATTGGATTTACATATGGAGTTCAATCAGTAGCTGAGAAGCATTAGACAATTCTTTCCCTCAGTCTCTTATTCGAATACGAACGTTTTAGCAGAAGTTGATGATCATTGAGGAATCGAAGGCAGAGGGCAAGGGCAAGGACTGCAAGAAAGAAGTAATCAGTAAACCTTAAGTTCAATGTTTTTCTCAAGAGCAAAATAATAGTTTGTTTCTTAAATCCTAAATTCAATTTCAAACTCGTTTTTATTAGTTTCTCAAGCAATAAGTTTCATATTTCTGGAAGTAACAAAATAATCAATATGCACCTGATTTGTTCGCCCAAGACCAAATTATAAGTTTACGTTTATTCTCAATGCTCTCTAGTCTTCCCGTTTAGTGAACATTAATTCTAACCCAAGGGGTAATCTTGGAGTGATGTAGTGTGTGTAAAGTGTGATTAGAGATATTAGCACTAGTGCACTGTCATGTTTGAACCCTAAGTACGGGTATATTAGTTGAGTTAGGCCCAAACTGGTTTAGATACCACCTTATTCCAATAACTAAACAAAAATAAAATAAAATGAACTTTGGCTCTTTCTGGAAGAGCTTAAAGGCTTCTTAGTTTAACCATGACTACATAAGCAATCCACTCTCTAATCTATAGTGGGGACTAATTTAATCAAAGTGGCACTTTAAATTTTCTTTTGCTTTAATGAGTGTCTAAATTTGGTTTTCTACTGACATTTCTTTTATTATTTGTTATATATATATATATATATATATATATATATATATATATATATATATATATGAGAGGTGACTTAAATCTAACACATTATATTGACAAAAATTTACAGAATTGGTAGGATCAAGATGATGCAGAGTTTTGGAGTCAATTCTTGCTGGTGTTTCTTATAGGTAGATATTCACAAATTACAGTGTGGCTTGTCTTGAAGCTTATCCATCTCTTAAATTTTTTATCTTTAAAAAAAATCTTATACCTGTTTTGTATACATGCCTAGAGATGCAACACCCTGGAAGAAGTTGAAAATTTCTTAGCCTTCCCTTTTTTTTTCTTTACCCTTCTTCCTCTCTCTCTCCATTTCTTTCCTTTATTCTTCTTTCCCTTTTCCTAATTTTCTTATTATAATAAGAACACCTAATCAAATGCAGGTGGATTGTATTTTTTACTTCTCTCCTTACTTTTTCATTGTTTCTAGCTCTTTCTTCGATTATTGATTACTGAAGAATTGGAAAAGGAAAATCACTAACATCGCTTTAATTATTATCTTTTGGGTACTAACAATGTTTTGATCATTGCTTAAGTTGGTTTAAACCAAAAAAAATCTTATTAGTTAGATAGTCACCCCTAGAAGAATTATATTGCCTCAATTTTCAGTAGAAACGAATATCTATCTAATAAAAGTTGACTTAATTTACAAGATGGAGTTGGCCATACAAAATTTTGGATTCAATTTTTATTAGTAATTTCCTTTGAATAGATATTCACCGATTGCAATGTGTCTTACTTCCAAGCTAAAACTAGAAGTCAAAAATTTTTCTTAACCCTTCCTCTTTTATTCTTCTTCCTCTCTCTCCATTTCGTTTCTATCTTCTTTTTCTATTTTTTTTCTTATTAAAATAAGAAGACCTAATAAAAAATATGTTTAACCTTTTTCTTTTTTTCTTTTTTTCTTTTTTGGATCGTGAGAGAAATGAGAGATTAACTCCTTACATGGTGACCGATCCTCTGCCCTCTGGCCGTACCAAGGCGCTTGTTGTATAACCTAATATATTAAGATAAAGGTAAGTAGTAGTTCCTATTACATTTTCCTTTTTGACGGTCACTCCTTGCTTTTTTATTTTTTCAGTATTTTTCTTCTATTGTTGATTACGAAAGAATTGCCAAAGGCAAATAATCGTCATTGCTTTAATAATTGTGTTTTGGGCGCCAACTGCCTTTTAATTATTACTCAACTTTGTTTAAACCAAAAATAAAGAAAATTGCATTAGATAGTCACTCTTAGAAGTTCATTGCCTGTGTGTTTAGTAGAAGCGAATCTCTGATAGTTGTCTTCGAAAGGAGAGCACAGTGATTTCAGCAAAAACAACATTGAATCTGCAACCACAAAAGCCACTTAGCTGTGATCAAAGATCGTCAGGTATGATTTAACATCTCTCCTCCGAAATTATAAATCTTCTTGCAAAGCATTTTCTTTCTTTTCTTCAATCACATGCTCAATATATACGTTGTATTTTCTAATGGTTTATTAACTCTATGGGACTTGGTGTCATAGAAAACATTCCATTCACAATGTACCGATTAATATCGGTTGTCAAATCGCAGTTAGATTAGAATAGCTGCTGAAATTATATAAATAAGTGCAATTCTTACAAGAATTGCATAGATCGGTACAATTCCGAGAAGGATAACAGAATGGTTCAGTTCTGTGATTCTAGCAAAGCCATCTCATGATGAATGTCATTCAGAACAATTCAATTTCGACAAGCCATCATGCCGGTGTTGTCATCCATGGCGGCTCTTTTGTTCGAGTTTCCATCTTTCTATAATCATCTCACTTTTTTTTAAAAAAAAAAACTATACTATTTTCTCTCTTATATATTGATCTTATTACATAAATCTCTTTTCTATTTTCAAAATATACACTTTAGTCTATTTAACTTGATTAAGCACATTTCAAAAAAGATACTTTAATTTTTTTAATTGTTAAACAATTTATTTTTCTATTTTGAAATCCCATGTCTAGTAAAAGAAATATAAAAAAATAGTTACATAACAGTCAATTAATAAAATATTTAAAATAAAATTAATTATAGTGTAATTTTTATTTTTTAAAAAATATGTATCTATTTTAAAATAAAAAAGAATTGTGTAATAAAAATAATATATAAGATAGAAGAGAGTATTTTTTTAATGCATCCGAACTTAATGTTTTGCTAAAAGCATGGTGTACAGTGCAAGCAAAACTCATTGCTCCAGCGTAGAGCCTTTCTGATACCCAAGTGAGGTTTTGTTTAATTATTATTTTTTTCACAAAAGAAAATATTTTTTCTTAACAATTTTAAATCAATTCAAACTCAAAAGACAGTGTTTCCTCTTAAAAAATGTGACGTACAGTGCAAGCAAAACTGATACCCAAATGAGGTTTTTTTTAATTACTTTTCTTTTTAACCAAAGACAGTTTTTCCTTTTAATAATTTTAAACAAATTCAAACTCAAAAGACAGTATTTCTTCTTTACAATTCTCAATTTATTTAAACTCAAAAGTTTGAAATTTTAGAAAACTATTAGATAGCTAATTATCTATTTGTAATGACAAAAACTAACAGTCTTGCTCATGCTGCTTAGTACTTATTAGATATTACTTATTACGCTTTGCAAGACATCAAGAACTCTGGTTACAATTAATTATGTTTAAAATTATTAAAATAAATATATTATTTTAAATATTTGGTCTACATTATCTATTTATTTATATTCTATATTACATTTTAAACTATTTTTCAATATATTTATAAATTTTAAGCCATTCAATTTACTATTTGACAATTATTGTACAATGGTTTGTTTAATTATAATTTTGCAAAAAGAGATAAAAGAAATAGTTACGTTGTAAATTTGCAAAAGAAAATTTTATATGCCATGAAATTTATGTAGGGAGAAGTCGTTAGTCTTTTTCCTTTCCTTTTGTACATGTATGTGTGTGTGTGTGTGTTTCCTTCTTCCTCTACTTCATTTCTATCTTTCCTTTTAATTTTTTTTATTTCTCTTTTCATTTTAATTTTTCTTATTAAATAAGAAGACCTAATCAATTGCAGGTGTAACCCGACATTTAAGAAAAAGCGACAAAAGTTAGTGACTGTTCCTATCACTTTTTTAATTATTATTTTTAATATTTTTCTTCGATTATTGATATTGAAATAATGGCAAAGGCAAATCACTAACATTGCTTTAATTTTTTTTTTGTGGGTGCTAACTACGTTTTGATCAGTGGTGACTAAATGTTTAGATTATTGGGACAAATATTTTTGTCCCAATAAAAATGTTTAGATTTGAGACCAAATGGAGGTGTATTCATATATAATTCTGTCATCAAAATAATTATAAACATAATAATATATAAATATATTAAAAAACAATATTTATAAAGCGTGATCTTAAAATTTTATTTTTTTAGTTAAACCATAATTGTGTGAATTAACTCATATAACTTTTTTTTTCATAAAAAAAAATTTACTGTTGTTATGAATCTACTTGGTTTTAAGCATGATTAATTTTAAATTTTTGAATGTTCAAGCTCATTTAATGAATTGACTAAAAGAGCTAGACTGCAACATTATGTGTAACCTAATATTGAGACAAAGGTATGTGGCTCTTCCTATCCTCTTTTCCTTTTAACTTTATCTCCTTGCTTCACTGACATTGCTTTAATATATTTTTTTCGTGCTAAAAACATTTTAATCATTACTCATATTTGTTTAAACAATAAAATCTTAGAATAATTTTATTGCCTCTGAATATTAGAAACAAACTTCAGGGAGAGGGCATAGTGATTATGGTACTATTGGATCTGACTTGTCTTAAACCTGGGTTATATATATATATATATATATATATATATATATTACATAAATTTATTTATTTATTTTTAATATTAAAGGACAATATAGTATTATCATCAACAAATTTTAACTTAACTAAGTGAAGTTTCACTTCTGCTCTCACTCTGCATTAAACTATTCTTTTCATGTTGTAATATTATGAATTATTATTATTTTTAGAACATATATTGAAAAACAATTTATATTATATTAAATAACTATTTAAGAAGAATTTTTTTTAAAATAGTATAATTTTAAATTATGTAGATTTTTTCTTTTGAATTATGTTATTTTTTAAGTTCTTTTTATTTATTTTATATGAAAAATGTTATGTTAATGAATCAAAAATAATTATTATTTTAATTTTTTTTAGATAATGAGTCCGAGTTTAAGAATTTGAAGATTCAATGAAAATGAGAATTAATTTTAATTTTGTTACCCATTTAAATATGAATCCAAGAATGGAGATAAATTATTTTTTAAAAAGTTTAAATCAAAATATTATAATCATATCCTAACGATCATAATAGTGATTTTCACTAAAGATCACTGATTCCGAAATCTCAAAGATCACTGAATTGTCATTAAAAGATATTAATAATATTATTTTTGAATATTATCTACTTTAAAATTTTAAAATGATTATCTTTAATATGATACAAAAATCTTTATGATTAAGTAATTAAAAATAAAATAAATTAAAATTTTATTATTAGTTTGTGTTTTATCCACCTTTCAAACCCATAAATTTTTTTAAAGAAGAAATGAATTAAATTTAATTTAAAACCATTTCTTAAACATTCACCTAATAATTGAAAATTTTGATATATTTAGCTAAACTTTTTTGTGGCTGCAAGAATAAAGATAAAAATGGTGCGGTGCGATATACCTAACCATTTAATGAATAAGATATATAGCCATATTGACATGGGACCTACAATGATTAATGATGTTCCAATTTCTTCTTTTTTTATTAAAAATTTCAATTAAATTTTTTATTTATGCATAACTTCTTCATCTCATAGAATTTCAAAAGAACATAACTGCATACACATAATTGAAGTGAAATTCATTAAAAAAAAATTAAGTGATATATTCACATAATTACTTCCCTTTAATTTAATTTACAAAAAATTAATAAATTCAATCTTTACAATTTGTTAATTTCTAACGGCATAATTATGGTCGTTGCTATTGTTATGTCAATTTTTATTTATCATATCATAATGTACATCACATTTATTTTTAGAAAAAATAACATTTATTTATCAAATTTATCTTATTAATTGTAATATTTTTTCTAGTCTAATAATAATCTCAATATTTATTTTAATCTTTGACTTCATAGAATCCAAAATAACATAAATATCGCTCAATTTTCTTTCTTACTAATAATTTTGATCAAATTGATCTTTGTTCTCTTAACTTATTTTTTAATTTAATTTTAATCCCTTAAAAAAATAATTTTCATAAAATTTTCTCACTTTAAAAAACTCATCATTTACATATTAAACTATATATAATTCAAATAAAAAAATGAAAACAAGAATTACTTATAAATTCAAAAGTTTAAACTTTTAAAACTCTAAACTCTAAATTATAAACTCTCACACTCCAAAAAATAAATCCCAAAATTCAAAATGTCAAAATTTTAAATTTCAAAACTCAAAACTTAAACACTATAATTTTAAAATCCTAAATTTCAAACTCCAAACCTTAAACTCTAAAATTATAAACTCCCGAATACCAAAACTCCAAACTCTAGTCTCTAAAACTGCAAAATCTAAACCTTAAATACTAAATTTCAAATTCTAAATTTCAACTCCTAAATTTCAATGCCTCAAACCTTAAATCTCCAAACTTCAAAAACTAAATTCCAAACTCAAAAACTCGAAAACCCAAAATCTTTAAATCTCAAAATCTAAAAATTTTAAACTCCAAACCTCAAATGTTAAAAGGCTAAATCCAAAATCCTTGAACTCTAAACATCAAAACTCAAACACTAAAACTCAAAAACCACAAACACTAAACTCCAAAATCCCAAAAGCCCAAATTTTAAACCTCAATCCCTGAATTTCAAAATTCAAAAAGTCCAAACCTTAAACATCAATCCCTAAACACCAAAATCCCGGACTCAAAAACTCAAAATGTTAAATCTCATATCTCTAAACCCTAAATGCCAAATACCAAAACTTTAAACTCTCAAATCTAAAACCTCAAAGCCTAAATACCAAAGCCATAGAAGCCCAAACTTCAAAACCCAAATATCCAAACTTGAAACTCCTAACCAAAAAAGCTAAAATGTCAAACCTTAAACGTCAAACACTAAAATTTTATAATTCCAAATTCCAATAACTCAAATTCTAAACTTTAAAATTTCAAACCCAAAATTTCAAAAACTCAAACCACAAACCTTTAAATCCTCAATCTCAAAATCTCAAACACCAAATCTTAAAAAATGAAATTCTAAACTCCAAAATCCAAAACCTCAAACTCCAAATTTTAAATTTTAAAACCCTAAACTCTATACGTGGTAAGGGCCTTATGGTTTGGAATTTTAGGTTTAGAGACTTTGTGTTTTGCAGTTGGGTTTGTAATTTGAGGTTTGAGATTTTAGGGTCTTCATATTTGAGATTTAAAGTAGAGATTTTAAGATTTGGGGTTTGAGGATTGAAGTTTAGAGGTTTGAAATTTGGGGTTTAGAACTTAGAGTTTGGATTTTATCCTTTGGAGTCTAGGTTTTGAGAATCAAGGTTTGGGGTTTTGGGTTTTAAACTTTAAAGTTTAAGGTTTAGAGTTTTAGGATTTGACGTATTAGGTGTTTGGACTTAGGGTTTTAGTATTTGGGGTTTGCAGTTTAAGGTTTAGAGGTTTGACATTTGAGGTTTAAGATTTTTGAGTTTAACATTTGAGGATTAGAATTTGGAATATTGGATTTTGGAGTTCGGTGTTAAGAGTTTTGAGGGTTTTGAGATTTTCACATATAATGGTTAAAGTTTAGAATTTGAGATTTGAAATTTTATAGTTTAAATCTTAGAATTTAGAATTTAAAATTTTAGACTTTGAGTTTAGGTTTTATAATTTAGAGTTAAGAATTTTAATATTTTAGGCTTTTGAATTTATGTTAGAGTTTTGAGTTTTGTGATTGTAAGCTTTTGGGTTTAAGATTTAGCTTTGGAATATTTTCTTTTTCTTTTTCTTTTCTTTTTTATTTAAATTATGATTTAGGATACAAGTCACGATTTTTTAAAATTAAAGGGTTTTAGTACAACTATTTTAATTAAATGACCAAAATATTGAAATATAAATTAACGACGCAAAGAGTAATTTGACCAAAATTATTAGTAAATAAACATAAAAAAAAAGAATATTTATATCATTTTGAGTGCTATTTTCAATACATTAATTGTTTGTTTATTATTTAGTTTTGCTACAATTCAGATTGGATAACTCATGATGCTTGGGTGGGATCTATCTACGACCAAGTTCAAAGCTTTCTATTTGATTATTGAAGTATTTTAGCTTTCTGGGTTTTCTCTATCGTAACAGAAGTTGCTTTGAGCATCTTGTCATCATGTTTGTTAGGAATTAATTTACATTTTGCATATCAAACAGGATATGATAGAGTTTTGCTTATATTATTATTATTATTCTAACTTTTGCCTTCTGGAAGAACATAATCATATATAGAGAGCTTATTGGTACCAACTAGAACAAGAGGTTAAACTTATGAACATTTCATGTATTGGGACTTCTCAAATTTCATCATTTGGGGATTAGGATCTTGATAAATTGGCATAGCTGAAGGTACATATTGCAATCTATGTTGCAAGGGTACAGATACAAGTATTGTATCTGGTATGGGTATGGGTACTTGATACAGTAATTTATTTTTTCAGAACATAGGGTGTGGGAACAATATATACTATATAAGTGAAGATTCTATAATATATAACAATTTCTACATCGATAAAATTAAATAATAAAATTTCTATAATATATATAATCAAACAAAATAGTGATCCAAATTTCTTAATATAATATTAAAGTCCATATAATTTTGTTAAGAGTAAATGAAAGTAATATATGAAATTAAAGTTGTGTATGCAACTTTATGTATATTGGTTTTTTTCAATTATTGTTGAATTTGTAAGATTTAATTTTCTATATCTAAAAGCTAAAGTTAAAATTTTGATGCTATACCTACAGTTTACCTCTTATGTGTCCTAAATAAATTTTCAAAAAAAAAAAAGTGTATACTTTAGAGTATCTACAAGTGCCCAAAAAGTGTTAGTACGGAACACGGCTTGGATATGAAAGTACCCTCGCAATCCACTTTTGAAGAAATTCAATTTTCTTTCTTGCACTTTCACTCTCTTCATATTAATGCATTTTGAGCTGATTGATACTATTTTTGTTGTCAGGTTTATTTAAATGGCTGAGGTAATTATCTCCATTGCATCAAAAGTTGGAGAACACTTGGTGGATCCAGTGATCCGTCAAGGACAATACTTGTTATGTGTCAGTAAGATTAACAAAAGTCTTGAGAATAGAAAGAAAGAGCTCGTGTCAACAAGAGATGGTGTGCAGAAACGCGTTGAAGAAGCAAAGAAAAAAACTGAAAAAATTGAAAATTCTGTGGAGAAGTGGTTAAGTGAAGTAAATAATCTACTGGAACAGGTGGAGAATCTGGAACAAGAAGTGAAAACAAACAAAAGCTGTTTACCAGAATGGTGTCCCAGTTGGAGAAGATATCAACTATGCAAGCAAGTGGCAAAGAAGACAAAGATAATAACAGAGCTCAACGTTAATAGCAAGTTTGAGCCATTTTCTCGCCTTGTTTCACTTCCAAAAATTGAATACTTTTCTTCAGGAAATTTTACATTCTTTAAATCTACAAGATTGGCTTATAATCAACTTCTGGAGGCCATACAAGATGATAGCACCTATATGATAGGTATGTATGGGATGGGAGGATCTGGAAAAACAACCTTGGCGAAAGAAGTGGGCAAAAAAGCTAAGGAGTTAAAGCATTTTGATCAGGTTGTATTCACTACTGTGTCTCAGACTCCAAATGTCATGAAGATTCAAGACGAAATTGCTGATCTGTTGGGTCTAAAACTGGATGAAAAGACTGAAACTGCAAGAGCACAAAGAATATCATTAAGATTACGAAGCGGAGAGCGAATTCTTATAATCTTAGATGATGTTTGGACAAAGCTCAACCTTGAAGATATAGGGATTCTTTTTCCCAGTAATCTTAAGAGCTGCAAGGTACTTCTAACCACACGTCGTAGACAAGTATGTGTTTTGATGGATTGCCAAAGGAAAATTCCATTGGATCTCTTATCAGAAGAGGAAACTTGGAGTTTGTTCCAAAAGTTGGCGGGTATTGGCGATGACTCCTTCCTTGCTTTACATGGTGTGGCACAAGAAGTTGCTGCAGAATGTAAGGGACTACCTATTGCAATTGAAGCTTTGGCAACCTCCTTGAAAGGAAAATCTATTGATGAGTGGAAGGTAGCATTGAAAAGATTGAGGGATTCGAAACCAATTGATGTGGAAGAAGGGGTGAGGGATGCTTTCACTTGTCTTCAATTAAGCTATGATTATTTGAAAAGTAGAGAAGCCAAATCATTGCTGTTGATGTGTAGTATGTTTCCTGAAAATCATGAAATTTTTATTGAAGATTTGTTTAAGTATGGAATAGGGTTAGGGCTATGCGGGGAAGTGAGCTCTTTTGAAGTGGCAAGGAGCCAAGTGAATGCAGCTATAAATAATCTCATAGATTCTTGTTTGCTGATGCGTTCTGAAAATAGAAATAACCACCTGAAGATGCATGACATGATTCGTGATGTAGCTTTGTGGATAGCAACCAAAGAGGACCGCGTAATTGTGGTAAATCCTGCAATGAATATGAATGCGTTGGCAAAGGATGAATCTATTGAAGAATGTTATGCACTATCTTCATGGTACAAGAACATAGATCAATTTCACAATCAGTTGAATGCTCCAAAACTTGAGATTCTGCTAGTGGATAGTACACGTTCCTTGGAATTATCATCCACATCTTTTCAAGGTATGAAGGCACTCAAGGTTGTGGCCATGATTGCTCAACATTATTATATAGGACGGTTCACGTCATTACTACAGTCACCCCAATTTTTGACTAATCTTCGAACTCTACGCTTGATAAGATGGGAATTAGGTGATATCTCTGGGCTTTTGAGGCTGAGAAGACTTGAGATTCTTGACTTACGGGGTAGCTGCTTTAAGGAATTGCCAAATGGAATTGAAAAACTAGATAAATTGAAGTTGTTGGATTTGTCATGGTGTGCAATTGAAGTGTCTTGTTATAAAGTATTAAGAAGATGTTCACAACTACAAGAGTTGTATATTTTGGGAGATAGCTGTGACTCTGGAATTATAGATGCTTGTGAATGCTTTAAGGATGATATTACTTTCACTGACTTGCAACGTTATGAATTACAGATTGGGAAGTTTAAAAGTGATATACCTGTGGATGCTGAAACTTTAAGCACTAGAGTTCTAAAAATAGCTGAGTTGAATCCTCTTGCTTCAGGTTCATTTATTAAGTATCTTCTACAAAGGGCAGGAGATGTTTCTTTCTATAAACTCCGTGGAGAAAGTTGCAAAAGTATCATCCCATGCACAGTTCAAGCTATAGGGGGCATGAAAGAGTTGACTAGGCTCTTGCTTCATTCTTGCTCAAAGACAGAGTGTCTCATTGACACAACTTCAGACGATGTTTTATTTAGAGGAGACACGGCGTTCCCCAGATTGGTGAAGTTGCAGCTGGAGCTTATGCATAATTTGAAAGAAGTGTGTCATGGTCCCCCTCTGTTCTGCTTCTTTGAGAAATTAGAGGAACTTTATTTATGGTGCTGCCCCAAGTTGCATAGCTTATTTTCTGGGGAGTGGAACCTGTGCAATCTTAAGATCGTGAGTATATACAATTGTCCACAGTTGACATCACTCTTCCTAATGTCTACTGTTCGAACTCTGCAGCTACTTGAAGAACTAACTATAGGAAAGTGCTGTGAATTGGTTCACATAATAAAAAATGTGGAGAATGGTAACGGTACCGGAGAAGAAATATGTTCAATCTCAGATAATTCTCCTCTGATCTTTCCGAAATTGAAGATTCTTTCTGTTAGCTCTTGTGACAAATTAGAATCTATATTCCCGATCTCTTGTGTTCAAAGCGTTGAGAAATTGCAACACGTAAGTATTGTTCAGGCTTCAGAGCTGAAATACATATTTGGTCAACTTGATCATGGAGATCATTCATCTCTTCAAAACGAGATAGATATCCAGTTTCCTCTCTTGGAAGTACTCGAACTTGAAGGCCTCACAAATCTTCTTGGCATTTGTCCAAAAAATTATCAAATTGAGTTTCCATCTCTGAGGGAAGGATACTGTGTAGATTGTCCAAAATTGACTAATGTTGGTTTGGGACTGAGATCTTTGCACCTGAATATGGTATGCATTCAATTTACAATGGAGTGCCTCTTTAACTTCAATAAGGATAGGTGCATAGAAGGTTTAGAATCTGACTTGATAATTGATAATTGGCTGGTTCCCCTCACATGGAGCATTGTGTAAATTAGAATAGATCACCATAACATACATATGCTGTGACACTTTAATTAACTTTTTTCAATTATATCAATCACATATTAAGATAATATGTCTTGCAACCTTATGGGTTTATACGGTAATCAGCTCAGTCAAATTGATGTGCTTTATTAGAAGTTATGGAAGTTGAAAGAAGACAAAACTCAGATAGTCGTAGCATTAATATTTGAGAAGAACAAAAGCAGAACAAACTCAGATAGTTAAATTGATGTGCTTTATTGGTTTCTGCTTAACTTTCACATTTCAATGCAATGCCTAACCTGTTTTTTCCCTTCTTTCTTTGCAACCCCTTCCTTTGTTTTCTACACAGGATGGGACGAATGACAGCCAATCGAGTATTGAAGTTGCAATTCTTTCTCAGATAATTGAAGACATTAAAAATCGCGGAGTAGCAAATACATCTGATCTTCAGGGCGATGGCCTTAATAAGGAACAGCAGGAGGCCATTGTTGCTGCTCTTTCTCAATTGCTAGATGACATTAAAAATTCCAGAATAGAAAACATTTCTCATCTTCAGAGAGCTGGACTTGACAAGGACCAACAAGAGGCTATGGCCTCGGCATTAGAGAAACTACAGTCAGGAACCCTGTCTGAGCCATTAGAAATTCTAAGCCTCCCGAATCTTCCAAGTTTACAAGTCATTAAAGTGAATAATTATAAAACACTGAAAGCTCTATTTTCTCCTGTTATTGTCAAAAGTCTGTCAGAGTTGAGGCACATAATCATATCGGACTGTGAAGAATTGGAGCACATCATCGAAGAAAATGAAGAATCACAAACTCAAGTGTGCTTCCCAAAACTGAGAGAATTAAGGGTCAATAGGTGCAACAAGTTGAAACACATTTTCTCTGCTACCATGACCATAATGCTTCCACAACTAAACTCTCTATGCATATCAGAGGCTGCTGAACTAGAACAGGTTTTTAGACAGAAATGTGAAGATGGCACCAACAGTTCAAAAGCAATTGTGCTTCCAAGCTTGAAAGAGATAAAACTTAAAAAATTACCTTGTCTTCTTAATTTCTGTCAGGGCTTTATGTTACAAACACTGGAATTTCACAAAGTCCTCATACATGAATGCCCCAAATTGGATCCAAATATAGGACCAACTCAAGTGATCTCTCTTGACTGGAAAACACAGGTACTCGACACTATTCTTTTGACCATTTTGATTATTTCCTGGTAGATACTCATTCCTAGACTCATAGTTACGCGTATCAAATGTGAATAAAACCCCCTGAAGAAGCATACTTCATGGATCCAGGAGGGATAGCCATTCCTGAAGTTGTGCTTTTAACCAGAAACAGTTTAACTGAGGTTCCTTGAGACTAGATAGAGCCACCTATAAAGTACTGTGAATAAAAATGTTGAGAGGATAGCATTATTCCATGTATTTTCCTTTGGTAAACAGCGGGCATCCTAGGCAAATACCATTTCTCACCTTTGTCGGAGCAATACTTGATTTTCCCATATGTGTTTATTCATGTACACTTTAATCTCCCAAGAGCACCTGATATATTAGAGAATGTCAATCCTATATAAATACCTAAATTTCGATATGGTTGTTTCAGAATAGTTTCATATTCCTCTTAAATTATGTACTACTAGTCTTTAAAAATACATTTACTTTCGAACAGAAAAATTAATTTATATACTATCATTGTGTCTGTGCGCGCGCGCGCGCGTGTGTGTGTGTGTTTTTTTTCCTGGTGTATAGGAATTGCAATCACCCGAGACAAATAATGGCCAAGTCTGTAATGAGGATTCAAATATCCAAGCTGCTTCAAATGCTATAAAACGATTACCTATTGATGAAGAAAAAGAGAAGATCATGACCTCAAACGTAGAACGGCTGTATTTGAAGCATTTACCCGACCTCGGGTTTATATCAATTAGCTTCCAAAATATTCACTTCCTTCGGGTGAGTGCATGCAGAAAGTTAAAGTCTATCTTTCCTGCTAGTGTCATTAGAACCCTACCACAGTTGAGTATCCTAGATATTCGGGACTGTGATGAGCTGGAGGAAATCATTTCTGACCCAGATTTTGAAGAACAGTCCTTTGGAAACCCATCATCAAACACGCATACCCAAAAAGTGTGTTTTCCAAACTTGACAGATCTTATAATTCAGAGATGCAGCATGTTGAAATGTCTTTTCTCTGTAATAAAAAAAAGGGCCTCTGTCGAAACTCATAGTGGAGAGGTGATCGAGTTTGTGCTTCCCAAATTGAGAGATTTGATGCTCCAAAGATTGCCCAGCCTCATTGACATTTGCGGAGGCTTTCAGTATCAGTTTCAGTTGCAATTTCCGGCTTTGGAATTCTTTGAAGTGAAGCGTTGCCCCAAATTTTCCTCAACCACCATTGCCACTCTCAACAACTTCTGGCGTGCACGCCAAAGCTACAACAGAGGTGTGTACATTTTGCTCACATTCATTTGCCATGATTCCTAATGATAACTTTTAAAGGGTTGATAATTTGATGATGGATTCCTTAAAGAACGGTGATTACTAGCTTTTGCTTGGAGGAGTATGAGGAACATGCACTACAAAGGCTGCTCCCAATCTTTGCTATCAGACAATTGACTTCGCTCTGTTTTGAGTCATGCGGCAACATCCAAAAGAATAAAATTCATAGAACCCTCCCACGAACACTGGACAAATTTTTTCGGCCTTCTGACTTATTGTCATTTTTGACAGAGAAGTTGATATTTCATTGCCTGCCAAACTGGGGGGAGGGGGGGGGGGGGTTAAAGTGTAGGGTACCAAACTTGGTGTACTAAGGTTGGCGATGTTGAAAATTCCAGGGATGTCCATTTTATTTCACGCTAATCTGTTTTGGCGCAAAGAAAGTCCTATCCTTATAGTTTCCGTGGTGATAATAACTCATGATGGAAATATCAAACAGGGTTGACATTATTCTGGTAGATAAACACATGAAATTATCAATTCGATAATCTCTGGAGTTTAGCAATAAGTGAGTAGTCTAAAATTTCATTGATAATTGACAGTTAGAGATGCACTGTAAAATTGTGATATACGAAAAAAAAAAATTGGGAAGGAGAAGAACAATGATCTTTGGGGTTTCATTATGGGAGCTGTTCTATCTGCGTTTTCTCTTCCTGGCCATTCCATGTTATAGCAATTGTTCTGACGTAGTCCCTGTCAATATTTTATTCTTGACTACTAAAATTTAAATTAATCTATTATACAGATGACGAGATAGAAGAAGAAGAAGATGACGATGTTGATTATGATACTGATTTTTTTGATGTGGATTGTGAGGGTGATCCTGAAGAAGAAGAATATGATATTGAGGAAGAAGGTGAAGACGATGATGACGAGGAAGAATAAAATAATGAAGATAACCCTGCTGCTTACTTTGACGATTTTCTTATGCTTGTCGCATGAGGTTTTGGGAGTACAGGTGGGTAGGGAACATTCTTTTTCTAAGCCTACCCAAGTCCCTATCATTTTTACTCTTTTCACAATGCGCCAGTTGCAAAGTTTTCGTCTAAAGGAGGGGAATATGCTTTATTGGGATTTTCACTTTTTAAGAGATATTACTGATAAGGATGTGAAAAAAATTAGAATCCCTTTTGCTTCATCTTGAACCTATTTGTTTGTCATCAACCATACTTGAGAGAGTTTGGACCCTTGATACTTCTAAGTGAGTATACTTATAAATCCTTTTTTTTCCCTCACTGACTCACTTATTAGAGAAGTTTTAGATAGAAATCTATTTAGAAATTTAAAGCTGCCTCAAAAATTAAGTCTTTTTTTTGTGTGTGTGTGTAGATAATAGTATCAACTAAAATTAACACGAATGACATGTGACAGATTCAGAGAAAATTGTCTCTTAATATTTGTGTTATACGCATGAATAATGCAAAAACTATTTGGGTGTCTGTAGAATTTAGAGCAAGTTCGACTTATTTAGTTAAAAAGTTTTGATTGGACAAAGAATAGTAGAACTTTGTGGTAATGTCGTTTTTGTTGTGACTCCAAGTATTCGCCCAATACTTTCATTGTTAAAAAAGATGCTAATACTTGTGTTTGTGTGAATTTGAATCGATTTATGGATTATGTTTAAGTATTATGAATGGTATAATGATTTATTTAATTAAAAATTTTCAAATGCAACAATCACTTGTTGACAGAATTTCTTTCTCAAAACAGAATCCAAGAAAGATTGTGATAGGATCAAAAATGGAGAAGAGGAGAATCTTAGAAGAACCAAGAAAGAAGAAAGGAGATAGAAAAAGAGAGATACGGGAAAGAAGAATTCAGTTACTAGTTCAATCCTCCCTTTTACACGTGATTCTACTAGCATATAAACCTACGCATGCAACCATGCAACGACCCTATTCAAGTACCAAGATACCCTTACTAACCCACTTACAATGACTCATGAACCCTCCTACTATTCTAATACGTAACAATACTTCCCCCACGAAATCACCCTTGTCCCCAAGGGTGCAGCCAACTAGCAAAATCAGGAAATGCTTCTACATGTTAAACCAGAGCTTCCAAGTAGCATCTTCTTCCAGCTCCCGTTTGACCTTCCATTTGACCCAAACTTTTGGTGATAGCTCTGCCTCTTTTGTGGACAAGGCGATGGTCTAGAATATCTTCATGTTTAGTTGAAATTGCACCCCCAATCATCAGGTAATGGCCGTGGTTGAATGTCTCCCTCTTTAGCTCCGATAAGCTTCACGATTTTTCCTTGGAACTGAAATTCCAAGCTCAAGTTAAGACAATCCAATTTGATGATACCCAAGGTCTTTAACCATTGCATTCCAAGCACCATGTCATAACCCACCAGCGGAATGAAGATTACACTTGCATCAAATTCTATCCCTTGCATTGCCCATTTCAACCCTTCACATATTTTCCTTCCTTGTAACTTGCCTCCATCTGTCATTGTGACGTTAACTGCTTCTATAGGCTTGATTTTCCCCCGCAACACCTTCTCATATTCTTCATCCAGAAAATTGTGTGTGCTCCTTGTATCTATCAGAATATGCAGTATTTTCTTACCTAGTTGTCCAGTCAGCCTTATAGTAAGATAAGTTGACGTATGATTCCCATGTAGTGCATTAAGAGTAATCAAGGGGTTGTCTTCTTGCTCCACCATATCATTATCGTCAACCACATTACCATCTGCCTTCGTAGTCGCCTCACACTCTTCTACCTCATCACCTACAGTCATTAAGTAGATGTGCATTTTCTTTTTCTGTGGGCAATTATGACCAGGGGTGTATTTTTCGTGACAAAAATAGCATAAGCTCTTACTTCTGTGTTCCTCTACTTCTTCAGGTGTCAACTTTTGTTGGAAACATAACCCAGGCTTTCCCAATATCCCCCTCTGATCCCCCAGTCCATTTGGTTTGTCTCCATGACCTCTCCCTGTTCTATTATCCGTTTTAACTGATCTGTCATTCCAGTGCCCATCTCTTTTTTCTGATGAATTCCCTCCTCTAACTCCATTACCATTACCCTCATTTTGATCATTAGATCTCTTTTGCACCAACTCAACATTAAGTTCTTGTAGTTTAGCTAATCAAGTGGCATCCAGCAAGGACTGTGGATGAAATAGCTTCACCCCAATCGCTAATTCTGGTTTAAGACCAGCCACGTAACAACTCAGTTTCTGACCTTCAGTCAACTCAACTCTGCATACAAGCTGATCAAAAGCTTCTTAATAATTTCGTAAACTCCCCTTTTGTTTCAACTGCATAAGCTCTTCCATTGGATCCTCATAAATGGATCCAAATCTAATTTTAATTGCCTCAACCAAATTCATCCAAGTTACCCTTCCATTCCTGCTTTTCTCAAAGTTTTGGAACCACCTGTATGCTCCATCGTGTAAAGAAAGACTGGCCAGAACAATCTTATTCTCTTCCGGCGTTCCATCCAGCAAGAAAAATCGCTCACATTTGGAAACCCATCCATTCACATCATCCTGCGTAAATATTGGGAATTCAACCTTAGTAAAGTGAGTTGGAACCTGATATTCTAATGTTCTATCTGTGCGCCTTCGCTCTGGACCGCGATTCATCACTTCGGTAAATTGGTATGATAGCCCTCGCACCAATTCTTGCAAGCCATTCGTCTGTTGCTCCATTGACGCCATTCTCTGATCCAACTTTGCTCGTAACCAATCCTCTGATTCTCTACCAGAGGCTTTGGATCTAGTAGCATCAGCCATCTTGAATCGTCGCTCTGATACCAATTGATAGGATGAGAAATGGAGAAGAGGAGAATCTTGGAAGAACCAAGAAAGAAGGAAGGAGATAGAAGAAGAGAGACGCGGGAAAGAAAAATTCAGTTACTAATTCAATCCTCCCTCTTACATGTGATTCTACTAGCATATAAACCTACGCATGCAACCATGCAACGACCCTATTCAAGTACCAAGATATCCTTATTAACCCACTTACAATAACTCATGAACCCTCCTACTATTCTAATACGTAACAGATTGAACCTACAAAACTACAAACTTATGAGTATACTTTAAAAAATAATTTTTTTTGGCACAAATAAAGAGCTCAGAGGCTATTTAAAATATAACCTAGGTGACGTTCCGCCCCTTGGATCATCTAAAAGTAAAAAACCTACGTAACTCGGAGGTCTATCGAATACATTCAAGCCAAATCTCAACACACGTACGTTCCTTGCAATACTATCCGCCACTCTGTTGGCCTCTCTAAATATGTGTTGAATGCTTACAACCAAATCCCTATTCAATAGGCCTCTAATTCGAGTAACCAATCTAGCGCACGGATGTTCCCTGCTACATCCTACCTTGCACATATCATTAGTCGCCCTAGAACCTGATTCAATAACAATTTCTCCATGACCATCAGCCCATGGTAGATTAAAGCTATGAGAATGGCCCATAACTCAGCCTTCACAATGCTACATACCCCTAAATTACCAAAAACCCTTGGGCCATCCCCATGGCCTATTTCCCGTTATTTCAGTGCAAGCTACTTGTTACCATCAACAATAGATCTATTTATAAAATTACACAAAATTGACCGAATTATTCAAAAATAAATTTTAAATAGTTTAGATAAATTTTTTTACATAGTGAATTAAGTATTTCGGTTCAGTTTAATTTTTGATTGAAAAAAATGTTTAACCAAATTAAATTAAACTGATTGCTACATTTTTTAATATAATATTTTATTATTTTTAATATTATATTTATTATTTAATACTTTACTTTTCTCTGCCTCCCCATACTCAGAGTTTGCTTTTCGTGCTTCTGCCCGACGTCTCTCTCCCTCTCCCTCGTCTCTCAGTTGTTTCCATACGACATGCCATCAGCAAGCATTCCGTGAGAGCCCTTATGTTCAACCGTGTTGGAAATCCATTTGGCTTTGATCATCCCCTCACAGTTGGGGTTATTAGTGGACTTAACTGAGACATTTTTAGTCAAACTAGTGTTACAATTGGTGGTAGTATTCAAACAAATGCATCCATAAATCCTCAGAATAGGTAACAATGGGATCCCTTCCCTATCTAAACTAGGAATTGCTCACTATCCTTTTGTCTTTATAAGTTTTCTCCCTGGCCTAATGGGCAACCATCAAAACTTGCAGAAGCGCACATAGGAACCAAAGAAGAAGAAAAAACAAAGAAAAAAAAACAATGAACTGAACCAAACTGAATCAATAATTTTTTGTAGGTTCAGTTTGGTTACAGGTCTCAACCAAATCAAACAGGTTTATTTTTTTAAAAAAAATATGTAATTGATCTGATTTGGTTGAACCTCTAAAACTAACCGAACTGAACCAATAAACAACCTTAAATCCATCCACATTCTTAATTTTGTTAAGTTAAGGAGGAATCCAACCAATGTTTCGAGTCACCACCTTCCTTTCCGGAATTTTTGCATTAAAAAGTTAAAATTCTTCAAATGATGTGGTGTTGGATTCTCCATTATTGTTTATCATATATGCCTTGAAGATGAATAGGTGTTTATTTTTAACGAGTTTTGACTTCCTAGACATCTACATTCTGTCTTTTGTGTGTGTGTGTATTGAAGATGAATGTGTGTTTATTTGTAATGAGTTTTGACTTCTTAGACATCTGCATTCTGTTTTCACACTCACAAAATCTATAATATAAATTATTAATTAAGTTCGTTTGTAAATTTTTTATAAAAGTTTATTAGTACAAAAATATTTCAACTTTTTTTCTTTTTTGAGAAAATGGAGAAAGAAAAAGAGAATGTATTTGTTCTCTATTTATCTTATATAAACTGCATAATATCAAAAAATAATTTTTAAAAATTTTA
The DNA here is from genome assembly GCA_037074535.1 of Gleditsia sinensis. Lineage (NCBI taxonomy): Eukaryota > Viridiplantae > Streptophyta > Magnoliopsida > Fabales > Fabaceae > Gleditsia > Gleditsia sinensis. Next base: position 18,793,281 of record CM073470.1, read on the forward strand.
AGAAAAATAAACTAATTTGCCTCGATATATAGAGTTAAATCAGCAGTTGAGAAGCATTAATTAAGCAATTCTTTCCCTCAATCTCTTATCCGAGCAGGAATGTCTTATCGGAAGCAATCGATAAACACTAAATTCAATGTTATAATTAAAAAATAAACTAATAATTTATTTCTTGAATCCTAAATTCAATGTGAAACTCATTCTTATTAGTTTCTGATCAATATGCAATAAGTTTGATATTTCTAAGGGTAGCAAAATAATTAATATGCATCTAATTTGTGCAACAAGACCAAATTATAACTTACGCATTCTTGGAAAGAGAAGTATTGTAAATGTAATTAAGCCTTATTTTTACATCTAAGATGTTTTAAAGTATTAAATAAATACAAGAATTTCCAATATTATGATATCTTGGTGCAAAATGTTAGTGTACAAAGTTACTTAATATTTGAATTATGAGTTCTCAGCTCACCTGTAATTTTTTTAGAGGATACATTATATATTATTTGTCTATGATTTAGTCTAAAACTGGTATATTTTTTTGTGATTTAAAGTATGTCATTTAATTTATTTTTAATTTGTTACGCAATTAAATTACTTGTGATATTTTTAATTTAATTTTTAATCGTACAATCACGTGATCAGGAAAATACTTAATAAGTTATTGTTTAAAATATATTTCCCTTAAACCTTAGTCAATTTTGTAATATTTTGAAGTCATTGTTAGACATAGAAAATTTAATTTATTAAATTAATTCTAATAATAGTTTCATAACACTATAAAAGTATACAAATTATAAATATAATAAATTACTAATAATTAAATTATTTTAATATTTATGTGAATTTTGACTTTTAAAAAAAATAGTTGTAAAAAGAAACAGTCAATAATTACTTATATCTTTATTTGAATTCTTAGCTTACAATAAAAAAAAAATTCACAATTGGGTTAAATTAATAAATAGATAGAGTTCAGCGGCTTCCATTATAGGGAAACGAAAACCAACCAGCTTTCCTTTTTAATATAAATGGTTACCTCATCTAATTATATGTTAAAAATATATTAGTGCTACATGTAGAATGTCACACTTTTAATTTTAGGATACGTGAAATATATATATTATGAACATATATTTTCTATAGATATAAATATTCTAATCTTTCAATATCATGAAAACAGATATATATAAGTTCTCCCATACATATACTATATGCAAAACAAATCTATAAACATAAAAATAACAGCAAAAATAATGATTTTGCCTGTAGTATGCACATATGCAATACACACGTGTAGACACGCACATACGAACTTAAACCAAACTTTTTTTTCAATTTAATCTTTAAAGAGTTAAACTTTTTTTTTTAATTTAGCTCTTCCTAGTTCAAAATTCTTCGTTTACTATGATCTCCTTAACTTTTTTTTTTTTGGTAGTCTTTTCTTCATTTATTGTAAGAATTGGCAAAGGCGCCAAATCAATCCATTGCTTTAATAATTATTTTTTGGGTCGTAATAGCATTTCAATCATTCCTCAAGTTTTGTTAAACCAAAAATTACTTTAGAAGAATTCTATTGCCTGTGCTTTGTAGAAACACATATATATATATATATATATATATATATATATATATATATATATATATATATATATATATATATATATATATATATATATATATATGATGGTCATCTTGCAAAGAAGAAAGCATATTATTTTAGCAAAGATTGTCAGATCTAATATTTTCACACCATTAATTTTATGTTAAAGATATTAATAAAAATTAGTTTTGAGCTTTTAAAACCTTTAAATAACATTATCGTTGATATGACAGAGAACTTTTATGACCAAGCATTTAAGTATGAATTAAATTACATTTTGATAGTTTGGTATTCTTTTTTTTTAATTTTTTTTAATTTTAATTTGCTTCAATTATATCAATGTGTGAGATATTATTTAAAGAAGACGACATACATGGCCACATGGTCATAGAACCCGCAGTGCAGGGAAGTTCCATTCTCCTTTGTTTTTTAAAGGAGATATTATTTAAAGGATATTCAAAAATTAAATAAAAACATAAACGAGTTTTAAATTTATTATCCATCTGGATATGAGACTGAAGATAAGAATAAAAAAATTTCAAGGATCTGAATCCGAATATTATAATATCATTACCATACCTTATGCATAATTATTCTTACATGGGACCAGCAATGAACCTAACCCCTACTATCTCTTTTATTTTGGGTCCTCTTTTCATACTCATTTTATGAATCCGCACCTTTACAGTCAATTTGTTCAGAGCAGCAAACTTTTTTGACCTCTGAAACTTGACCTTTGGTTCCTCCTCAAATATAATTTTCCGTTACCCAACTTTTGGAGAAGAAAGCTATTTCCCACGGAGGTATTCTTGCATCTGCAGCATGAAAAATTGGCAAGCGAAGTAGACAGAGACCGTAAGGGAACTTTATCTTTGGAGATCTTTCTGTCATCCCTTTATGTTTCTGTAATAGTTGTTTGTCTGTTAAATATATTTTAAGTCTTTAGAAGGCAACTTCACGTGAATTTACCTAACCCTCCTTGTTTAATTTATTATAATAGAATCAGATTAGTGGAATACAGTTAATTATAGCATTCTATATTCTCTGAATCAATTCATATCTCGCTTTATAATTTGGATGTTTCATCATATCATGCTTTGATGCTTTTGCAATTTCATTATAAAATAGCGTGACCTAATAATTTGGTCGATAAATTTATAGGTTCACTTAATTTAACTCTTTAAATTTTTTTAAGTACACGAGTTAATATTTTAAAATATCAAATTAATTGCATATTTTTCTTTGAATATAATATTTCCTCTAAGAATTGATATATAATGAGTTTAATATTTTTAAGGTCTAACAAATAATATACAATGAGTTGATAATTTTAATAATTAACTTATACATTTAAAAATTTTAAAAACTATAACTAAATGAGTTTATAAATTTAGAGATCAAATCATAAGTTTATTCTTATAAAATATAATGGAAAAAATTATTTTAGTCTTCAAAGATAGTGTCATTATCAATTTGATACTCTAAATTTTTTTTATTACTTTATTATCTAGAACTACGATTTTTTTTTTCAGTTACATATAATATTTAGTTATTTAAAGATTGTATAATCTCATATTAGTACTTTTAGAAGGGTGAAATTGAAAAAAAAAATCATATTTATAAGTACTAAAATGAGATAGAAGAATCTATAGAGTATCATTAATAACATTAGATATGAAGCAACAACTCTATGAGAAATATTTTTTTAAAATTTATTTTGTCACTGTATATAGTGTATTTGATTTTATTTTTCTTCTTATTCATTTAACCTTAATTAACGTTTGAATTTGAATCTTCAACTCTAGAAATAACTCTAGTATTATTGAGTATCTTTTCATCATCACTCTTGGAAATTAATTCTAGACTTGTAACGGTGAAAGTGATATTGCACAATAGTAGAAAAGAACAAGGCAAAAGAAAAATAAAAGCATAATAATGAGATTAAAAAAGAAAAACTATTAACGAAACAAAAATTTTAAAAAATAAAGGTGACTGTAATGAATGGAAAAAATGCCGGTGTACTCTTCAGATGGTAAGTTATGACTATGGATTCTTTCATGTGTAGTATTTTGGCAAAGGAGAAAGCATGGTATTTTAGCAAAGATAATACTGAATTTACAACCCCAATCTCAAAACTGTCCTAAAAGATTGCCAGGTATAATATTTTCACACCATTAATTTTATGTTAGAGATATTACTGAACTTACTTTTGAGCTTTTTAAACTTCTAAATAAAATTATCATTGATATGATTGAGAACTTTTATGATTAAGCATTTAAGTATGGATTAAATTAAATTTTAATATGAAGTTTGGTGAGATATCTAACATATTTTTTTTTCTTATTTTAATTTGCTTCAATTATATCCATGGGATCTGAGATATTATTTAAAGGAGAAACAAATGTTGAATTTACTATCAATTCAAATATAAGTCTAAAGATAAAAAGTAATTTTTTTAAAGTCTGAATCTGAATACTGTAATGATTTTACCATCTTCGATCCATAATAATTCTTACATGGAACCAACTATGAACCTAACCCCTACTTTCTCATTTATTTTTTAGTCTTCTTTTCATACTCACTTTATGAATCCGCACCTTTGTTGTCATTTTGTTCAAAGCAGCAAACTTTTTTTTACCTCTGAAACTTGAACTTTGGTTCCTCCTCAAATATAACTTTCCGGTACCCAACTTTTGGAGAAGAGTGCTATTTCCCACGGAGGTATTCTTGCATTTGCAGCTTGAAAAATTGCCGAGTGAAGTCGACAGATAGTAAGGTATGAAGCAGAATCTCTTTCCCTAAAGAAAAGTGCTTTCTTTTTTTCCCCAAAAAAAATTCCATGGCATATGTAATTTCTTTTGCAAACTTACAACTTAAATATGAATTGTGTACTTGTAAAGCTTGGGATCTGTTTACCCAACTTTTTCGGACGAGAGCTATCTTTGACGGAGGTATTCTTTCATCTGCTGCTTGAAAGATTGCCGAGTGAAGTAGACCGGCAGTAAGGTATGAAGCAGAATCTCTTTTCCTTAAGAAAAATGTTCCTTTTTTTTCTCATTTTGATTTAGTCTTTGAAAAAAAAATTTGAACAGATCTCCAACGTCTCAATAACATTCTTTTGTAGTTTTTGAGACTAACTTTAATAAAAAAAAATTTAATAAAAAATACTGATTTAAACACATCCGTTTAAATAATTGACTCAACTTGTATTATTTTAAAATGATGTGTTTGATCATTCTATTTAAGTTAACTCAGCTGAAACTCATTAATAAAAATAAAATAACTAGACATCATGGTTTTAAGGTGATAAAGGAACTTTCAGTTAAGTCAGTTATTTAAACAAATAACTCGACATGTTAAATTTCACATGTAGATATATTAGTATTTTTCATTAATGTTTTTGATGGATTTAATCTAAGATGTTTATGAGGCATTAACGATATATTTTAAAATGCACTTTAAAGAACTAAATTGAATTCCATCGTGGCTAAAATAAGACTTTATACTTTCTTTTTTTTCTTTTAACAAACTTACAACGTAAATATGACTTGAGCACTTGTAAAGTTTGGGATCTGATTTTTACTAACATCAAAAGTTTTGAAAGCCGTTTTCTAGTTGCCTGTTTCAGCATTTTAATTAATTAGGTTGGGATATTCTATCTGTATTTTTAGCTTAATAAATCTTGTTATATATTTATAATTAATTAATTTTATTTAGTTGTTTTCAAATATTATTTGCTAAAGCGAGGCCTCATGAATAGGAAATTAAAAATGTGTGAATGATTTGCAAATAATATGTACATATGATTAAAGATGCAAAAAAAAAAATTAAGAGAGAAGTAAAATTTTCTTGGCCTCATCCCTCTTTCTTTTCCTTCTTTGTCTCTCCATTTCATTTCATTTCGCATTTTTTCTCTCTTTTTATTTTAGAAAAATGAAAAAAATTGAAGAATCTTAAAAAAGAATGTTCCATAACCAAAATAATGGTGAAGTATGGTTAGTTATATTACAGTATATAGTTGAGAGGGTGAATGTTACCAGGGTCCTAGCTCAAGAAAAAAAAATGTTTGTCTAAATTCGGGACAAGATCCACTTTCATAGTTCTTCCTTGAAAAATAGAAATGCTCAAGTTTAACCACAAGTCTAAGCTAAACTCTTGTTTTCAAAATCTATGTAGTTTCTCTTTTAAAGTTCTTATTTTGAACCGAGTATAGATGTCAAGTTTGATACTGAATTAGACTTGGCTTGTTTTCATATATATATATATATATATATATATATATATATATATATATGGTTTAAGGTTTTGGAGTTGGGTTTGCAATTTGATATTTAAGATTTAAAATTTATAATTTAAGATTTAGAATTTAATATTTACATTGTAGAGTTTAGAGTTTTCGGCTTAAGTTTGGGATTTAGTATTTTAGGGTCTGGATTTTGAAGTTTAATTTCAAATTTGGAATTTAAGATTGTGTTTAGAGTATTTGGTGTTGAAATTTAAAATTTAGAGTCTAAGAGTTGAAAATTTGGAGTACTAGATTTCTTATATTATTATCTTTCTGGAAGAATATGGTCATATATAGAGAGCTTAATTATTGGTACCAAATAAAGCTCTGGCAAAGTGACACTCTAAGAACCAACGATTTAAAGTCTCATCACAAACATTCCATAAAGGGCATTTATTCTTTACTTGGGGTTTTCTTTTCTTACTCACTTTCTCTTATCTTATGGTCCCCCTACTCTATGATCAATCGTTTTCTTCGTTCGTTTCCTTGACCTTGCATCTCTACTTTCGTTTTGCTAAAAGTGACCCCTTTTCTTGACCGCTGAGATTGATCTTCGATTCCTCCTCAAATATAATTTTCTGGTACCCAACTTTTGGAACTGTCAAGTGAAGAAGACGGACAGACAGCTATGAAGCGGAATCTTTCTTCCTAAATAAAAATGCTTCTTTTTTCAAAAAGGGAAAAAAAATATCCATGACATATAGAATTTCTTTTGCAAACTTAAACGTAAATATGCCTTGTATAGATTGGGATGCGTTTCTGACTAACCTCACGCTTCCTATATTTGCCTGTTTCAGCATTTTAATTAGCATTTTCTTAGCCTTTCTCCCTTCTTCCTCTCTCCATTTCATTCAACATCTCTCTTTTTTTTCTCCATTTGTTATTTTAGAAAAATAACGAATTTTTTGAAGAATCTTGACAAAAAAAATAGTACGATCACAAAATTTTCTCTTGTTTGTTTCATTAAAAAACTTTTATGAGAAAATTTCTTTGGTTCAACTTACAAAAGGTGAGTTTCGGGCAAAAAAAGAAAAGGATTACAGAGTGTTATTTGAGTCCTAGCTCAATGCAAAAAGTGTTTGTCCGAACTTGAGCCAATTTTCAATTCATTTTCATAGTTCTTGTTTGGGAAATATAAATACTTAAATTCAGTCAAGTCTACGCTGAGATGAGACTCATTTTCAAATTTTTTATTTGGGTTTAAGCTCAATTATGATGGACTAAAATGATGCATAGTGGTTCTATAGTGGGTGATCATACCAGATGAATGTACGGAATGACACACATGCAAGCATGTAGCACACATAGATGCGCATGCGCCTATGCGATACACACGTGTAAACACGCACATACGAACTTAAACCAAACTCTTTTTCAATCTAATCTTTAAAGTGTTAAACTTTTTTTTAATTTATTTCTTCCTATTTCAAAATTTTTCATTTACTATGATCTCCTTATGTATTTATTTTTTGGGTCTTTTCTTCATTTATTGTAAGAATTGGCTTTAATAATTATTTTTTGGGTCCTAATAGCATTTTAATCATTCCTCAAGTTTTGTTAAACCAAAAATTGCTTTAGAAGAATTCTATTGCCTGTGTTTTTTAGAAATAAATATATATCTGATGGTCGTCTTGCAAATAAGAAAGCATAGTATTTAAACAAAGATTGACAGATATAATATTTTCACACAATTAATTTTATGTTAAAGATATTAATAAAATTACTTTTGAGCTTTTAAAAATTTTAAATAAAATTATCGTTGATATGATAGAGAACTTTTATGACCAAGCATTTAAGTATGAATTAAATTAAATTTTAATATAAAGTTTGGTGTTCTTTTTTTTATTTTTTTTCTTATTTTAATTTGCTTCAAGTATATCCATGGGATGTGAGATATTATTTAAACTAGACAACGTACATTGTCACATGGTCATAGGACCCGCAGTGTCCGGGAAGGTCCATTCTCCTTTGTTTTTAAAGGAGAGGAGACTCTTATTAAGCAACTAGGCGTGGTTTTGTGGTGAGGGGGTTGGGTAGTTTAGCAAAGGGTCCTAGGTTCAAACTTTTGCTCTTCTATTGTACCAAAAAAAAAAAGGAGACTCTTATTTAAAGGATATTCGAAAATTCAATAAAAACAGAAACGAGTTTTAAATTTATTATCCATCTGGTTATATGACTAAAGATAAGAATAAATTTTTTTCGAGGGTCTGAATCTGAATATTTAATATCATTACCATTCCTTATCCATAATAATTCTTACATGGAACCAGCAATGAACCTAATTACCCCTACTATGTCTTTTATTTTGGGTCCTCTTTTCATACACATTTTATGAATCCACACCTTTGCTGTCAATTTATTCCGAGCAGCGAACTTTTTTGTCCTTTGAAACTTGATCTTTGGTTCCTCCTCAAATATAATTTTCCGTTACCCAACTTTTGGAGAAGAGAGCTATTTCCCACGAAGGTATTCTTGCATCTGCAGCTTGAAAAATTGCCAAGTGAAGTAGACATACCGTAAGGAAACTTCATCTTGGTTTATGTTTCTGTAAAAGTTGTTTTTCTATTAAATATATTTTAAGTCTTTAGAAGGCAACTTCACGTGAATTTACCTAACCCTGCTTGTCTAGTTTATTATAATAGAATCAGATTAGTGAAATACAGTTAATTGTGACATTCTGTATTCTCTGAATCAATTCATATCTCGCTTTATAATTTGGATTTTTCATCATGTCATGCACCGATGTTTTTGCAATTTCATTATCAAATAAAGTAGGCTAATAATTTGGTCCATAAATTTATAAGTTCATTTAATTTGACTATTTAGATTTTTTTGAGAATACGAATTAGTCTTTAGAAATATTAAATTAGTTGCATATTTACCTCTGGATATATTATTCTCTCTAAAAATTGATATGCAATAAGTTTCATATTTTAAGAGTTAACAAATAATATACAAGGAATTGATAATTTTAATAATTAATTTATACACTTAAAAAATTTTAAGACTATAGCTAAATAAACTCATAAATTTAGAGATCAAATCATAAATTTATTGTTATAAAACATAATGAAAAAAATATTTTAATCTTTAAAAGATAATATCATTATCAATTTGATGATCTAAAAATCTTTGGAGTATCATTAATGACATTAGATATGAAGCAACAACTCTATTAAAAATATTTTTAAAAAATTTATTTTGTCACTGTACATAATGTATTTGATTTTATTTTTCTTTTAGTTCATTTAAATTTAATTAATATTCGAATTTGAATCTTCAATTCTACAAATAACTCTTTTATTATTGAACCAAATGATTTATTAATATATAGTGTATTTAATTTATTAAAATGCAAATAGGATTTTTTTTTTGGTGCTGAAAACATTGCGATACGCAAGCTTGGGTTTTGTATGCCTCTGAGGTCAAAGTTTGTGGACTTTAGCTTGCAGGCTGCATCTTATGGAAAAAAATATATATATCATTTTAACTGCCACAGTGAATACTTTGAGTATCTTTTCATCATCACTCTTGGAAGTTAATTCTAGACTCGTAACAGTGAAAGTGATATTGCACAATTGTAGAAAAGAATGAGGAAAAATAAAAATAAAAGCATAATAAGGAGATTAAAAAAGAAAAACTGTTAATGAAAACAAAAATTTAAAAAAATAAATGTGGCTGCAATGAATGGAAAAAATGCCGACGTACTCTTCAGGTGGAAAGTTATGACTAAGGGTGTAAATAACTCGGTCAAACCGAAACAAACTGACCCAAAAATAGTTATTTGAATAAGGAGTATCAGGTTAATGGGTTAAAACAGGTTGAAAAATGTAAAAATTCAAGTTGTCACGGGTCAAGTCAGTTTAGGAACAAAGGAACTAGTACAAACTGACCCGACCGAGCAATTGGGCATTTAGTAGGAAACATGTCATTTTTCTCTATGTGTTTTTCCATTTTCCCTGCACACCCGAGTCCCTCCTCTCACTTTTAATTCACGCACACGATATTGAGCCTACTTCTTCACTCACACCTAAATTTCATAAGAAGAATTTGGCATTCATAAGCAACTCACTGTCTATGACCTCCTGCTTCACAGTAGCAACCAGCTAGGGGTGTAAGCAGGTTGATACAATATCTCAACCCGATCGAACACTGATTTGGTTGCTTTGTCTTCACCCGAAACCAACCATCCATACGGGTGAACTGAACATCTCGGGTCCATTTGGTTTTTTCAGGTTGGTGGGTTAGAGAGTCACTCGAAATAGGCAAAAATAATCAGCAAAAAAGTATTGCATAGAATTTCATAGACTCCATAATTTCTAAGCATTAAGCAACCAAATTTACAAATTCTAAGGAAAATAGAAAAATTACAACATAAAAATAGAGAAAAATAAATGGAAGATGAGAAACGAGAAAGAAAAAAAATAAAGGGACTACAATCTGCATAGTTCAAAAAAATCATCAACATAGACAATAGCCAATAAATTCAATAATTATCAATGAAAAATGCTTTCAAGAAGAGAAAAAATTACCGTGCAAAGTTTGTTTCAAATGTATTCTACAATGGTTGCGACAGTGTATATAACGGAAGAAGAGAAGATAAGACGCAATGGAAAAAGGGGAAAAGAGAGGCCAAGAAGGATCGAGACACTACAAGAAAAATGAGATTTAACGACGGTTTTTTAGTGGCTTTAACGACGGTTTTAATCGTCGCTAAAACCTTTAACGACGGTTTTAACCGTCGCTAAAACCTTTAATGACGGTTACAAAAACCGTCGTAGAATCGATAATTTAACGACGGTTTTGAAAACCATGGGTATTCCGTCGTTAAACCATATTTAACGATGATTTTAGAACCGTCGTTAAATTTTTTTTTTGTGACGCCATTTTAGCTACGGTTATTTAGCGACGGTTTTAAACCGTCGCTAAACCTATCTTTTACTTTAACGACAGTTTAAAAACCGTCGCTAAACACTTTTTTTTTAGAATGAAATCAAATAGTCAATCATTTAACCATGGACAGAGATTAAGCTACACCTTCTGCCTTTCGCTTATAGATTGTTAGTTTATTTTAATATTTTTAAAGATTCTTATAATTGTATCTCCAATAATAATAATATCCATAAAAGAAAAATTCAACAATAAAAAATTAACTAAACTTTAGAATTATAACTGATATTTAAATAGAGAGAAGATGAGGGAGAAGTATTCTTCATAAAGACTTACATCATTGTTGCTTCTTCGTGAAAAAAATAGAGACAAAATAAAAAGAGAAGCATTTTTTACAACAAATCTAGTAGCCTAATCGAAAGGAGAAACCTTCTCTAAATGAAAAATAAAGGAGGGAAGATGAGAGTGAAAAATGGGGGGAAGATGTGTGAGATTTATAGAAAAATTAGAGTATTTAACGACAGTTTTTTAAAAACCGTCGTTAAAAATGCGCTAAAATTAAAATTCAAATAACAATTTTTAGCGACGGTTTTTACAAAACTGTCGCTAAATAACGACGGTTTTTACAAAACCGTCGCTAAATAACGACGGTTTTCTAAAAACCGTCGTTACAAACGCGCCAAAATTAACATTCAAATTATAATTTTTAGCGACGGTTTTTAGAAAACCGTCGTTATTTAGCGACGGTTTTGTAAAAACTGTCGTTAAAAATGCGCCAGAATTAATATTTTTAGCGACGATTTTTGAAAACCGTCGCTAAAAACTGACAAATTTAAAATGTGAGCAGAAATAACAATTTTTAGCGACGGTTTTCTGAAAACCGTCGCTAAAAGTTGAAAATTTTAAAAGACAACAAAAATTAACAATATTTAACGACAGTTATTTGAAAAACCGTTGCTAAATAGAGACGGTTTTTTAAAAACCGTCGTTAAATTTATTTAGCGACGGTTTTTTTAATAACCGTCGCTAAATAACCACGGTTTTCAAAACCGTCGTTATTTTATGTGTTAAGGACGATTTTTTTTAACCGTCGTTAAAAGTCTGTCGCTAAAACCTACTTTTGTTGTAGTGAGAGACGGAGAAAGAGGCTGAAGGTTGGAAATTAGTGGTTTGCAAGTTTGCTTCCTCCATCTTTCAAAACTTTCTGAGACCCGAGAAGCCATATGCAGATTTGCTTCCTCCATCTTCAAGAGCCTTCTGAGACTTTGAGATGCCACGCTATTGAATAGCAAAAAGACGATGAGGGTTTGAGATGCAACGATTTGGTTTTATAGTGTTTTATAGTTTGAGGAGGGAAAATATGACGTAGTTTCATTCTTTTGGTATGAAAAAGTAACAAGCAAATGTTGATTTTGTTGTTACCTAGCTAGGATTTGAACCCATGCCTCTTAAGAGGCTATGTAAATGTCTTGCCACTAAGCTATACACATCACCTAGTGTTATTTGTTCTTAATATATATGTTTGGTTTGGATCAGGTTAAATGCGTTTTGTGCACATCAAACCGACTCGACCAATACAATCCGTTTTTTTTTCTTTTTCTCAAACTGTTTTAACCCGAAACCTGATACACTATACCCGATGGGGCTTTTTTTTCGGATTTAGGCAATTTCAAATGGGCCACTCAAGTTTCTTACACCCCTACAACCAGTGTAGCCTCATCTCTAATAGCCCCAACATAGGTAAATTTCTAACATTCATCCTTATATTTCATTCAAAGCTGTAGTCCTAATCTTAGCCCTAAGTAATTATTGAGTTTATGTCTTACTACAATGGTGCCTTGGTTGATTGTTTGAGACTTTGATTGAACTATGATTAATTGATATGGTAGTTTTGAATTGAACTTCATGTTGTGGCTGAGGGGTGGAGTCCTGTTTTTGTAGCAAAGCAGGTATTTATTGTTCATGTTATCCTTTCTTTTATTAGGGGTTTCCTTTTTGTCGAGCTTGATCTTGATACTTTCATTTACGATTATGGTAATATTCATTTTGCGGAATATGCACTTGATTTTTCAGATGCAGGACGCATTCGAGCATGCAGCATTTGACTCTAACTCCCAAGTGGGTGCCATTTTCCAAGTGTTGCATAGTAGGGATTCACCACCCACCTATTTCCGCACAAACAAATTCACTTCTTCATTTCAAGATATTGTTGATGCATATGAGTGAGTATCCATTTAATTTCATGTTCCCTTCAGTCTTTTATTTTTTTTGGAGGGGAGGTATGCTCATTAAATAAATGTGCAGAGTAAGTGCAACATAGATATTATTCTCATGATCTGTTTTTGCACTTTATGTATAAATACTATTAGAGATTGGATGAGAAAGATGATGATGTATATAATTACAAATCATGAATGATCAAAGTATGAATAGGTAATTCACCTCCCTAACCAATGAAGTTTTCCTTGACCAGTCACTCGGAGATACTTTTGCAAATATAATTAATATGCCATCTCCAAATTTCAATTCTTATAAAAATCATATATTAATGAAATATAAAAGAGAAATTGGCTAACCCCTGAGTCTTTCTTTATTGTGCTGCTGGCCAATGGTGCAATTATATCAATAATTTATGCACTTATTTACTTATAGGTACCTGATATTTTTATTTTTATTTTTATTACAATTACCAATATTTTAGGGTGGCTAAGTATCAGAAGGAAAATCCTACAGTATATACCATTGTTACCTTTCCATTTGTTTTTGCGGTAATGTTTGGTGATTGGGGGCATGAAACATGTTTACTACTGGCAACTTTATATTTCATAGTGAGGGAGAAAAAACTTTCAAGCCAAGTAACTTTTACCCCATATTGCATGATTATGTTTGAAGAGAAATTTTTATTTTATTATCTATATTCTTCTGACACGAATCTAATAGAACACCTTTCTGCTATGAAAGCAGAAGCTTGGAGACATCATGGAGATGACTTTTGGAGGTCATGTTATTTTGATGATGGCCCTCTTCTCAATCTTCACTGATTTGATCTATAATGACGAGTTCTTCTCTGTCCCATTTGAGCTCTTTATTATTATATTTTGCCTTTGTGGTAACTGGTAAGAATGTTGCTAAGTCTCTTGTGTGTGACGAGCATGAAACAATTTATATCTTCTACTATAGTGTGTTTTGTAAAGCTGGTAGCATCTTAAGAAATTTGATATGTAGGATGTGGGAAGTGCATGTATACTGTCTAAAATGTTTGAGGCTGTGCACTATTTACGTAGAATTTTGTGAAAATAAAAATATAAGGGTACGTTTGGTTTGTGAAACGTTTTTTGTTTTCATTTATTGAAAATAATTTTTATTTTTATTTTTTTATATTTTTAAAAATACATTTGATTTATGTTTTTATTTTTATTATTTTTTAGTTATATGATTATATTTTTAACTTATTTTTATTTTTACTATTTTATAATTATATAACTAGTAAAACATTATGTATATAATTTAAAATAATTGTAAAAATACCACAATTACAATACGTTACAAAATTGAAAATTTTAAAAACGTCTTTCTGATATTTTAAAATTTTCAAAAATTTTAAAAATATTTTCTAAAAATAAAAATAAAAAATAGTGAATAAAGTCGTTCTTATGTCTGTTTTCAGTACAATACGTTACAAAACTAAAAATTCTAAAAACATATTTTTAGTATTTTTAAAATTTTTAAAAATTTAAAAAATATTTTTTAAAAAATTAAAATTAAAATAATAAATAAACGTTCTTTTATATTTATTTTTAATTTTTAATTTTATTAAAAATTAAAAATAAGCAAATCAAACAAATCTTTAAGTCGTTTTCAAGAGACAAATTTTGTATATATAAGACAGGAACTTACCACAATTTTTTTTTTGTTGCTATGTCTCTAACTCGCCCAACTTGAATGCATCGGGTGAACTAAACGAAGCTCTCTCCAACCCAAATTAGCCCGATATGACGGAGTGACCCACTTGTCCAGTCAATTTTAGATGGGTTAATTGCAACCCAATAACTATACAGTCGGGTTGGGTGATTCTCTCAACCCAAGACACTTACACCCTGATTAAAACTATGAATTCTTTCTGGTGTAGTATTTTAGCAAAGGAGAAAGCATAGTATTTTAGCAAAGATAATACTGAATTTACAACCCGGATCACTGAACTGTGGTAGAAGATTGTGAAGTATAATTTTTTTACACCATTAATTTTATGTTAGACACATTAGTAAGCTTACTTCTTAGCTTTTTAAACTGTCAAATAAAATTACCGTTGATATGATTGAGAACTTTTATGATCAATTAAGTTTGAATTAAATTAAATTTTAATATAGAGATATCTAACATATTCTTTTTATTATTATATTTTTTTTCTTATTTTAATTTGCTTCAATTATATCCTTGGGATGTGAGATATTATTTACAGGAGAAACAAATGTTGAATTTACTATCAATTGAAATATAAATCTAAAGATAAATTTTTTTTTTTTAATTCTGAATCTGAATACTGTAAATCTGTAATGCTTTTACCATATTCGATCCATAATAATTCTTAAATGGGACCGACGATGAACCTAAACCCTACTTTCTCATTTACTTAGGGTCTTCTTTTCAATCTCACTTTATGAATCCGCACCTTTGTTGGCATTTGGTCAAAGCAGCAAACTTTTTTGACTTCTGAAACTTGACATTTGGTTTCTCCTCAAATATAACTTTGTGGTACTCAACTTTTGAGAAGAGTGTTATTTCCCACGGAGGTATTCTTGCATCTGCAGCTTGAAAAATTGCCGAGTGAAGTAGACAGATAACAAGGTATGAAGCAGAATCTCTTTCCCTAAAGAAAAGTGCTTTCTTTTTCTCCAAAACCAAAAAAAAAAAAAAAGTTCCGTGGCATATATAATTTATTTTGCAAACTTACAACGTCAATATAAATTGTGTACTTGTAAAGCTTGGGATCTATTTACCCAACTTCTGCAGAGGAGAGCTATTTATAACGGAGGTATTCTTTCATCTGCTGCTTGAAAGATTGCAGAGTGAAGTAGACCGGCAGTAAGGTATGAAACAGAATATCTAAGAAAAATGTTCTTTCTTTTTTCTCATTTTGATTTAGTCTTTAAAGATTTTTTTTTTTTTTATACAAGTGTGGGATCTGTTTTTTACTAACATCAAAAGTTTGAAAGCCGTTTTCTATTCGCCTGTTTCAGCATTTTAATTAATTAGGTTGGGGGATCTATGTGTATTTTTTGCTTAATAAATCTTGTTATATATTTATAAATAATTAATTTTATTTAGTTGTTTTCAAATATTGTTTGCTAAGGCGAGGCCTCATGAGTAGGAAATTAAAAAAGTGTGCAGTATTTGCAGATAATATGTACATATACTTAAAGATGCAAAAAGGAAAAAAAAAAAAAAAAAGGGAAGAGAGAAGTAAAATTTTCTGGGCCTCATCCCTCGTTCTTTTCCTTCTTCGTCTCTCCATTTCATTTCATTTCACATTTTTTATTTTAGAAAAATGAAAAAATTGAAGAATCTTAAAAAAAAAAAAACTGTTCCAGAACCAAAATAATAGTGAAGCATGGTTAATTACATGACAGTATATAGTAGGGAGGGTGGATGTTATCTGGGTCATAGCTCAAGACAAAAAAATGTTTGTCTAAATTCGGGACAAGATCCACTTTCATAGTTCTTGCTTGAAAAATAGAAATGCTTAAGTTCAACCACAAGTCTAAGCTAAACTTTTGTTTTCAAAATCTATGTAGTTTCTTTTTTAAAATTTTTCTTTTGAACTGAGTATAAATGTCAAGTTTGATACTGAATTAAACTTGATTTTTTTTCAATATATATATGATTTGAGGTTTAAAATTTTAGATTTTGGAGTTGGATTTGCAGTTTGATATTTAAAATTTAGAATTTAAAATTTAAGATTTAAAATTTAAAATATAATATTTTAAGATTTGGGTTTTTTCAATTTTGAGACTTGAGTTTGGGGTTTGAATTTTGGGGATTAGGATTTAACATTTTGTTTCTAGATTATTTGGTATTAGAAGTTGAGATTTATAGTTTGGGATATGAAATTTTGGGATTTGAGATTTCTTATATTATTATTTTCTTATTTTTGCGAATATGGTCGAGAGCTTAATTATTGGTACCAACTAAAGCAAATTCCATTTTTATGTATTGGGATTTCTCAAATTCCATTATTTGGGGGTGAAGATCTAGATAAACTGGTATTAGTTGAAGGTACATATCACAATCTGTGTCGTAAGGGTATAGGTAAGAGTATTGTATCTGGGTATGGATACATGATACGGTAATTTTTTTTTTTTTTTAGTTTCAAAACATAGGTGCGGGAAAAGCAATATATACTAACAATTCTTCCATCAATAAAATTAGATAATCAGCTTTTTATAATATATATAATCAACCAAAATAGTGATTCAAATTTCTTAATATAATCTTAAAGTCCATATAACTTTATTAAGAATAAATCAAAGTAATACATGATATCAAAATTGTCTATGCAACTTCAATTATTGTTGAATTTGCAAGATTTAATTTCATATATCTAAAAGTTAAAGTTAAATTTTTGTATTTGTACCTACAATTTATCTAAAATGTGTCCAATTCAAATTTTCAAAAAAAAAAAACTACATAATGTATATTTTAGAGTATTCAGAAGTACCCAAATAGTACCGGTACTAGGTACAGCTTTAATGTAAAAGTAATCTTGCTTCATAGATTTTAATCCACTTTTAAAGAAATTCAATTTTCTTTCTGGCAGTGTCACTCTATTCATATTGATGTATTTTGAGTTGACTGGGACAACTTCTGTTGTTAGGTTTATTTAAATGGCTGAGATAATTATCTCCATTGCAACTAAAGTTGTAGAACGCTTGGTGGATCCAGTGGTACATCAAGGACAATACTTGTTATGTTTTGGTAAGTTTATCAAAAGTCTTGAGAATAGAAAAAAAGAGCTCGCGTCAACAAGAGATGGCGTGCTGAAACGTGTTGAGGAAGCAAATAAAAAAGCTGAAAAAATTGAAAATGCTGTGGAGAAGTGGCTGAGCGAAGTGAATAATCTACTAGAAGAGGTGGAGAATCTGGAACAAGAACTGAAAATATACAATAGCTGTTTAAGAGGATGGTGTCCCAGTTGGAGAAGATATCAACTATGCAAGCAAATGGCAAAGAAGACAAAGATAATGACAGAACTCAACATTAATAGCAATTTTGAGCCATTTTCTCGCATTGCCTACTTTTCTTCAGGAAATTTTACATCCTTTAAATCTACAATGTCGGCTTACAATCAACTTCTGGAGGCCATACAAGATGATAACACCTATATGATAGGTATGTATGGGATGGGAGGATCTGGAAAAACAACCCTGGCTATAGAAGTGGGCAAAAAAGCCAAGGAGCTAAAGTATTTTGATCAAGTTGTATTTATTACTGTGTCCCAAGCTCCAAATGTCATGAGGATTCAAGATGAAATTGCTAATTTATTGGGTCTAAAATTGGATGAAAAAACAGAAACTGCAAGAGCACAAACAATATCATTAAGATTACGAAGCGGAGAAGGAATTCTTATAATCCTGGATGATGTTTGGACAGAGCTCAACTTTGAAGATATAGGGATTGTTTTCAACAGATATGACGACAGCTGCAAAGTACTTCTAACCACACGTTGTAGACAAGTATGTAATTTGATGGATTGCCAAAGGGAAATTCCATTGGATCTTTTATCAGAAGAGGAAACTTGGAGTTTGTTCCAAAAGCTGGCAGGTCTTGGCGATGACTCCTTCCATTCTTTACATGGTGTCGCACAAAAAGTTGCCGCAGAATGTAAGGGACTACCCCTTGCAATTAAAGCTGTGGCAACCTACTTAAAAGGAAAATCTATTGATGAGTGGAAGGTAGCATTGAAAAGATTCAGAAATTTGAAACCAATCATTATGGAAGAAGAGTTAAGTGTTGTTTTCACCTGTCTTAAATTAAGCTATGATTATTTGAAAAGTAGAGAAGCCAAATTATTGCTGTTGCTGTGTAGTATATTTCCAGAAGATCATGAAATTATTATTGAAGATTTGTTTAGGTATGCAATAGGATTGGGGCTATGCGGGGAAGTGAGCTCTTTTGAAGTGGCAACGAGCCGAGTGGATGCAGCTATAAATGATCTCATAGATTCTTGTTTGCTGATGCGTTCTAAAAATAGAAATAACCACTTGAAGATGCATGTCATAATTCGTGATCTAGCTTTGTGGATAGCACCCAAAGAGGATCGTGTAATTGTGGTAAATCCTGCAATAAATCTGAATGAATCGGCAGAGGAAGAATACATGGAGGAATTTTATGCACTATCTTCATGGTACAACAACATAGATCAATTTCCCAAACAGGTGAATGCTCCAAAGCTTGAAATTCTATTGCTAAACTCAAGTAGCATCTTGGATTTGTCATATGCATCATTCGCAGGCATGAAAGGACTTAAGGCTATGGCAATAATGAATTCAGAGGATCATATTATGTCAACAATTCAATTATCAGTTCCACAATCAATCCAGCTGTTGACTAATCTTCGAACTCTGCGGTTGGTAGGATGGGAATTAGGTGACATCTCATTTGTGGTAAGCTTAAGAATTCTTGAGATTCTTGATTTGCACAAAAGTAAATTCAAGGCATTGCCAAACGGAATTGAAAAACTGAATAAATTGAAGTTGCTGGATTTAGCACGGTGCAGTATTGATGAGTCTTGTGATGAAGTAATAGGAAAGTGTTCACAATTGGAAGAATTATATGTGTATTCGAAAGAAGAACACTTTGGAGCCACAATTATAGGTTCTTATGAAAGCTTCTTGGAGAATCCTACTTTTCCGAAATTGCAGAGGTTTATATTACAAATTGGGCAGTTTAAAGGAGATTTAGAATTGTGGCATTCAAGTAGGAGAGCTCTACTCTTTGGGGAGTTGAACATCTCCACCTCAAGTGCAATTATCAAGGATCTTCTACAAAGAGCAGAAGATGTCGGTTTGGATAGCCTTCATGGAGGTTGCAAAAGTATCATTCCAGAATTTGTTGAAGCTGTTGGAAGCATGGATCAGTTGACTAGGATCTGGCTTCATTCTTGTTCAGAGATAGAATTCCTGATCCATTCAACTTCCAATCTTGATCATCATTTCCCCAAGTTGTCTGAATTAAGGCTGCAGAATATGAATAATTTGAAACAAGTGTGTCACGGTCCTCCTCCACATCACATCTTCCAAAATTTAGAACAATTTCGTATTGACAATTGTTGTCAATTGCCCAGCATATTTCTTGGGGATTGCGATTTGTGCAATCTCAAGTACCTTTCTATCTCCAATTGTCCAAAGCTGACATTACTCTTCACAATGTCAGTTGCTACAACTCTGCTGCAGCTAGAAACAATAGTAGTAAGAAATTGTTGTGAACTGAGGCATATATTGATGAATGAAGGACAAATTGGTAGTGATACAGGGGACGAAATAGATTCAGTTTCAGAAAGTTCTGGTTTCATGTTCCCTAAATTAATGTGTTTGAATGTAAGCAATTGCGACAAGCTAGAATATCTACTCCCAATCTCTTTTGCTCAGAGACCTGAGCAATTGCAAGAGTTATGGTTTCAAAATGCTTCTGAGTTGAAAAATGTATTTAGTAAACATGAAGAACTTGGTATACCCAACTTCCCGCAGATGAAAGGCATATTTCCAAGGGAATGGAACTTAATTAATCTCAAGATCCTATCCATAGGAGGTTTCCCAGAGTGTACATCCCTGTTCTCAATATCAGTCGCCCAATCTTTGCTGGTGTTAGAAGAGCTACATGTAGAGAGGTGCAGAGAGTTGAAGTATATAATGTTTAATGAAGAAGATGATACTGTTACGAGGGAGCAAAAAGTTCCAGTTCCTGACAATTCGCTGTCGATATTCTCCAAGTTGAAAATTCTTACTGTTAGTGATTGTGACAAATTGGAATACCTATTCCCAGTCTATTGTGCTCAAGGCCTTGTGCGGCTGCAGAAGTTAGAAGTTAAAAACGCTCCTCAGATGAAATATGTATTTGGCAAACATGCTGGTGAAGATCTTTCAAATCAGAAGAGAACTCCAGCTCTAGAACCTTCCAAGTCTCGTCGAAATTTGCTCAGGAAACAATCATCCAAGATGGCCATACCTGAAGAAACTGGACATGACTAATATAACTTAGTTGGTTTGGAACTAAGAGATCCACATTAAAATATGGTATGGATCTGCTCTCTCGTGCATTCATTTGATTTAATTATATATCTTTGATGGCCTGCCCGTGATTATTTGTGTAACACGAAGCATGAATATATATTTTTTTTTTTTGAATATATTTATAGGAGCTATCCTAAGTGCATTATCTGTACCTGGCCCTTCCATATTACAGGAATTGTTCTGACTCAATACCTATCAATATTTTGTTGTTGTCTGTTAAAATTATGATTCCCTCTGTGCAGGCTGTAAGATCGAAGAAGTAGAAGAATAAGTTCATAGTGATGATTTTGAAGAAATTAACTACGAGGAAGAAAAAGAAAGGGAAGATGATACCCAGAAAGAAGGCAAAAACAATTATGATGAGGAAGAATAAAATAACGAAAATTGATGATGCTGCTGCTGACTTTGGCTATTTGTAGCTTCAATCACGAAAAGTACTATGTTCTCCTATGTTTTGATTTGAATGTTGAAGGGAGGTTTGAACTTTTCGTCTTGTGTAAACTATTCAAATTTCTTATCATCACGAATTGTGAAAAGCTAGAATATCTACCCTCAATCTCTTTCTTTGGCGCAAGAAACATTTTCCAAATTGTAAGTGTCAGATGCATGAATGCATGCGAGTGTGCAATATCTTAGGTCGAAAAAAAAAACTCTTTTTTGAATACAGTTAGAAAATGCAACATTAAAATTATAATCTCATGGACCAAAATAGATCAAAACATAGTGGTACGTATTTAAAGTATAAAGAGATATGATATCCTGTATCAAATGTTCCTTTATTTACTTTCAAGATTTTTTTTTATATTGTGTTCAAAAGAAATATTTTGTATAAATGTAGTCTTAATATGTTCATTTTTATTAAATTAAACTAATAAAAAACATAAGTTACCATAATTATATGGGTTCATATGAATAATTTTCATTATTTTATCTAAAATTAATAACTTAATTAGATTATAGAGAATTTAGTAAATTTTAGGATTGGTGGTTTCGAATTCAAATCTAAGTCAAAGTCAAAGTCAAATAAAATAATCATAATGAAAATAGTCAAATTTATCATAATAATCAAGGTAACACATAATAAAAATTTATAATGATATTAGATATATACTAATTCTACTATAATATTATAAAAAGGGATAACATATATTCTTATTATTCTATGATAATTATTAATTAAAACTTAAATTATTTTTAATTATTCAATAGCGGATTTAGAATTTTTGTTAGGTGAAGTCACTTTTTATGACATAATATAGGAATTGAAAATAAAGAATAAATAGAAATAAAATTACGTTATTATAAATAAATAATTAAGTAAATAAAAGAAATTGTATCTATACTTCTTAGAATTATCCTCTACGAGATTTCATAAATCAATGCATTAAAACATTATTAAGAATATTATCCAATTAATTTTTTTTCTATGCAAAATATACTAAACGAGAATTGAAATAAGCTGGCCTGGTGGAATGTATATTAGGACACCATTAGTAAAAATAAATAATAATTAGTTAAGGTTATTATTATAGTATTATTACATAAAAATAAAATTATATTAAAAATAAGGTTATTTAAATATAAATAATTAGATAGGTGCTATGAGTTTGATAAATATAAATATAAAATAAATAAAAAAATCTTGCACGAGTTATTAATGCTCTGATGTGTAAGTAGTAGTCTTTTTTTATTGTCAATTTGTTAATAAAAAAGAAATAATAAAAAAAGTTTAAACTTAAAAGGTGATTGTATAAGCATATTCCCCTCACTATTTGTTTGTATAAAAAAAAAAGAGCTTTCATGATAAAAATGTTTACAAATCATTTAGGGTTCATCATTAGAATATTCAAAAGTTTGTGGGTATAATTCAAAGAAAAATAGAAAAAGGTAGAAAGTAGACCTTCCAAAGAAAAAGGCATCCTTTCTTGCTTTTCTCTGTTTCTTTTATTACCAAATCTTTAAGTCCACTATTGGGCCCATAGTGCTTTAGTCCGGTTTATGAGAGAGGGAGAAGATCAACTTTTCATTAAATAAGAAAAAGAAGGGAAAGGGAGAAGGAGCAGCCACCGCAAAGTGCAAAAGGCCAATGTGTGGTGGACCAACTTCAATAGCAACAGCGTGAGAACCTGAAATTTGTTTGGTAGAAAAAAAAATTAAATTTTTAAAAATTTAAATTTAAAAAAATTTAAATTCTCATATTTAATTTTTAAATTTTAAAATAAAATTTTTAAAAAATATGAATTTCTGAGAACAATTTTTTAATAAGATTTCTACCAAAACAATTTTTTGTAAAAGAGTGAAAATTCATATTTTTTATGTTATAGAAATTTTTTTAAAATGTAAAAAAATAATAATATCTTATATTTTTTCACTTTCTCTTTTATCTCTCTTTTACTCATCTCTCTCATCCTCTCTCTTTCTTATTCATCTCTCTCATACTTACACTATCATCACTCTCTCTCTTACTTTTTTTTAATAATTTTTCTCTCTTTCTTATCACTTTTTCTATTATCTTTACACTCACTTTCTCTCTCTCACCTTAACATAAGTAAAGACATTTTTTAAAAAGTATTACAATTCTCAAAAAATTTATATTATAACTAAATATAGTAATAAAATATTCTCAGATAAATATTTAAAGTCAATCAAATACATTTTATACATTTTCAGTAATCATCATTCTCAAAAAACATGATTCTTAGAAATGAAAAATCTTATCGCCTACCAAACATCCTCTTAGTGTAACATTCCGTAATTTTTGTTTTTCAATAATAATATTTTGTTACAAACAAATATATTTTTATTTGTTTAAAAAAAATTATGTTCTGCTAAAAATAAATATATTTTTAATTAAAATAATTATTATTTTACTTAAAATAATTATATTGACCTTTAATAAATTTTTTTATATTTTTAGAAATATTCTTTCTTTTAATATGTAAAAAGATATTTATTTTGAGATTTGTTTTATTATAATTTTTATCGAAAAAAAATCATGATTTAAGAGTTTAACTAAAATTTTATAAGAATGTAAATTTTTAAAAAAAATTGGAATATTTTAGGATGAAAAACGAAATTTATATGAATTTATATAAAAAAAATTCTATTATACAATTATTAAATAATTATTATTATTATTTAAAAAATGAAAAGAGGAGGCAACAGAAGGAAACGGCACTGAACTTTCTGAAAATTTGAATTGATAAATAGTGAGTAAATAGTAACCTTCAACTTTTTATTTAGAATTAAAGTGCCTATTGGCTTCTGATTTTAAAACTCAAGATGTTACTGGATTCAGGACGAAGAATACTACGGTTTTGACCGATTAATTTTTCAAATCAGCCGTTGAATCGCCGTAGATCTGAAGTAGAAAATCTCAGAAAAAGGTAAACTCTAAAACTCTTACTTGGAGACCTCTAATTGAAATTCTGACATCGTAGATATATTCAGGAGCTAATTAAATCTTAGGATATGAAATTTTTTAGTTATCTGATAACTTTTTGTTCTTGGTGAATAGTATTTATCAGCGATAAATAGTGTTTTTCCGGTTGTAAATAGTGACCAAACTCCTGAAATCATTTTTTAAGTCTTAGGACTCTCCGGACATATTTTTGAGGTCTAATTGGTCAAATTCGGATTGGAAAAGTATATTTTAGGGCTGCCAACCAGGAACCCTATTCTGTGAGTAGATACTTCTTTTTATGACTTGCCCCATACTCTTCTTGAACTATAAATATATTATTATTTCTGTTTATAAATTATTTATACTATTATAAGTTTATTAAATGTGTTAAAATATCTATTATACTTACAAACTGACACATAATTCAAGAAAAGTATAGTTTTAAAAATGTATTTTCGAACTCATTAAATATGTGGTTTTAAATGTATTTATCATTATTTGATAAAAGTGAATATTATGTGCACAATGCATTGATTTGTAAAGCTATATCCTTGTGAAAATGATGCATATCATATTATAAATAATATTGAATGACAAGTGTAAAACTCATGGCGAGTTGCTTGATAATTATGGCAAGCGTAAAGGTCATGATAAGTTACTTAATAATTTTACATTGTATTTGATGAATATGCATTAATATATATATGTATTTATAAGTATGGATGAATATCGACGGATTGTATGACTTGTGACGGTACCGAATAGGGGACGCTCTATTAGCCTGAGTGAACCAAGGGAATACCACTCCAACCGAGTGACAGTGGTAATGTGGGGAGGCAGGAGGGTGATGAATTCACATTCGTTGATCACTTATTGTGACTGAAGTCGATCAGTCACTATGCGTATACCAAATTGCATTGACCAGACGCTGAATAAGGCAGGTCATTTTACATTGAGTGTGTGGGTTGACTAAATCGCCGAGTGAGACAGGTCATTTTGAAATTAAGTGTGCCAGACCGCCGAGTGAGGTGGGTGCATGGGTTGACCAGATCGCCGAGTGAGGCATGTCATTTTTAAATTAAGTGTGTCAGACCGCTGAATGAGGCAGGTGCATGGGTTGACCAGATCGCCGACAGGTCATTTTTAAATTAAGTGTGTCAGACCGCCGAGTGAAGCAGGTGCATGGGTTGACCAGATCGCCGAGTGAGGCAGGTCATTTTTAAATTAAGTGTGTCAGACCACCGAGTGAGGCAGGTGCATGGGTTGACCAGTTCGCCTAGTGAGGCAGGTCATTTTTAAATTAAGTGTGTCAGACCGCCGAGTGAGGCAGGTGCATTAAAAGTGATAATTTTATCTCCATATCATAATATTTCACTATAGTTTATACAGTTGAGCCTAACAACATTTGTTTAATGATCATACCATAGTATATATGGTTTTGGATATCTAAATATCCTTTGATTTGATAATATTTGAAATACGGGTCCCATATGAATATACTTCTAAATTATATTTTCTATGTGACAAATTTTAAAATATAAGTACATTCATATGCTAACTTAAGAGGTCATAGGAGGAATTATTTGCTCACTGAGTTGTCAAACTCACTACACGATATTTTCACATTTTTTTCATATAAGAATATCATAGTCTGATTCGACAGATAAGTGACATATTCTCTGGGTGAGTCTACGTTGATTCTAAGGTTCAGTTTTTAAATTATACCGTTGTTGTATTTTAGAGTGTGTTCTGAATGCTACAAGCAGAATCTCTGTTTCTGCTGTACTATGATGTTTATAGGCTTGATATGTATATTGTGTATACATGAGAGATCTTATATATATCTGTTTCTATGATAAAGAATTGAATTATATATTTTTATGGAGAATATCTGATTGTGAAAAAAAATGTTAATTTTACGTAACGTAAATTAGGGACGTTACACTTAGACTTTAAGAAAAAGAGAGAAAAAAATAAAGATTAAGTGCGGATGCACTAAAATTTATATAAATAGAGAATTAAAACTTTTTTATTTAAATAAATAAATAATATGTATTTAAATTTTTTATTTGTGTTAATTTTAATCTACTATTAATAGACTAAATATTTACTCAATGAACAAAAGCATAAAGGTAGAAGAAAAAAAAAACTCTTTACAAGCCACCCCACAAGCCATTTTAAAAACCATTTTACCGAACTGTTAGAGTTTCACCATTGAGCAGTGATAGAGGAAGGAGCCATGCAAAACTTCTAATCAATGTTTAAAAAAATTGGATTAGAGAAAAAAAAATTAGAAATTGATCCTTTCATTTATTTGGATTTAAATCGTAAGGTAAAAAATTGATTAATTTAGCAAAGTTTGATAAAAGGCCAATAAACCGAACCGTTTTGCATTGTGCTTATGTTTTTTTTTTTTTTATTGTTATTGAAATAACATTGTTTTGGCTTTTTTATTTATAACTTTTTTAGAAAAAAATCATTTTGGGTTTTTTATATATCAATTATTATTATATATGTATTTCATTTGGTTAAAGATTGTTATTAATTATTGAATATTATACCTGTGAAATTGTACACTTGTTCTATGTATATAATAATATTCTAACTTAGCTGTCTGAGCCATTGAATAAAGACTCAGTGTGCTCGCTTATTGAAGATTATGTCCACTACTAATCCCCATCAGCTTAGCTGACCTTGAGAACTCAGCCGCGAAGCTTAATCAAGTAAATTTAATTGACGAACAATTATTATTGGTTAATACGTGAAAAGATTAAAATATTTTTTTAATTTTAAATTAATATTTAATTTATTGTTGGTGAATAATTTTTTATTTATTAATAATATTTAAATTATAATATATAATAAAAATAATATTTTTTAATTTATTTTTATTACATGTCATAATTTAAATACTATTTAATCTATGATGAGTAAAATTTTATTTAAATATTTTATGTTTACAGTAAAGTTCAATTTAATTCTTATTTTTTTGTTTAAATATATTTTTAATATTTTATAAACATTTCTTTTAATTATAAGATTATTTTTGTATTAAAAATAATAAAAAATATTAATTTAGAGACATATTGCATTTAGCTTATTTAATTGTCTATTTAAATAATTAATTTAGTTAAAAAAAATTTTGTCACAACTTCAAGCGAACTAAAATATGATTATAGGTGAATCTTGATGAATTATGTTGTGGGGCATCTATTTAGCATTGATTCTAAGTGAAATGCCGTGTGCCTCAAGTGAAAGTGTGTAGAATTGATTCTATGCTTCAAATAAAATTTTCGTTTTAGTTATATTTTTAAAATTTTTTATTGCCAATGTTTTAATTTATTATTATTTTTATTTAAATTAGAGTAGTAATGCTGTCCTTCTATTTTAAAAAGTATATTTAGATCATATATAATATTTTAATTTTAAAATAAATTAAATTAGTCAAGATCAATTTATTAAAGGGCGGCTTAATTAAAACTCTATTCATTCAACCGAAATTAATTTTTTTTAATTAAAATGACTAAAATATTTTTGTTTTTAAAATTAATAACATAAAATAGAATTATAAAAACGAAATAAAATATTTGTTAAAAAATTATACAATTTCGATTAAAATTACTATTATAAAATGTTTCGTTGAAAATACTTTTATTTAGAGTTGTTTTGATAAAAATACTCTTATTTCAAATTATTTCGATAAAAAAATATTAAATCAATTTAAAAAATAAAAAATTTGACAATCTAAAAATAGATGAAAGTAGTATCATATCACATCCAACATCAAATTATTTTATCTCATAAGTCACAATATTTTTGTCAACTTCCTACTCTCCTCCTTCATTATCAAGATATTGTTTTCTTTTATTGTCTTTATTTTAAAGAAAAAAAATACAAAAATGATAAAAAAATAGATTAAGAGATAAAGAGAGAGGAAGATACCTGAAAGAGATATTTGAAGATAAAAAAAGAATCATAATCGACAGAAATAGACTTAAAGATAAAAGTCATGAAAGAGTTAAGAAAATGGAGAGATAGATGCAAGAGAAAAATTGTTGTTGAATGATATTAGAATTTAAGTTACAGTCCCCATTGTAGTAGCATATTTATTTACTATTCAACTATAGACATTAATTCAAATTAATTTTAACATAATTTTATATATCTATATCATTAATATTATGTTAAAATTTTTAAAAATCAAATTTCAACTAGAATCATCATTTCATAAACCCTAAATTTAAATTCGGAATCAGAGTTTGAATTCGTGAAAAGAAATTTATAAAAAATGATAATGTCAATAATTTAAATAAAATTGACTTTATATATATAAAAAATACAAAACCACCTCCTCCGATACAATTGTAACTACGTAAACGGAACGATAATGATTCATTAATAATTTATAATACTTTCGAAAGTGATTGTCGGTCATTCATCTTTGAGGAAAGATCAAGAAGTCAAGAAGAAAACTTCAACTTGGAATCCACTGCCTTTTTAAAACTCTTGAAGTGGCTGTTAGTGGATACAATCATTTCCGTCCATTTGAAGAAAATGGATTCCCTTGGCAACCGAAGAAAATCCATTTGAAATGCCTTTATTGACCGAGATAGCGTATGTAAAACTACTAACGTAAATATTATTCATTTATTAGCTCCTTACACTTATTAGAGAAGAAATTTTATTAGTTATATTAATTAATATATTTTTATTATCTTTTACCTTCAAATTTTTTTAAATTTTTTTTGATACTTTATCTTTTTTTTTATATATATTATGATTAGAGGTATTTTAGGATTGTATACAAAATTAAATCGTCCCCCTAAATGATTTTAAAGCTATATCCTTTTGTATTAATCTAACATATTTAATATTTTATTTTTATAATATTTTTAAAAGAAATAAAACACATATTAATAAGCAAATATGTTAATTTTATAATCTAATTATTTAATTATTTTAATTATCAAATAATAAATTAAAATATAAATTAACATGTAAATTAATTAAATTAAGATGTGGCATTATCTTATATACAAAAGAAATGACATTGTAAAAACATAGCACGCATGTTCCTTTTTTCCTTCGTCTGACACTATTCTTTATACACTAATAATATTTAAATTATGATATATAATAAAAATATTTTTTAAAAAATATTTTTTTATATATTATAATTTAAATATTATTTATAAAAAATATTATTTATTAATGATAAATTAAATAATTTTTTTTATTAATTTTATTTTTTTTATTTTTTTCTCTTTTTAACCCCTGATAAAAATTGTTTAGTTTTGCTCTGGGTTTATTAATTACATATACAAATTTTATGGATTGTCTTTTTTTTTTTTTATATTCTAAATTTTTTTAAAAATTTTAAAGAATTTCAATCATTAATGGAAGGTACTGTACAATTTTTATTGGAAAAGAAAAATGATTGACGTGGAGACCAGACCCCTTGTCATAAGTGTTGGAAATCCTGATTCATCCATTGAACCCCTTGTCATCTACAGTTTTCAACTAACTTGAGATAATAAACATTTTCTCTATTTTTTAATAGCTATTTAAAAATTTTAAAAATTATATTAAAATAAAACTAAAACAAATAGATTAACAGATAATTATTATAATTATTTATACTAATAATAAATTAAATTCACCCATACTTCAATTTAAAAACTCTAATAAAATATTAAGCAGCAATAAAGTTGTCATCGCCAACGAAAGATCTTAGATGCGAAGAACAATTTGTGTTGTTGTTCATAATTTCATATTTCTTAATATTAGCATCATAGATCTTCTCAATTTAATAGTGGCCTTGTTTCCCAGTTTGCCAGAAGCGGCCAACGTCAGAGTCGTGTCGTTACTTCGCTGCCCAGTGTCCTCTGTCTCATACTTCTTCCTCCTCCACGTGATCCTCAATTTGCTTGCTTCCTTCCTTTTTCCTCCCGAATCGCAATTATATTTGCCCATACTTTACGCCCACCTTCGCATTCTCTCTCCCTCTCTCTGCTCCTCAATTTTGAAATTTTTGTTTAGTTAATTTTGAAACTATGACGTCATTTTGCCGGCGGATGGCAGCCGGTGGTGCCACCGCGTCGGGCAGCCAGGTGCAGCTCCGGCAGCCGACGAGTGTTGCCGAGATTTGTGGGGTCCACTTCAATTATGCCCCGCAGCGGTCGGGAATCGTGTTGCGATCTCCTAAGCGTTCGAGAATGTGGGTGGTGGAGGCGGCAGTGGGGCCCGGTGGCGTGTGGGAGAGATCCCACCTCGGGGAGGGTGAGAAGGTGAGGCCCTGCTCTTACGCGGTCGGGGATCAGCAGGTTGGAGATTTCGCGGCGGAGGGCGGGAGGGATGTTGGGGCGGTGGCGAATGACCGGAGGAGGGTAAATCGGACAGCGGAGGTGGTGATGGCCGCCATGATCACGGTGGTGATGGGCGTCGGAAACCGAGTGCTGTATAAGCTCGCTTTGGTTCCTCTCAAGCACTACCCTTTCTTCCTCGCTCAGCTTGCTACGTTCGGGTAATTGCCGCCAACCGCTCACCTAATTTGTCATTTTTTTCTTTTTTCTATGGAAATGTGAAAAAAAAAAATTTTAAAAAGTTTTTTAAGAAATATTTTTATTTTATTGCTTTCGAAAAATAATTTTAAAAACTTTTTTATAATAAAAAAAATAAAAATTGTTTAAGTATAAATTTTGATAACCGAAAACATAATGACGTGATTTGGATAGTTAAAGATTAATTTTAATAAATTATTTATAATTTTATTATCAATAAAATTATTTAATTTAAAAATAGTTTTGTATAAAAATAAAAAGAATGATAAAATGATATTTTTTAAATTATATTTTTATAAAAAATATTTTAAAAATAATTTATAAAAATAATACACAAATAGATTTTTTTTTTATTTTTGTAGAACAAAAAAACGTTCCAAAACTTTTTCCAAAAACCCATATTTTCTGGGACTCTTGGTTCTAGCGTTCGTTGACAATTATTGTTGGGCCCTTCCTGTTCGTATGGGTCCAAGCATTATCTTCTTTAGTCCTTTTTTTTTTATTCACATAGCTTTGTATTCTTCGTTCCATCTTCTTTGGGTGGCGTGAATTGACGCGGTAACTTCTTAGCATTTACCACAAAGCGACACGCTTCAAACAATAATGTCCTTTTGAGGGGTGTCTTTCCATACATTGATAAAGTTTGTTCCTTCCCTTTGAAACAATACATACTATTTCTCCTCAAAATGGGACAGAGAAAAAGTGTTAGTAAAGTCATTTGGGAGTTTCAATGGCACACTCAATGGTTGAACATTAGGAATTAATGAGGAGCCCAAATTAAGAAAAGAAAATAAAACAATATTGTTAACTTCTTGACTTGAAGGCTTTTCTACTAGTTGATGATTTTCTGCTACTAATTGATGCATTTTTTGCAATACCCTCTATCAAGCAATCCTCGTTACTTTTGGGAAGTACTTACTTGCATTTTTATTTATCTGATGAATAACATAAAATGCAGAATTTCAACAAGAGTTAACATGACTAAATCTAATAAGATTTTCTTTGTTTCAGATACGTAATTGTATACTTCTCTATTTTGCATATCCGGTACCATGCCGGCATTGTTACTGATGAAATGTTATCTATGCCAAAAGCTCCATTTCTTGCTGTTGGTCTCTTGGAAGCTCTAGGTGCTGCCACAGGAATGGCAGCAGGAGGTAATTTTTTATTTCCTTAATTTATTTTGCAAGCTTCTATCTCTGCTTCGATTTTGGTCCCTTTGATGCCAAATGCTGGATTCTGTTATCAGTTATCATCTTACATGTATCCAAATTTCTGCACGAATTACTTTTTGTGGTTGTGTTTTGTCCATCTTTTCTGCACGAGTCCATTAAACTCTTACCAAATTAGCTTTTTTTTTTAAAGTAGATCCTTAAACTTAGGGTGAACAAACTCAGTGTGTAACTCTACTTGATAGAACATGTTAATAAATAAATAAATATCACCATCTCTACCAGCTTAAGCTTTCACAAGTAGATAATGTATGACATAAAAAGTACCATTCCTATCCTATCAACATTTTGTGGAAATGTTTAAATGGGCTTCATTTGTACCAAGTTCAGCTTTTCTGGGTCAATTAAGCATATTTGTGAATCCTGCAACTTGTGATTTGTTTTATGATTCTTTTATCTACATTTTGTTTTATTTTTTTTCCTTTAACTCTGATTTAACATGCATTTGGGATGTATCTTTGAGTCTTTGCTAATCATGTCTTTCATCTCTAATAGATACATAGATGCTAATATAATTGGGCTGTACAACTTTTGGGTTTTCCTTAAAAATTAATGTCTGATATAATTATTTGTTGTCCTCTCTCTTGTGTCAGCAATTCTCTCTGGAGCATCAATTCCAATTTTGTCTCAGGTAAGAAGCATCAGCAGGCAATTACCTCTCTGGCATTTATTTATAAATTCAAGTTACTTTTGCAATAGCACCATTGCGGAAGAATATGTTGACTTCTAACTCAGTTTTCCTAAAGCTAACTATCTCACACGGTAAATATAAATAAAAAGAAAGAATTGGAATAGGTTATTCAAGATGTTATTTAACTTATAGTAATTAATAATATATGTTCAGGCTATTGTTTGATCCATTTCAAAGGGATTACAAAGTTAAAAGGTGAGTTCGGGTATGCTTTGTCAATATTGACAACTTCTCAAACGATATTAGAAAATCAGGCGAATCAGCTACCTAATATCCAAAGAAGCATTGCTTGTGTATATGTATCCTGCTTAATGACTGGTCGGGTTGTTCCATGTTTTAAAGGATTTCCCCAGAAAATTATTGTGACGGGTGAAAACCGTCTTGATTCAATTCAGGATTTGTCAAAGTTGGTCAAAAGTTAAAACTTTGACATATAAAGTTAAAATTGTTGTCTTTTAAACGAAAACAAGTTAGAATTATTTTCTTCTAGACCAATACCATGTCTTTGCACAAATTATCTCATCATTATAAGACTTTCTTAGATTTAATGTTGCAATTTCTCTGAAATTGGATACTTGATTTCACCTATACTTCCCTTGCAGACTTTTCTTGTGTGGCAAATTCTCCTGTCAATTATATTTCTTGGGAGAAGATATAAAGTGAACCAACTACTTGGATGCTTTCTTGTAGCCATTGGTGTAATTATTACTGTAGCAAGGTCAGTGGATGTTACATATTACAGATGTCTATTTTTGAGTTTCAACTAGGGTTAGGAAATGTTGAATACGTTTCCGTTGGCAAAAGAACATCATGTACAATCATAAGATGTGAGTTTGAAAAAATTGCAGGCAAAATCTACTCGCGGCTTTCAAACTTTACTGGCAGAATTCGTGCTTAACAACAAAGCCAAATTTTTGTCATAATATGTTAAATTTTCTTAGTGACTCCAAATATTAATTTACATTCATTTTTTTGTCATTTCCAATGCGAAGTCTGAAAAGTAATTGCATATAGTCTTAGACTGGCAGAATTTTATGTTGCTATTTTGTAAACTATAAACTAGCTGTTGCTGGTATGACAAGCTATGTAAATGTCATGTTTATTCTGTCTAAGGCGATCTGATTTTATGCCACTGTTTACATAATATAGTGGATCTAGTGCTGGACATTCATTGAAGGAAGCTGGTATATTCTGGAGTGTTTTGATGATAGTTTCATTTTTATTCCAAGCAGCAGATACCGTGCTGAAGGTTGTTATCTTTCATAATGGTTGTTGGCTGCATTTAGTTGTTAAACTCCATTTTTTTATGGTGACAAGCGACATTTTCATAATTTTTAGGAAGTTATCTTTTTGGATGCAACCCAGAAACTGAAGGTGAGTACAGTTTAGAATTTTTTTTAATCCATATATTTGTGCAAATTATGTTGTCCAAAGACCACAGCATGGTTATATTGAACACTTGTCTACCTTATACTTCAATGCAGGGAAGGATTACTAACTTGAAGTAAAATTTTCACATTAGTGATCACAAATGATTGAATACATATTAAGGCTTTGAAGATATTGTCTTCCATACTAAGACACATTTCAATTGTCTAGTTAAACAGTAGATTCAAAAGCTGGCTAACCACACTTTCAATATGCGTGTTGATAAACTAGTTCTATGCAAACTTTCCTTTGATCTTTAGTTTAATTTTTTGTTTCTGAAGAGATAATAATATTCGATATTATCTGTAACAGGGAGGTTCTGTGGACCTGTTTGTTGTCAATTCCTTCGGATCTGCTTTCCAAGTAGGTATCTTGCCGTATGTCATGACTCATGACATTATTTTGTATGCATCTTTTGATTTGAAAAATATACACTAATGGGTCCCTAAGTGCATGAACATATGTTTAGTGTAGGCACTATTTATATTCCTTCTCCTGCCGTTCTTGTCCAAATTATGGGGTGTCCCCTTCACTCAACTACCAAACTACCTTAAAGATGGTGCAGCCTGTTTCTTGAATATTGGTACATTATCAAGTGGTAAGCTGTATTTTCCTTTTTATACTATCATTTATTCTTGAAGGTGTTAGTCAGAAATGTCATCAGCTTATGAAATGTGTGGGTTGTCTCGTGCAGTATCAAATGCATATAATCTACATCTTCTTGATTTTAGCATTATATGACCTCAACTCACGTGAGCAAGATTACCTTACATGTGAACATTCAAAAAATCAACATGAGAGAACTATACACTGTTTAGTTTCATGACCACAAAAAAAAAATTAGAATCTTATCGACCTAAAACTTTTTAAGTTCAGTTACATAATTCTAGCAACAGTTATTGAACGTGTGCAATTTTGATAGTGGAACACTTAATGTAAAGAATCTATTACTGTGTGTTTTATGATTTTTACAGTTTGAAGTTCTGCAGCCTGTCAATCCACTAAATAAAAATCTTGGCAGCTTGGAACAATATGTTCTGAATTCTATTTATGTGGACTGCTTTTGAAACATGAAAAATTATTGGAAACGGTAGCTTGTTAAAATATTACTTGCATATGTAAAAGTTCTAAAAAAAGTTTTTTCTATTATCTCTTGGGTGGGATAGTTTGGAATTCTAAATTTCTGTGCTCATTTCTGTGTTTATTGTGATGGAAAAATTGCAAAGTTGTGAATTTTGCATGCCACACTAAGATTTTCTGGTTTCAGGATGTGATGGTGCTCCATTGCTGCCCTTGCTGTTTATTATTGTCAACATGGGTTTCAATATCTCATTGCTTCATCTCCTCAAGATCTCTTCAGCTGTTGTATCTTGCCTTGCTTCCACATTTTCAGGTATGTCATTTGTTTCTGTGAAGTATATTCTATATTGACAAGGAATGTAATCATAAGACCTGCTTAGATTGGTGGCTTTGCAGTTTTGCTTCGGGATCCATAAATAATGAAGAATTGTTTTAAGGTTTGAATGTTTTTGTTGGGGTTTGAAGTGAGCATTGATTATTAATTTGATGGCAAAGGGTGGTTGGAAGTGAGGACATAGGCTGCTGATATCACAGGGAAATTGGGAATTATTATTATTGGATTAGAGTTTTAGGAGAGTTAAGTCAATGTGCCTTTCCTTTGGAAATTTTTTAGGGAAATTACTTAGGGTTACATGAAGGGGGAGAAGGAGTAGGTGGGTTTGTTGGTGAAAGTGAAAAGCAATTAGAAAGCAATCTCATGAAGGAGTAGGAGAACAACAGTAACCCAAAGTTTGCACTAGGAAAAATAGTTCTTTGGGTTTCAATCATAACCAAGTTGTTCCTGTGATCAACAAGACAAAGTGGCGTAAGATAATATTACTACCCCCAAACGGGATCACAATTTATGCATGATTTATTCTAGAAAAATCCTCTTTTATCAAAAATATATGTTACTTGTGAGCAAGATACTAAGAATATTAAATAATTTGTAACTGCCAAATAATTTTTGGAAGTATTTTATATAAAAACTAAGTAGTAAAAAAATATTTAATTTGCTTGGATAATCAATCCTTCAGATGTATCCTATTCTTCTACTTGTAATGGTGATATAAAATAAAGTTCTGAAAGAGAACTATATAATATTAGCTATTTGAGGTGTGTTCATATATCTTCGGTTTGCTCTGAGCTCACAAGTTTAAGATGGAAGCTATTCTCCTATCTTACTTTTTCTTTATCTAATGGCCAGAAAGTGTACATCAGGTAGGTAAAATTTAATAGTAGGTTGATTGTCATTGTCTAATAAAATGTCTTTTTGCTGTTTTGGTTTTAGGATGATTTGATGATAAGTAAACTAAATCTGATTCTGGCCTATGTCATCTTTTACCGTCTTATGAAATTGTTTAGAACTGGCTCATACAAAATGTTCTTGTCCAACTGGCCTAGTAACTTGAGAAGTCTTGACCAAAAATAATCCATTAATCTAAGTTACTCAGTGCTAATCATATATTTTGCAAACTCAAACATTTTGAACTTGGATAATCATGACGAGTCTGTTTACTGAAAACCATCCAAAATAGAGAGGTTTAAACTTGATTATGAGGTCATCTAACCAAGAGGATTACAGATATGTTGGCTTTGAAAAAATTATTAAGAAGACACATAGTATCTGCTAAAATGATCTGAGCATCAGCGGTGCTTTGGGTACTACTGGAAATCGGATTCCTTATGTGTGTGTTAGGACACCCAATCTAAATCTTGTAGGAAACATACTTCTGCTTGAGGATAAGAATATTCCTCAGACTTTCTAGGATCGTGAAATTGTAATCTTTAATCCTTCTTGCCTAAATGATTCAGCTCCACTGCGAAGTGTTCCCTGCCCATATGGTAGCAGCAAAAATAATCTGTTTAACCTTATGAGAAATACATTCACCAGAAAAGCAAACAGCAACTTTCCCTTCCCCAAGCCGAAGATACTCATTGTGACTTGAGTGTAGCATCCTAATTGGAATATGGTTTATGTAATGAGTCTGTAGTAAGGGTGTCACGGTAGTTTATGAGAGCTGGTTTTCTTCAGGTATTATAGGAATCACAAAGGGCTAGAGGAAATTGAAAGAGGATGTTTTTCTAGTTCCAGTAATTTATATTCACATTAGAACTTCAAGAATCACAAAGGGCTAGAGGAAATTGAAAGAGGATGTTTTTCTAGTTCCAGTAATTTATATTCACATTAGAACTTCAAATCTTTCTGTACCAGGACTCTTGTGTAAGATCTGTTATTTAGTTAATTTAGAGTCATACTCATGAGATCTTTTGCTTATATTTTTCGGTACTGTTCACAATTTTATTTTCTCTTTCCATTTTTCTTGACTAGGATATCCTTTGTGATCTCTACCTTATTATTTGCCCTTCTCATATTAGACAATACTTGGTAGGAACTTTGAGGAAATATTTTCTTTACTATTTTTGCATTCTAACTTGAAACTAAGTAATGTAGTATGAGATGATAGAATTATTAATTCGTTTTATTATGTAACAATTTAAGCTGGTGTAAGAAGCCAATAAAAACTCACCAAACTCTGTGTCAATGGACTCAATCACCTAAAATACACACTTCAACGATTTTTGTTGGCTAACTGCACAATACATAATATGTACCTAAGATCTTCCCCTAGTAAAGATTAGGAAACCTAATATCACTAAGATACTAATTGATTAGAAACATGCTTCTAGTTAGTTATTATTGTTACTCCTTTACTGTCGATATTTTGAATTGATTTTGAATTTTGAGAATTTCGCTGTGTTTCCTTTATTCCCTTTCCCATTCTGCATCACCGAATCAAACCCAACTGATGCAATTTGGCTGTGTGTGGCAGTGCCAATATCTATCTACGTGTTCACTCTGCCATTGCCATACCTTGGTGTTGCTTCCTCTCTTCCAACAGGCTTTCTTGCAGGGGCCATCATTCTGGTTCTGGGCTTACTGGTTTATGCTTGGACGCCTTCCAATGGTTCCTCTAGTTCTTCCATACCAGCTTCTACCTAGAGGCTAAGTTTTGTTGCTCCAATCCTCATACCATTTTGAGTACAAATGGGGCAATCAATGGTTCAGATTCACTTTTCTGTGATGGCCATTTGAGAAAGAAAGCGGAAATATTTGTTGTTGTAATTTTCGTTTCAGTAAATTTCCAATGTGCATTCTTGATGAAGAAAAGAAAAAAGGAGTACATGCCTCTTGGGCATAACTGAGGTAGGTGATGGATGCAGAAGGCCTTACGTTCAATTTTGTGTAAACCAGAAAAACAAAAGGAAATGGGGAGTGAAAGGCTAAAAGCCTATCTCTTG
Organism: Gleditsia sinensis; assembly: GCA_037074535.1. Classification (NCBI taxonomy): domain Eukaryota; kingdom Viridiplantae; phylum Streptophyta; class Magnoliopsida; order Fabales; family Fabaceae; genus Gleditsia; species Gleditsia sinensis. The sequence continues at coordinate 18,832,018 of CM073470.1, forward strand.
GTCTGAACTCGCATAGTGGTTTGTCAATTTTTTTGACAAGCCCTTTTAGCAATATTACTAATAGAATGAATCATCATTTTGGTTCCTCAAAAAAAAAAAAAAGTGGGCATTATAAGTTTGGTTATTTAAAGATGTTTGTCATTATTTTATTTATAAGTTTGAAGAAAATATATTATTTTAGTCCCCAATGTTAATTCTGTAAGAAAACGCTAACAGTTGTTTATATAAAATAATTTTTCCCAATGTAAAATATTAATTATGGATGTGAATTGGTAAAACATAAATGAAAGCAAAATACACTGATTTTGAATAAAATTAAGGAAAAAATTAATCTTAATTTATAGAAATTTAGCTCTAATTTTATTAAAAGCTATGCATATTGCCTTTATAGAGATTCGAACCATTCCGTAACAATTGGCATTTCATATAAATTTATTATACTTGAACAACTTTGTTAGTGTTTTTTTAATAGATTTATTGTTAGGGAATAAAATAATATTTTTTTAAAAAAAGTTAAAATTAAGATAAAGCCAAATATTTGTTAAGAACAAAACTGAAGAGATAACTTCTTTTTGGGGTTCAACATAATTGTTTATTTTTATTACTATTAAGATAATTATTTTTATTTCAGTTATGAGGGTACCTTTTTTATATTTTAGATTATGTCACAATTATATAAATATAGGAAGACATAAAAGAGGAAGAAGAAAAAAATTTTACTACAAAGAAAACCAAAGATCAAAATATTAGGGGGTGTTTAATATACGATAATATTTTTTAAAAAGTATTATCAATGAGAATTGTAATTTATAAAAGTATAAAAAATGTGTTTAGTTAAATTTTAAAATTATTAAAAAAATTTAAATAATATTTTTTGAATTTGTTTTTATTTAGTTATACTTAAGTTACTTAAGAATCTTTAGTAAATTTTAAAAAATGTTCTATAATTTTTTTTTAAAAAAATTCTTGTCTTTATTTTTTAATAAAAAATAAAATAAATTAAAAAATAACTATATTTGTCCTCCCAAAATAATAAAGGTGTCTTCTCTACCACAAAATGTATAAAGTTTAAAAATTTTATACATATATAATTATATGATAGTATTATATTATAAAATGAGAAATAACATTTATATTGAATGATGTTAATACTTTAAGTATGATAATTTATACAAAATAATTATACATAAAATAAGTAGTTGAGAAGGTGAATAAAAATAGATAAAGGTAAAAGTTAAAAATAAAAAATAATTTTTTTTAACAGATTCACACCTCAATGAAAATCTCCAATTTTTACCCCCTCTCCAAAAATTATTTTTGTGAGAATTCTCTTTAAAATTCTATTCTTAAGAATTAAAATTTTCTAAAAATTATGTTATAAAATTTGCTATTAAATAAAAAAAATCTACATTTCCAATCTTTCTGCCAAGCACTTCCTAACGTTAACAAGCAAAGAAAGAAAATAGGGTTGTCTATAACCTCTCAAGCTTTGACTTTGCTACTCGGAGGAAAAATATGTTGGAGCACCAAGTCTTTTTTTGGTTGTTGTTTTTATTGCGAGAGGAAAAATGTGTTCAAATTGAAAGTTTAGGGATTAAAATTGTTTGATTGATTAGGGTCCTTATGACTCTAGGAGGCTCTGCTTTCAACTTTGGGAGTTTAAGAATTAGAATGGCAGAAAGCTCTTTTTTTTAGGGGTGTACATAGATTCGATTCGGTTTGATTTTAGACCTCAATTAAATCGAATCGACCATAAAAAAAAAAAATTTGAACCTAATCGATTCGGTTGGTTCGGTTTTTTTGAAAAAAAAAAATTTTTTTATTAAATTTTTTTAATTTTTGACCCATTTAAATTTTTTTGGGCCTATTTTTTTTTAATTTTTGAGTTTATTTCAAAATTTTTGGACCCATTTCAAAAAATTTGAAAAAAATTATGTAAAATATTTTTTAAATATAATAAAAAATAAATTTAATAATATAAATTAAATATATTAAAAATAATTTGATTCGGTTAGACAATTTCAACCGAATCGAACTAGTCGGTTTTAAAAAAAAAAAACTGAACAAAATCGATTTTAATCGATTTTGTTCGATTTTTTATCAGTTTGGTTTGGTTCAGTCGGTCTGAATCGGTCTGATTCGATTTTGAACACCCCTATTTTTTTAAATTTTGATGTCTACTTTGACTCTACACTGAGATGTCTTCTCTTCAATTTAAATATTTTACGTATCAAAGAAAAAAAATGTTAAGAAAGAATAAAAATTAATAGAATAAAAATGACAAGTTCAAATAGATTATAAACTGTGCGCTTAGATATTCGAATAGATTAATTTTTCACTTTAAAACGACGAGAAATTCTTGATAAATTGTACAAAAAAATAACACTTCCATTTTGTTGTTATTTAGTAAAATTATCAAATAAAAAAAATATAAATATTTTTTTTTTAATTTTTTAAATATATTTGACAAGTCAAATAAGTTAACTTATAGTTTATTTGACTAACTTATAAGTTTGTTTGACCAAATTAAAAGTGTTTAATAAACAAATTTATTTGAATAGTTTATAACTTTTTATCATAAGCTACTTCAAATAACTATAGCTTTTAACTGATAATTTTTATAATTTTATTCTTTTTTTTATTCTTATTATTTTATTCAAATTTCAACACTATCATATTCATAAAATGACATTATTTTTACTATACTCGAGTAACATCCAAATTACATATCTCATAATGAACTTCTAAATATTATTGATAGTAACACAAAAAATAAAAATTTAGAAGCATCTAATTAGATGAAAGAAATTTACAATAATATTACTAATTTATTGTGAAACTTTAGATGATATATTTATTTTGTATTTTTTAAAATTATATAATAAAATATAATTATTAATAAAAAATAATAAATTTTATATTAATATATCTTTTTATGTTATTTTATATTTATCAGTTAATTTAATAGTTAATTTTATTAAACACTTCTAATTCAATAAATTAATTTAACAATTTTTAATTTTTAATTAAAAATTAACTTTTCAATATTCAACCAATTTTTAAGTTTTCACTTAACTTTTGAGTTATTTTTATTAAATATATTTTTTACTTATCTTTTAACTCTATCCCGTTCTATTTTATTCCCTGTTTATGAAACTTTCAAATAACAACGTATTAAAAAAAAGCTTCTCATTTCATAACTTCAGAAAAAATTAATTCAATTTCTATATATTCTTCTGTCCAATAATAGAGACGAACATATACTCTCATATATTTAAATATTAACTTATGTTTATTTTCAATGATTAGTATTACATTTTTTTTTTGTTAAATTTAATTCAATATATAACTGAGAAACCCGGACCCGGCGAGTAGAGACCTTCTCCATCTGCGGTGCCTCCATTCTCCAGTTTGATTCCCGCGCCCAAGCCATGTTAAGAGCTTCCCATTTTCCAATGATAGCATCTCCAGCTCTCAGTGCTCTGAAGCTATCTTTGATTCCCACTCTCACCCTCTCTTCCCCTTCGAAGCTTCATACCTTCTTCACTTTTGCTTCATCTCGCAGCCGCTTCCCCGATACCTTCCACCCATCTTCACTTCCTCTGACTTCCTTCAATTCCAAGCAGGTTCTACCTACAATGGGTTTTCCGCGCCCTCAAGGAACAGGTAGTTAATCTATTGAAAACCCAGAATTTCTTCATGATTTCCTAACATTGGTGGATTTTGCAATTTGTTTTAGTTTGTTTTGCACCATTTTCTGCTTGTCGGCACTTCACAATCTGGCTCTTGACATCAAATTATGGGGTCGTCTTATTTTTCTTTGAACAACATATAGTTAAAGACATTTGAACTATCTGTTTTGTGAGAAATAGTTGTCATCAATTTGGTAAACTGATAATTGGGATTAGATGCTGCGAAAGGATATGCTGAGTGTGAAGTGTTTTCGGTTTCCCTTTTATATTTTCAAGGAGTAGGGAAAACTATGCCTGCCATTTAACTCTTGGGCGCAATAGTCATACATTCTAATGAAGAATTTCCAAATCTACACTGTCAGCTTCATGTAGCACGGGGAGTAGTGCTGAAGGTGCTAGGGAAATATTGGTGCAACATTTGCTTATTAAAGAAGATGACCAGAAGTTATTATTGGATCTTCAGCAGAAAATCTCAGCAGGTTAGAATGTATGGTCTTATGTCTATGGAAATCATATTACAATTAATTTATGTTAGATTATTGAACAATTTAGAAGGAGGCTCTGAAAACATGAAAGACAGTGTTTTCGGCAAAATATATTATTGAATTATTTTGTTTGATCAATCGTATTTTATAGATTATAAAATTCAAAAGTTACAGTTTAGAAGATATTTTTCTACAATTTTAACTTTTGAATTCTTTGCGGTTATATTGTTACATGTTCAGGCGAAGACTTGAGTGATCTTGCTGTGGAATATTCTATTTGCCCATCCAAAGAAGAAGGAGGAATGCTTGGGTGGGTGAGAAAGGGGCAAATGGTATACTGTTGAGATTGAACCTTGTTTTGAAATTTCTCAAGTATTAATGCAATGTCTTTGCATAGCTACTTTTTATTTGTGTTACTTTATGAGGGGTAACAGTTAGTATGCAATGCATCACTTGTGTAAATGTTCTTAGTCTATGGGGAGAGGATGTGATTACTATGAAAGTGAAGCAAATTACAAAGAGTTACATCATCTCTAGTTTTTGTGAACTATTTCTGAAATTCTAGTGTATGGGCCCATCTTTAACAGTTTCAAAAAAAGCTTAGAGAATTTCATTTTTTTCTCTCTCACTCAGCTATGCATAGGGAGCATTAGTTGTAAACATGAGAGAGTGAACTCTTACGCCTTTTCAGTGCTACCACCTATGATCCTCAAAAATATACAAAATGAACTTTTAATAAGTATTGCATAACATCTAGTAACTCAGATACTCCGAAGATGAGCATAGCAAATAATAAATTTTCGAACTTCGTTCTTATGTATGGTTTATCTACTGAAGATTGTTTATTACCAAACCTAGTGAGGGAGTAGATAACTCTTAGTCAGAAGATGAACATAGCATTTTTGCACTGTTTCATATTGATATGTGGAAGTGAAGCTCATTATTTTTGGTAAACAGCATGCTTTCATGCAGACTATGGCAGAGTTGTTTGCTGACTTTCTTATAATTTTGGGAGGAGGGAGGAAGATGAATACTTTGGAACTTTTGAAATTTCAGTCATATACTGATTTGGCAGTATTCTATACAAGGTTGTATTTATCACTTCTGAAAAATGTTGTACTGCCAATGATGTGATGGGGAGGTTTTCTGATGGACCTTTGACTGAATTGGAGGGTATGATAATGAGGTTATATGTGTGTGCGTGTGTATTTCTTCTATATAAGGATGAGGATGTCTTATCCTCCAGTTTTTTTGATTGATCTAAAATAGCTATTTTGTGTTTTACCATTATTATTTACCTACTGATTTGTTATTCCTGAATTTAATAAATGAGTTCTTTGTAGCATTTTCCTTAACTGATCATAATTATTTGCCATATGATTTTTTAAAGAAAAGAAGCTCGGTATGTATCCAGTTAACAAACTAAAAGTTGAAAATTAGTTTCTTCATAAAAATCAATTATCCATTTCTTTTATCAATGTGATTGAATAAATATATGATGGTGAAATTCTGATAGGTTCCAGAATTTGAAGAGGCTGCGTTTAATGCACCTTTAAACAAAGTTGTAAGGTGTAAAACAAAATTTGGATGGCACTTTCTGCAAGTTTTATCTGAAAGGTATGTTCAGGCATATATATCTGTAGTGGATCTTCAACTGGATAATGTGGTCTGGGCACCTAGTCTCATTGAGTGTACTTATGCCTTGTATGTTTACAACTTTTCCTGTTAGGGAAGAATGTATACTTCAAGACATTCAACCTGATGAGCTGCATTTGAAAATTCAAGATCCCAACTTCATGGAGGAGGCACAGTTGATTGATGTTCGGGAGCCTGAAGAAGTGTATGCTCATATCTTATTCAACTTTACTGATTTTGAGAATCATCAAAATGTATGCTACTATGATTGCATGTAATTAGTATTTGTAAACAGCCAAATTGAGTGTAATAATAAGGTGATAAGGCAGTAATTGCCGTAACAGAAGAAAATAAAAGGTTTATGTGCTCTTTAATTGAAAGTATTGATAGCATTGGGACATTAATGCATTTTTAGCTTCTCACAGTCAACAAAGTGGATCTACTCCTATTTGACTGTATGGGATATTAATGTTGAAGCTCTTCCACTTTGGTGTGTCTGTTTTTCTCTTACTTTAGTTTTCTGAAATGTCCTCCTTTGTGGTTGTACTGTTTACTTTAATCGCGTATTTCTATTTTTATAGTGCCACTTGATACATTCCTTTTATACAGGGCCAAAGCATCTCTGCCAGGTTTCAAGGTTCTTCCCCTCCGACAATTTGGAAGTTGGGGACCTGAAATAAATACCAAATTTGATCCTCACAAGGATACATATGTCATGGTGAGTACAACTTATCTACCATAAGATTTTGACTTTCCTAAGAGGAATCTTGGGAACCAACCTTGTAGTACTAATTTGCTTTGTTCTTTAAATTTAAATTCCATTTTAAAGTCCAATTCCCTTTTAGAAGATGGGGATTGTCAGTAATTCTGTTCTATAATATTGTGTCAGGGTAGCTTTCTTGCTTTCATAACAATCCTATGATGCTCTAACATTTGGCTCAAAATGTTATTCTCTTCCTGTTAGGCAACTATGAGTCAACGATTTTTTAATAGTTTATTCTTATTTGTGCATCAAGATGTTGCTTTTCTTCCTTGCACATAAACAATGCAATCATGTCTGACATGATGTTTGACTTTCTTCTCTAGTGTCAAATAATTCCCACCTCATAGGTCTTCTTTTCTCGTTCAGAGATTATCTTCCTGCTCTTTCTTCTTTGAATTTCTTTCATCATCCTTTCAGAGTGAACTATCTATTGAATACAAAGAAAATCTAGTTTCTTACGCCAAATTATCTTCGCTGAGTTGTTTTAAGTTCATATTTATATTCTTCTGTTTACCTGGTAGCATCATGAATTCAAGTGGGGAAAAGAGAAATGCTCTAGAACACCGAACAAAAAAAGGAGTCTTTACTCAGCTAACTTCTTTTCTTGTTTAAGAATATTTGTCCTTAATTGCTATGTCACATGCTAGCTTTATTTCCCTTCTTTCGGTCATTTGCGCCAACTTTAGACTACATGTTAGCAGGGTAGAAACTATTTTGATTATCATTGCAGCATTGCTTTACTTAGTTATTATATGTTCTGTATTGAGGAGAAAAATGTAAATGGAAGGCAAAATGTTATAGCAGATGCTTTCTGTTGGCAATACTATTTGTGGTAACCACTTTGCAGTAAGAAGTTTATGACCGTGAGTATTAGTCCATGACTTGTTCTTGCCCAAAAATAGTTCATGACCTGCCCTCTGCCAAAAGATTTGTTGTTGTTGTTGTCGTCGTCGTCATTGACATATTCAGATTATCTCCTCCTGCTGATGCCCTTCTTCCTTTGGAAAATTGATACAAGTTTAAGAATGAATTCTGTGGATGAGTTCCTGAATCAGTAGTTTTAGATTATGATTTTCAAGAGGTTCTTCTTCCCAGTTGTTTATTGCAAGTATGGGTATTGACTGTTGATAATTTTCTAAGTCAATTGTCAGTAGATGATTCCTCATTGTTTAATAATATTATATTCCTATTAAATTTGGTGAGGTGAACTTCAAGCTGGATTTCTAGTCTACTTTTTAATATTGCGATTACATTACTGTGCTTCATCGTGCGATGCTATTTTGTGATGTATTTAGTAACTAAACTACTTAAATGCAGTGTCATCATGGCATGAGGTCATTGCAGGTTGCCAAGTGGTTGCAGTCACAGGTATTTTTTTTTTATGTCCGACTATAAAAGGTGCTTTTGTTTATTGTTATCGTACATCATACTGCAACTCCATAGTCACACTTACAAGGGTTGCTTTATTCTACAATTTTAAGTATGTCAAATTCGTTAGTTGCTAAGGTTCGGAGATCAAAAAATGGTTTTCACCAAATGAAAGGGAAATTCCAAAATGATTTTATATATCTACTGTTCAGTGATACACCATGATACTGAATGAGAAGATTGAATTATGGCTTATTTTATTATTTAATATTGATGTAACTATCCTTGAGATTTAGACATTGTATATATTGGTGTAATTTTAAGATTATTGAGTAGTTATCATTTGGGTGGGTGTTTGAGTCTATGGAATTGTTACCCCTTCTTTTTATTTTATTAAGATTAGGACTTAAGTTTCAATATTTCATTAGGATTATGATTTCATATTTAAGTTATATATGGATTTAGAAGAATAAAATAGTTACTTCATTATTATTGTCAATTAATATGCAGATTATTTAGTTATTTCAAAGAGGTCTCTAGTTGTTGCCCTTCTGTTCTGCATGACCCCAATAATCCCAAATCAAAGTTCCTTTCTGCGTTCCGGGAGGGAGCTTAATGTGACCACTTTAGGGTTGTTTTCCCGCCTCCCCCAAAGTTGATTATCAATGCTCTTATGGTTGATAAGATGCAATGAGATGGTGATCATTGTTTCAAAATTTAATCAATTAGGATAACCGCCATAGACGTGGGACAGTAATGATATTTTAAACATCATTTATAGTGTTTTCTGTATAATGTTGCAATTTTTTTTTTTTGCTTTTCATTATTTTTGTTGGTAATGTGATATATTTTTTCTGTTCAATCCTTTGAAGGACACTGCTGACCTGAGACTGACATTGCACACTAAATTTTTCCCTCCCTCTTCTCTTTCTGACTGTTCTAATGTTTATATTATAGGGATTTAAGAAAATATACAATCTTTCTGGGGGAATCCATGCATATGCTGTGAAGGTTGATCCGTCGGTCCCCACTTACTGATATGTTTTTTTATGCCATTAATGTTCTCCCCTTTCCCTCCTTTTCCCTGGGTTTCTAATTACATAGTATTCCAAGTTTTGCACATGAGAAAGATTTTTTTGAGACAGGTGGTCATCATGGTAGATCAGTTTTGGATTTCCCATAGTAGTTTGAGAGGCAAGTCGCACTGTTTATCCAATTATGAAATTGGAATATGTGAAGTTGGATTTTCATGTCTTCTTGGAAATGGACTCTTTTAATACCAGCTATCTTATTCTCATATTGATGGTTACATGGAAATATGTTTATGACATTTCCTTTCGGATTCACTGTTACATTCACTGGTTTTGTTTGTTACTCGGAAGAATTTAAAGATTAAAGTTAAAATTGTTTTATAAATTCAAGAATTAAATTGATAATTTAATCTTTGTTAAAATGGCAAATCTAGAGTTAGAACATGTTATCCTCAACTTAAAGTAAAGAATCATCACTTAATCAGCTTGGTTTGAAGAATTTCTAGATCTGTCCAAGTTGAAGGAATGCAATTATCATAGAAATCCTGTTTTCTCATTGGAACTCAAGGACACAGAGGTACCAGCTTACAGAATAGATCCTGTTCGAGTTAAGATGTAGAAATCCTGTTTTCTCAACCTATATAAGAGTGATTTCCAAGTTTCCATTGCCTTGTTTCATTACCTATTCTCTTTCCTGCATCTTGCTGGTTGGCATTGCTAATGCATTTACATTTTCGTTACATGACACAGCAAAAGTTTAAACTTAAAAGTTGTGTTAACTATCTATATCCTTCACCTTTAGGTCACATGTAGGTATATCGTAATTTCATATCTCATAGTATTTCGGATATCATGGTACAAAATATCATAAGATACTATAATATTTAATATTAATTTGAAACTCTATTTTGGTCTTTAAAAAATTGATGTAGCATCAATTTGCTTCTTTAGATTTTTTTTTTTGTCTTTATTTTACTACTTCAAAGTTCAAGTTTGTTTCACTTTTATCAATCTTTGTTAAAGAGTTAATGTTGTGGAGTGTTATTTTGGTGATGTGTTAGATTAATGGGCGACGTAACACTGTAAGCATGCTTTTTGGGCCACCAAAAAGGTATTCAGCCATTAGGGTTCATGGTATATATTAATTAAAATGCAATTGTTCAATGATTGGAGAGGTATTTTGATCAAAACTTCACCAAGAAACACTATCATTAACTTTGACAATGGAAACTAAATAGAAGGATGAGAGTAAAACGAAGAATTGACACTTATTTGTGTGGAATCAAAATAAAATAGGATTTTAGTCTTATTATATATGTTTAGTATGATAATTGAAAATTATCAAGAAAGGATAAACTTGGTCTTTTTAAAAAAAAAAAATTAACAATTTAAAAGGGGTTGATGTGAGGCTTTAGAGATGAACAGAGTGAGGGGTAGGGACATCCTCTTCGCTTCCAATTCTCGCCACCCACTGCTCCTCTTCTTTGCCCCTGATCCCTGCGGTGGGAAAAGATTCTATGTCCCCGTTTTCAGCTTAGATCCAGACTCCAAATAAATAAAAAATACTAAAAAAAAAACTTAAGATCAAACGTTAATTTAAAATCTACCTTACAACGTCTGGGTGAGAAATGAGCTTTTTTTTGTAGTTTTGTAAATTATATATATATATATATATATATATATATATATATATATATATATATATATATATATATATATATATTAAAATAAACATATTATATGTATTTAATTTATATTATATAAAAGTGTTTACGGTTTGATTCAATTCTATTTTAGAGACTCAATCAAAGTAAATTAATTATATAAATTTAAACAAAAAATAAGTTTATTCAATTTAGTTAAAATACGTAAAATCAAATTAAATTGACTCAAATAAAAACAGTTCAATTTAATTTTGTTTTTTGATTTATTTTTTTTGAGTTGAGGCCTTATGTTTTTAGATTATCTATTATATATAAATTATTCAGTAATGGCCCATGAAAATTGAGCTGTGGGGCAAAAAAAAAAAATACCAAAAATAAAAAAAATAACAAAATATTTAATATGAAAAATAATTAATTTATTATATTAATAAATATATTAGTAAATTCGACCTGATTTAGTTAAAAAAATTTTTAATTAACAATCGAATTATTCAATTCACTTTAAAAAAATTGAATTAAATTACTCAAAATTATTTTTTTTATAATTTAGTCAATTTTATTTAATTTTATACACCTATAATATCAGAGGAGTATTCTAATAAATTATAGCAAGAAATGGGATCCCGCGAGATGAGAAGTATAATCCCCATTATTCCCGTTCCTGTCTTCGTCCTCGAATATCTGACATGGAGAATTTTATTCTCATCCTTGTCTATGCATTTTCCTTCATCCTCGCCCCAAAATGGAACAAACAACTCCAATACCACACACATTTCTACGTGATCTCATATATGGTTTTGGATTAATATAAAATACTATTTAAAATGGTGTCGCCTTAAATCACATTTATACGTCAAATAACACTTGCATTATTTATTGAGAATATCAAAGTCAAAAGATAAAAGTATATTAAACATCATTTTTAGTGATTTAGAAGAGTGTGTGCTGTGTATATATACATGTATATATACACAGCACACACTCTTCTAAATCACTATGAACATGTTTAGTATATATATGTATGTATAAATCCAAAATAAAAATTAAGATTTGAAAGGATATGTTATAGGTAGGGTTTATAATTCTTTTTTCTGATAGTGCAGTTTCCTGTGGGGACATTGGTGGGGTTATATGCTACTGTTTGTGGGATAAGAGAGATTGTTAAACAGATTTAATTTGTATAATATAAGTAGATTAATCATAAAAAATAAATAATTATATTGACAATAAATTTTATTCAAAAATATTCTTGAAATACTTGTATATATATCTTTTTCATGTTAAGTTTTTTTTTCTTATCTTTTTACCGACCCAATCTACCTAATAAAATTTTGTGCAGTAGATCAATTTTGTCTGTCACTAAATAAGCAAGCATGCTTCGAAAGAGTTTAACAAAGATTATTTTTCCTAAAATAAGGAAATGAGCAGTTTTATAACTAATAACCGTTTTTCTTTTTTTGGCATTTGGAAAAACATAGGAGAGTTAGATTACAGACCAACCACTGTTATAACTAATAACAACTTGAATCTCTCTTATTGTATATTTGTTAATGTTATAGAAATAGGTCTAGAGTGGCCGGTTAAATTAATTCGGTTAAAAAATTGGTTAATAAATTAGTGAATTGGTAAAAGAAATGGATCAAAACGAGGCAAAAATCTATCAACCTGATCGGTTTGAATGGATAACTCAACAATGTTAGTTTGACTAATGTCACGTGTTAATGGTAATTGTACATACATTTTAATTTTTTATGATAAAAATAATATTATAATAACTATTAATGACTATTAAGTATTATATTATGTTATGAAATTTTTTGTATATATAATAGAGTTATTAATTAAATTTTAACAATATTATTATGTATTATTTAAATATTTTTATCTCAAATAATAACTTATTTAATTAATTTCATATTTTAAAATTTTAAGATATCATATTTAATAATGTAGAAAATTTTAAAAGTATGTTATATATTTTATAGAAAAGCCGTATTTTGATAAATTTTTAATTTAATCCCTCGTATTATTTTTTTATTTAGTTTTTTAAAAATAAAAATACCTATAATATCACTCTTCAAAAAAACTATCATAGGTAAAACTTTACTCACTTTATTTAACTTAAAAATATCAATTGACATTTACATAACACAAACTTAACACTTAAAAAAAATTAAAACAAGATTAATTTAGTTAAAAATTTAAATTTTTTTTATAAAAGTGTCAATTCATTATTAAGTCATTAATATTAATTCAAATAAATGTAATTAAAAATTATAATTTAAAAAAATGAAAGGTGATCATGTAAGTACTTGTATATGAAAAATTAAATTAAAACCAATTAATACATAAACAATTTAATTAAAAATTCATCTATCTAATTTTTTTTATATATTTTATTATCGATTCGATTCTTTTGAACGGTGAATCATTTAATTCACCGATCGGTCCATCTTTCAATGCATTGATATTTGTATTATCACATCAAAATCTGTTTTATTTTCCTCCTCCGCAAAACCCTCTTAACCTTTGTCTCAATAAACCCTAACTTTCCCACGTAAAAGACACGCCAAGGACTCCTTCAAATGGCACCCTCTAACCCTTCCTATAATCTCTCACTATCAATAGTAACCATCTTTCCTAATTCCATCTACACTCCAAGCTGTACATATTTTATTTTATTTTATTTCCAACCCACTTTTTTATTTTTTATTTTTATTTTTCTTAATTTTTCATATTATTTTCATTACTTTCTTTTTCCTTTTCACTTTCTCCTCCAAACACAGTTCTTCCATCAACCCCAAACCTCAAAATTCTCATCCTTGGCATTCCCACCCTATATTTCTCCTTCTCTTTCTCTCAAACTTTCTTCTCATATCTCTCCCTTCCACCATGGGCAACTGTTGCTCTCGGGGCACCGACACCGATGCCCCGGAGGAAACCGCCGCCGAGGCCACCGCTACCAAGGGAGGAGAATCCACCAGTCACCACAACGGCAGCGCCCATGCTGCTGCCGCCCCGACCGCCGAACCCGCAGCCAAGCCTCACCCCTCCCCACCTCCTACCAAGCAACCGAAAGTCGGCCCCGTGGGCCCCGTCCTAGGGCGGCCCATGGAGGACGTGAAAGCCACTTACAGCATAGGGAAGGAGCTAGGAAGAGGCCAATTTGGGGTGACCCATTTGTGCACCCACAAGGCCACAGGGGAGCAATTTGCCTGCAAGACCATAGCTAAAAGGAAGCTAGCGAACAAGGAGGATATAGAGGATGTAAGAAGGGAGGTTCAGATAATGCACCATTTGGCAGGACAAGCTAACATTGTGGAGCTTAAAGGTGCCTATGAGGACAAGTCTTCGGTTCATCTTGTGATGGAGCTGTGTGCTGGGGGAGAGCTTTTTGATAGGATCATAGCCAAGGGTCATTATACAGAGCGAGCTGCTGCGGCGTTGTTGAGGACTATAGTTCAGATTGTGCATACTTGCCATTCCATGGGGGTGATTCATAGAGATCTCAAGCCTGAGAATTTTCTGCTCTTGAATAAGAACGAGAACTCTCCTCTCAAGGCCACGGATTTCGGTTTATCCGTTTTTTACAAACAAGGTTTTCTAATATCCCAATCTATATCTTCTTTTCCTTTGCTAATATCTACATTCTATATATCAAGAGTTTCCATCAAAGTGCACGGTCATGGGAGGAATAAGTGATTAATTTAACAAAGAAATTAGCTATCTGGGATTTTTTTTTTCAATGAAACTCCACCTTGATTTATTCCATAGATTGAAAATTGTTAGGTAGATTCGGTTTCGTAAACCAAACTAATCATAAAATGACATGTCTCATACAATTTTTAAGAGGGCTCATTGGATATGCTTACATAAACTCGTCAATTAATATTTGTTAGCTATCTGGGATTTTTTTAAAATGAAAATCCGTCTTGATTCATTCCATAGATCGAAAACTGTTAGGTAGACTAATCATAAAAATGAAATGTTTGATATCGGATATGCTTACATAAACTTGCCAATTGATAGTTGTATGATTCTGGGAATTCCACCCATATTAAAGATAATTTTTTTATTACTGAATCTCACTCTTTTGTGATGTTGTGATGTGGTAGGTTAAGGCTATACAAGAAAAATCCTTTACCTATAGCTTGAAGTTCACAAGTATACCAAAGACAAATAAATCAAGTTAATCGCATGTACATGTTTATTTATGATTAATTTGCTTCACATAACTAACTTTTATGAACTTACCTAAAAATATCTCCTACAACGTTTATTACTTTTTTTGTTGTTTAAGATTTCTACATTAATAACTGAGACGAATCTCATTTTGGGTCATTCAAACATTTGTTATATGGAGTTAATATGAGCTAATAGCTCCAATATATGATGCTAGCCTTAATCTTTTAGATTAAGGTAAATTTGATATTTTGTTATCAATCCCTATCTATTGCACTTTCTCTATTCTTCATAAATAAAATTTAGGTTCAATTTTTAAAGTATTTCCCACCAGGATTCACAGTAAACATATGACATATGAATATTTTTTATAGCTCGACATTAATTTATATAGTTGACTTTTCTAAAATATGCAAGAACGGGAATGTTCGGAAGATAATATCGTTTTCAATACTTTTAAAGCATTTTTTTTTAAAATTTTTGTGACAGGAGAGACATTTAAAGATATTGTTGGTAGTGCATATTACATTGCTCCGGAGGTCTTGAAAAGGAAATATGGACCAGAAGTTGATATATGGAGTATTGGTGTCATGCTGTACATTCTTCTATCTGGTGTTCCTCCATTTTGGGCAGGTTTATACATATATTCGTCTTCTCATTTTCTCTACTTTTTTTTCTCCAATAGCATTTAACTAATTAACTCATAGGTTCATTTATATACTTCTAGATAACAAGCCATGAAGATACATACATCAATCTATATATACTTCAAAAACAACTAGAAATAAATAATGGGTATGTTTGAATTTTATTTTGATTTTATTTATTTTTTTCTTTGCAATAGTTTTCAAACACAACTTTAAAAAAATTTGTAATTTAAAAATTATTACAAAAGACCACTTTTAAAAATTTTCTAAAACTTTATTTAAAATTTTACACTTAAGATGTGACTTGTTTCCATTCAATTATAATTTAAAATTTCAAAATATGTATATAAAGTAATAATTATATAATTAATTAATTAAATTCATCTTATCATTTTCACTACTTCTAACCAGCCATGGAGATATATAAATCAATCAATATAAACTTCAAAAAAATTAGAAATAAATAATGGGCCTCTTTGATTTTTTTTTTTCAAAACAGTTTTCAAACACAAGTTTTAAGATGGATTTTGGAAAAAAAATTATTTCTGAAATTTTTTAAAAATTCTTAAAAATTTACTTAAAAATTTTATACTCAAGGTTTGAACATGGTTATTTACAGCCATTCGATTATAATTTTAAATGTAAAAACTACATAAATAAAATAATTATCATATCAGTATAAAATAAAAATTATATAAGTAAATCATTAACTTTATTTTCACATTTATTAACAAAAAATACCAATAATTTTTTATTTTTAAAATTTTGTGTAGAACATACTTAAGTAACAAATTACTCTAAAATGGGGTTTTGACAGAATCTGAAAATGGCATATTCAATGCCATCTTACGAGGCCACGTGGACTTCTCATCCGATCCATGGCCGTCCATTTCACAATCGGCAAAAGATCTTGTGAAAAAAATGTTGAATTCAGATCCCAAGCAGAGGCTCACAGCATACCAAGTATTGAGTGAGTATACATTTTTCTGGGTCAAATTTCACTTCCCCTTCTATTACTTCATTCATCACGTGAAATGACACTGAAGAAATAGAAGATTTTGGGTTTCACAGCATGTATGCTAGGGAGGATTTTGGTATATTGTCTTGAACTAGAAAGATATTGGTATAGATACATTATATTATATTGACACGAATATTGTAATATGATAAAAATTAAAATATTTATATATAATTTAAAAAGTAATATTGTGTTCACTATATGAATGTCTCATACTTATCGAACATGGCTTTATTTTGTAGAGTGTTCATAATTTATAGGTCTTTAGTTTGTTATTTTAGATCATGAGTATCATCTAAGATGTTTGTGTTTAATAAATGACATTCAAAATAATGGGTATCATTCAGAATACCAGATCATAGGATGGCATCAATTTGGGTTGTATTTTATACTATTTCAGAATTATGATCTTATATTACACTAATTTTAATTTTATTAACTTTTATAAAATACCAATAATATCTTTTATATGATAACTTTTAATTTTCATACTAAGCATACACTAATCTTAAATATAAATGTGACGCACCCCTCTTAAAAACTTATTTCACCTAGCTGTGGAAGAGAAAAAAAAGGATTTTATTTGTTTAAATTTTTTTAGTTTTCTTAATATATATTTTGATATAAAACTACTTTTAAATTATAGCTTAATATATTTTTTGGTTGTGAAAGAGAAACAATAATTTGGAGATTTTTATTTAAAGCACTTCTGATATGAATAAACAGATCATCCATGGATTAAGGAGGATGGAGAAGCACCTGATAAACCTCTTGACAATGCTGTGCTGAATAGGCTCAAGCAGTTCAGAGCGATGAACCAATTCAAGAAAGCTGCTCTAAGGGTATTGCTGTTTCACCTTGATTTCTTATTTAGTAAATCTTTTATCACGATTCTTATCCACAAGAGATTTATTAAAGATAAGCAGACCAAACTACTTAAGAAAAGTTGTTCTATTTCATTCTAATTTTTACCTTTACTCATAATTTTCTTCCTAATCTATTAATTTTTGTAATTGATTTCCTAATTTATCTATTCTATTGCACTTTAATCTCTACTGTCTAAATTAGCTATTAGCTTTAATAGTAGCTACATAAATATCAAAATACCATTTCCATAAAGAGAAAGAAAAAATGAAGCATCAAACACATAAAAGAGTATCTACGGTAATTTCATGCAGTACATTACTATTAAAATTAATGTTTAATTTAGACAATAAACGGCAAAGTTCAATGAAACAGATAAATTATAAGGTCAATTGTAAAAATTAATAAATTAGAAGAAAAATTATAATTGGATGCAAATATTTTGATAGAAAAGTGTAATTTCTCCAAATAATTATAAATAGATAGGTAAGTAGGTCATATACAGTTTCTACTGAAAAATATGCGTGGCATGTTTACACATTTTTGTTCATGATTGTTTTAGTAATAATCTTCGATAGGCTGGTCTACCTACGAACATATCTCTTTCCTTGCTGAATTCATAAATGAAAATACATATGAACCAAGCAACACAAGATTGAACACCTACATATATACGATTAGGTCATTGCTGGGTGCCTATCGGAGGAAGAAATTATGGGATTGAAGGAAATGTTCAAAGGGATGGACACTGACAATAGTGGAACTATAACGGTTGAAGAGCTTAAGCAAGGGCTTGCAAAACAAGGGACAAAGCTCACGGAACAAGAAGTTAGGCAATTGATGGATGCTGTAAGTAATTTTTCTCCACTTTTTCCAATGCACTATTAGAGACAATACATAAACTTGTTCATGAGAATTTACTTAATAATTTAATTTTTTAAATTAAAATAATATTTGACATACCATCAGAGCCTCTATAATTAACAGGGCATTTTGTTTCTAAAAATATTTTCATTTTTTTGAAATTTATTTTCATTTACAAATTTTCATTATTAAAAAAATTTGTTTGCTTTGTGAAATTAATTAAATTTTTGTTTATCTTTGTTTTCAAATCAAAATGGACATAAATGACTATAAATATTAATTATATTTTAGTTTGCTCATCAATAATTTTGAAACTCTTTCGAATTTATTTAATAATTATTTCAGACTGTAGTACAATATTTCAAAAATATTCCAAGTTATTTTGTGAAAAACCGAAAATTTCTTTTCTGTTTTTGACTTAATTTAAAAAAAAATTCAGAAAAAAATTTCTTAAATTTTATGGATACAATTTTAATCGTGTTATTTATTTAAATTTTTAAATTAAAATGAAAAGAAGAAAAGAGAAACCCAAAGTGACTCTTGTCAATTGAAAGCAAACTTTTTTTTTTCAATTTAGCTTCTCTTTTATAACTTTTTTCAATGAAAAACATAAAATTTCCAATGGTTCTACCAATTACACAGGCTGATGCTGATGGCAATGGGACCATAGATTACGACGAGTTCATCGCAGCAACAATGCATTTGAACCGAATGAACAAAGAAGAACATGTTTATACTGCCTTCCAATACTTTGATAAAGATAACAGCGGGTAAAGTGTATTGGAAACTCTAACTACTTGGGGTATAAAAAATAATTAAGGTTTTAATCTCATCGTTATGCATAAACCAGGTTCATTACCATAGAAGAACTGGAGCAAGCTCTCAATGAATTTAACATGCATGATGGCAGGGACATCAAGGAAATCATTTCGGAAATTGATACAGATCATGTAAGTCCTCCAATTGATTATTTATTTTATTGTTATTATTATTGTTAATGTTGTTGTTATGGAAAATTCCATTTTTCTACTCTAATCTTTACCTCCATTGCAATTTCTCTTCTAATCTATTTATTTTTACAATTGGACCCTCTAAAACTCTACCATTTAAATTAAACGGAAAGTTTAACTATAGTTATATAAAATTAACAAATTACTCTTCCTTGCTTGATATTATATTTTGTACTTCTCTTTATAGGAAGAGTATTTTAATAATTTCATATCATTATCATTAAAGTTACGATTAACTTAGATGGTAAGAGAACAAAGAGCAATAGAAAATGTAGATTAAAGAGTCAGTTGCAAAAATTGATAAATTAGAAGAAAATTTGCCACTAATACAAAAATAAGTGTGAAAAAGTGTAATTTCCTCCCACTTAGATGATGCAAAAATTTGATGTATCTCACAATTGACTTTTGTATCATTTTCCCCATTTAGCCATCTAATTTTCCCTCAATTAGAATAAAACGCACGTGGTTCTTTTATCATTTAGCGATCTTAAAAAAATCACTATACTCTTCCCCCTTGTACCACTTCCTCGACTATTTTCCTACAATTGATGGTCCCTGTACCCAGGTAAGTGTATACTAGCCTCCGCATAACTAGTGTAGAAATTACATATCGCATATTTAAGGTCTAATTCAAATAACAAATTTTCGCATGAAAGGAAATTTTGAAGAATTTTATTATTTTTAATGTAAATATTCAATACATATAAGACACAAACACAGTCCATTTCTTATAAGAAAATTTGCTGTGTGTGCACAGGATGGTAGGATTGACTACGATGAGTTTGCGGCAATGATGAGAAAAGGGAACCCAGAAGCTATGACCTGCAAGAAGAGGCGTGATTCGTTTGTTTGATCTTTAATGTACTATAGAGGTGGGAATTTTGGGGAAGATGGCAAGAAGGGATCACCATCTTGGTGTATTTTTTTTTCCTGTGGGCAGCTTCTCTTCCTCTTCATTAATGGAGGAGAAGCAGATAGGGCATGAAAGAAAGGATTATGGACACTACTCAAGCATCGTGAATATCTCTCGAGGTATTTAATTAGAAGGGGAGATATAGGAGAAAGAGTGTGTCAAGATGAGAACAAAACAAAAGGGGGGTGGCGAAGGAACATGAGGTACTATGTATAACCTTTGAGGAATGTGAAGATTAATTTGGTAGGTGTTTGGTTGGTTTAATTATTTTTTTTAATCTTTTTTTTTTCGAATGTAACAAGTTCCATATTAATTGCTATTGTTTCTCTTAGGAATGGAAAAAAAGTGTTTGTTTATATATCCACGCGTATTTTTGTTTTTATTTTTTGTGAGAAATAGTGATATTTTCACAAACATAGTTGTAGGACTATTTTTCCTCGAGCTTTAGAATGATTATGATTTTTAGTGTTCCCTACAATAATATATCTTAACATTCAAACTTTTGGGCTTCTAAAATATGCTTATCACCCTGGTCAATTAGTTATAGGTTGCACGCATATTCTTTTTCATATTAGGTGTAAATATTATAAATTGAATAAGAGAAGGAAGATCGTTTGATTATAAGATTTAAATTTGTTAATACTGATCATGCTGATATTGTGTGAGAATTATAATAAAAAATAATTTTTCTATAATGAACTCATTGAATTATCTGTTGGTATTCATATATGTGTGCCTAACGAAGCAAATTGCAGAATAGAAAAATATAAACTTTTAAATTCTTGGGTAATAAAAAAAAATTATACCTAAAATTTTTAAATGATTCAATATTTTTATAAATATAAATAAAAAAATAATTCATATATATGATTTTCATCCAGGATACTTATTTTTGTAATTATTTTCATTTTTCAAACGATTCAAATCCCTCTTGAGGTCTCCAAGGTATACTTGTGGTGAAAATGAAACCTAGCTAGTATTAAACAATTTGATGAGAAGATATAAATAGGCATAATTTTTGGTGAAATCAGAATTCATGGCAGAACAATTTTAATTAATTGCTTTAAAAATTATTGAAATCATTGAAATAATCAAATATATATGCTTTAAAATAAGGAAAATGGGCACTGGTTACATTTTATAAGATAAAAGATTTCTTTTTTCTTAATATTATTGTCTTTAGGCTATATTTGGTAAAATTAGCTTATAAGCTATACGCTATTTGAAGTAGCATATAGCTTATAAATTTTGAATTATGTTAAATTATTCAAATAAACTTATTTATCAAATACATCTAATTTGATCAAACAAACTTATAAACAGTCAAATACGCTATAAGTTAACTTATTTGTCTTGCCAAACATACTTTTAAAAATAATTGAACTAGATAAAACGACTAATAAATTAAGCCCGTCTAGAATTTTATAACATAAAAATACCCCTTATCAAATAGTTTGCTCATTCAGCTTCTAAAAAAAAATTATCTTTAATTTTTTTATTTTAATAATATTTAATTTTTAGGGTTAAAATTTTTTAATTTAACATTTCAAAATTTTTAGATTTAGAATTTTGAATTTAGGGTTTCGGGTTTCAAAATTTGTCATTTTAGGTGTAAGATTTATAGTTTTATAGTTTATGATTTAGAATTTAGAATTTATGTTTTAGTATTCAAGTTTTACAATTTTAAATTTAGAGTTTAAGTTTTAAGATTTAAAAATTAGAGTTTAGAGTTAGATCAATTTTAATTCAATTTAGGATTTTGAGATTTAAATTTTAGTATTTTAGAGTTTAAAGTTAATTAGGTTTTTGATTTTAAAATTTAAAATTCAGGTTTAATGTTTAAACTTTAGGTATTACCTCATTTTAGAATTCTTGAAGGATCTGGTCAAATTTTGGTTTTTGGCCTCTATGACTTAGTTGTTGAGTTTTTAAGCTTAGAATTTTTTTGACTGCTGTTGTAAATTTTTTTTAAAATATCTTTTTCGTTTAATGGCGCCACCAGTTGTTGTTTAAAACCACCAAGGTATCGCGTCCCAATGCATGAATGAGATAGAGGGAGTTTTCAAACCACCGTGAAATGATTCAACTGGGTTAAAATCGCCACGAAATGATTTAGCAGGAATTATAACTGCTACGAAATGCATTTCAAAACCCCCGTTTAATTCTTTTTTTTTTTTTGGGTAGTCTACACCCTATCTAGTAACAATTCAAGACAAACTATGTGTGCAAAATATAAAACACCCTTGTTTTCGGTATACCTCCATTTTTAAATTATGCTTAATTAATTATATACAACTACTGCTATATATATAGAGCCCCCACCCTTTTTTAATGGAAATCACTTTGGATTAAAATCATAAAATCTTAGAGTTAGTATTTCGTATATTTTCTGTAAACTTTAACAAAAATGCTGCCACTTATATTTTCTTATCTAATAATTTTTTTTATTTAAATAGATAAATGACAATATTTTAGTTCTCTGTCTGTAGAAATTATAATCCACTGGCAGTATGCAAAATATTTACTCAAAATCTTGACAGAGTAGCATATGTGAAGATTCTTTTGAAGACAAGGATAATTTTTAAATACTGAAATAAGAAAGTATAACTTAAGATAGATAAAATTGAAAACATATGTATTTTTTGATTATCAAAATGATAATTCAATCTATAATATACATAGTAACAAGTTAGGACAATCTACATTTGTGAAAAATATAAAACACCATTGTTTTTAAGTGTAATTCCATATATAAACTATGCTTAATTATATAGCAGAAGCTTGAATTCGATAACTTAATATAAAGAGTATTTTGACATTAAAATTATAAATGTATTAGACTAATATAAAAGAATGTATCTTAAAATCGTCTGATAATAAGATTTAGTGTCTGACAAAAACTGAGCACTCCTTGATATACTATTTATGAGAACTTTATGCCAACTTCAAGGAATGTAAGCACTAGGAGACAACCTAGGGTTAACCATAGCTACGAGAGGCCCTTTCTTCTGCAAGGCAAGCCCGAAGCTCTCTTCCATGTTCAACTCAAAAAACCCCCTTTGGCAGCTTCCAATTAATGAAACGAATGCAATAAAGTCCCCAAAATGTACTGAACCATCCCAATCCCCATCCGTGACCCTGCACAGATCGTCCTCCCAGCACCTAAAGGGATGAGCTCAAAGTCATTCCCACGAGGATCAATTCTCGCATTCTTCCCACTCAAAAATCCTTCTGGTTCAAACTTTAATGGGTTCTCCCACACATCCGGGTCCCTCTCTATGGCCCATATGTTCACACTTAGCCTTGTGTTCTTGGGGATGAAGTAGCCATTGACTCGGCATGGTTCGGCCGAGACTCAAGGCAGGTTCAGTGGGGTTGAAGGGTGGATTCGATAGCTTTCTGTGCAGATTGCTTGGGAGTATGGGGATTTGGAAGGTCAGATTCTTGGGGGCGACGTTGGTGGCCTATGGCTTTGTCCATCTCCTCTTGAGCTCTTTTCATGATGCTTAGGGTTTTCATCATCTTTGCTAGTGCTCACTCTATCATGCTCGAGTATCTGCAAGAATAATACATGAGAATTTAAGGGCATGTTTGGAAGTGTTTTCAAGTGTTTTTTGTTTTATTGTTTTGTAAAAACAATTTTTAAAAAACAATGTTAAAAACTGTTTTTTTAAAACAAAAAAATTGTTTGGATGTAAATTTTGAAATTAATATTTGAAAACATAATGGTATGATTTGCGTGATGGCTGGAGATTAATTTTGATAAATTATTTATGATTTTCTATAATTCTCCTTGTTTTTTAAAAAAATTGAAAATAATTTTGCACAAAAATAAAGAAAACAATAAAATGGTGTTTCTTGAAAACTATTTTTTGAGTTATACTTTTACGAAACAGTTTTTAAAAACAATTTATAAAAACAATATAACAAATAGATTTTTTTATTTTCGTAGAACAAAAAAACAAAAAAAATTGTTTTGAAAATAGTTTCCAAACAAACCCTTAGTTTCTCATGAATTTAAAAATGTATTTTTAAAATATTTAAATATAATAAATATTAAATTTAATGTGTTGTATATGACTTAAATAATATAGAAATTAAAAATAAATTTTCTATATTAATTTTTGTGCAGAGTTTTATTGTCATAATTAAGTACGCCCCTAAAATAGAGCTTGGATAGACAATCCAATACATGTTAATTTAGTATTATTAGTATCAATGAGGAATATTTTTTTTCCATGGTACAATAAGAAAATTACGGATGAGAATCTATATTATCATTTTGTAAATTGAGTTATTTTCTGCCACTTATAAAACCTTTTATTGTTATGAAATAACTTAAAAGTAGAGAGAGAGAAGTAAGAGAGAAATAAGAGAGTGAACTGTTCTTTCCATTCATGTATGAAGGGGTATTTATACAAGTAGGTGAGAGAGTCTTAATAGTGATATACAGCTATAGGATAACTCCCTAGTGATAATTATCCTCTTAGATAATTACTGAAAATAATATCTTATCAGATAGGATAACTGAAATATCGGGATGATGGACATCTACACAAGATATTCATAACACTCCCTCTTGGATGTCCATTTCTTAAGAATGTGCTTCGTTAAAACCTTACTAGGAAAACCCTATGGGATAAAAACCTAGTGAAAGAAAAAGAGTACATCATTCTTTTAAGACACTATCAAATAAATATGACAACATCATTTGATATTTTTAAGTCTTCGAACTCCAATGTTATATACCAACTTCTCATATGTTGTAGTAGGAAGTGCTTTAGTAAACAAATCTGCCAGATTATCACTTGAACAAATTTGCTGAATATCTACATCACCATTCTTTTGAAGATCATGAGTGAAAAAGAATTTAGGTGATATATGCTTTGTTCTATCCCCTTTGATGTACCCTTTTTTTAATTGGGCAACACATGCAGCATTATCTTCATATAAGATCGTCGGGATCATCTTTTTAGACAAGCCACAAGATTCTTGTATGTGTTGAGTCACAGACCGTAGCCAAACACATTCTCGACTTGCCTCATGTAATGCTAAAATTTCTGCATGGTTAGCTGATGTGGCAGAGATAGTTTGTTTCATAGATCGCCATGAAATTGCGGTACGCCCATATGTAAACAAATAGCCTGTTTGCGATCGTCCATTATGAGGGTCGGATAAATATCCTGCATCCGCATAACCAATCAGCTCAGACTCGGGTACATTTGAATAAAATAGGCCCATATCCATTGTTCCTTTAAGATAACGGAGTATATGCTTAATTACATTCCAATGCCTTCGTGTAGGTGAAGAACTATATCTTACTAATAGATTAACAGCAAATGATATATCAGGTCGAGTATGACTAGCAAGATACATCAATGCCCCGATTGCACTAAGATATGGTACTTCAGGACCAAGTAGTTCTTCATCATTTTCACGAGGTCTGAAAAGATCTTTATTCACATCTAATGACCTCACAATCATTGGAGTACATAATGGGTGTGATTTATCCATATAGAATCGTTTTAACATCTTTGTTACATAATTTTCTTGATACACAAAAATGCTATTATTTAAATATTCAATTTGTAATCCAAGGCAAAACTTAGTTCTTTCAAAATCCTTCATTTCAAATTTTTTCTTTAAGCAATTAATAGCTTTTTGAAACTCTTCAGGAGTTCCAATGATATTTAAATCATCAACATAAACTGCAAGTATGGCAAACTCATTTCCAGATCGTTTTATAAAGATATATGGACAAATTGGGTCATTTTTATACCCTTCTTGTAACAGGTATTCACTAAGGCGATTATACCACATACGCCCAGATTGTTTTAAGCCATAAAGTGATTTATTTAATTTGATTGAGTAGTCTATTCGAGAATTGAAATTGTATGCTTCAAACAACTTAAATCCTTCAGGGAGTTTCATATAGATATCACTATCAAGTGAGCCATACAAATAGGCTGTAACAACATCCATTAGACGCAAATCGAGTTTTTCACGTACTGCCAGACTAAATAAATATCGAAAAGTAGTTGCATCCACCACAGGTGAGTATGTTTCCTCAAAATCAATTTCAGGTCTTTGCGAAAAACCTTGGGCAACAAGTCTTGCCTTATATCTCACAATTTCATTATTTTTATTTCTTTTTCGCACAAAGACCCATTTATATCCAACTGGTTTTACATCTTCAGGTGTACGGACTACAGGTCCAAATTTTTTTGGCTTTTCAAGCGATTTTAACTCTGTTTTAATTGCGTCTTTCCATTTTGGCCAATCATGTCTTTGTCTGTATTCTTGAATAGACTTTGGTTCATGATCCTCATTATCGTTTAAAATATCGCGCGCTATATTATATGCAAAATTATTGTCAACGTTGATCTTTTGTCGGTTCCATCGTATTCCATTCATAACATAATTAATTGAGATCTCTTCATTTTCACAAATTTCAGGTATCTTAGTTTCTTCTGGAACTAAAACATTAATTATGTCTTGAAACTCTTTTGGAGACTCTTCTGGAGTTGTTAAATCCTCGATTTGACCATCTGGATTCTTAGCTCCTTTTCTTTTTCGAAGATTTTTATCTTTGGAACCAACAGGCCTACCACGCTTCATGCGGGTCTCAGGCTTATTTGTAATGGTGGATTGTCCGACAGAGACATCAATTTTAACTGGAGCATTAGCAGCTGGTATATGTGATTTAGTAATTCTTTTTGAGTCAGTAAATGCGTCTGGCAATTGGTTGGCTAAATTTTGCAAATGAATTATCTTTTGAACTTCGAGTTCACATTGTTTTGTACGAGGATCAAGATGAGTTAGTGATAATTCATGCCAACTAATTTCCCTTTTCAGCTGCTTATTTTCTCCTCCTAATGTTGAGAAAACTAATTCATCAAAATGACAATCAGCAAACCGAGCTGTGAATAGATCTCCTGTTAATGGTTCAAGATACTTTATTATAGAAGGAGATTCATATCCAACATATATTCCCAACCTTCTTTGAGGACTCATCTTAGTGCGTTGTGGTGGGGCAATAGGGACATATACCGCACATCCAAAAATTCTTAGATGGGAAATATTTGGTTCCTGACCAAAAACCATTTGTAATGGGGAATGTTCATAATAACTTGTTGGCCTTATGCGAATTAATGATGCAGCATGCAAGATTGCATGTCCCCAAGTAGATATTGGGAGTTTTGACTTCATAAATAATGGTCTTGCAATTAACTTTAGACGTTTAATAAATTATTCTGCAAGACCATTTTGTGTATGAACATGTGCTACAGGATGTTCAACATCAATCCCAATAGACATACAATACTCATTAAATGTTTAAGAAGTGAATTCACCAGCATTATCAAGGCGTATTTTCTTAATTGAAAAATCAGAAAAATGTGATCGTAATCTAATTAATTGCGCAAGTAATCTCGCAAACGCCAGGTTACGAGATGATAACAAGCACACATGTGACCATTTAGTTGATGCATCAACTAAAACCATAAAATACCTAAATGGTCCACAAGGTGGGTGTATTGACCCACAAATATCGCCTTGTATTCTTTCTAAAAGTGTGAGGGATTCACCCATAACTTTGACTGGTGATGGTTGAATAATCAATTTCCCTTGGGAGCAAGCAGAACATGAAAAATTATTTGATTGAAGAATCTGCTGGCTCTTCAATGAATGTCCACTTGAATGTTTAATTATTTTTCGCATCATAATTGATCCGGGATGGCCTAACCGGTCATACCAAATAACAAAGTTATTATGATTTGCAAACTTCTGGTTTGCAATAGCATATATTTCAATTGTATTTATATATGTATAGTACAATCCGAGGGAAAATGTAGGTAACTTTTCCAATATACATTTGTTACCTAAGATTGTACTTGTAATATGAAGATATTCAATATTTCCTTCATTTGTTGTCTCAATGTGGTATCCATTTCGGCGGATATCCTTGAAACTTAGTAAGTTTCTAAGGGACTTGGAGGAATATAAAACTCTGTCAATATGCAGTTTTGTTCCTCCAAGTAACATTATACTAACTCTTCCAGAGCCTTCAATTAACTTTGTACTACCAGATATAGTACTAACATTGGCTCCTTGCATTACTAATTGGGAAAAATACTTTTTATCTTTGAGAATCGTGTGAGTTGTGCCACTATCAACGAGACATATCTCTTCATTAGTGATGTTGGTATCAATAGAGAAAATATTCATTCTTGAGTGAAAAATAAAATAAGAATAGTCAATATGAGGAAATAGTACATAAACTAAAATAACAATCAGCAAAGGAATTTGTAACATCTAAATAAGTTATATCAATCATAGCCATCGTTGAGATTTTTAGTCATATAATTTTTTCACTTCTGGTGGAAAGGTATGTTCTTGAAATAATCACTATAACCACAACTTCGAATTTGAATCTAACCATAGTGGTCATATGTTACTACATTCACTTCAGGGAATGGAGCAATATCAGTTGGGTGTGACTTATTTTTCTAGTAGTTATTCAAAGAACAAGTGGGTATTTTATAGTAAATATTCATCTTTTCATCCCTTTATGAAGATGATGGTGAAGGAATTCTAGTTTTGTAAGGTTCGATATGTTAAGACTACCATAAAATATAATGCTAGTCAATAACCATCCATAAATAAAGTGAACCATTTCAAATAAATCATAATAAAGACATGTAAATTTGTGGTAGTCTTCTAATTATTATTAAAAGGAGAAAGAAAATCATTCTTTTATGCCAAAGTGTTGTAAGCATAATTATTTAATGTTAATCAACATAGACATGTACTTTCTCCTTAATTAAGAGATAAATGTTAATTATTACTTAACTTACCATGTATTGATAACTATGATTTCTACACATTTAAATCATAGTGCATATATACATAATCTTCATCCATACAAACATATATTATATATATGCCATCGGGATGTCCATATTCATTAAAAGAAGTTATAATTAAATAGGCATATTAAACTTTTAATTATGCACAATCATAGGATCTTTATATTTCTATCGATGTAATTACTATTATTTGCATATATTAAATAAATACAAGCAACTATATATATTAATTTATTAAAGAACTACATGAAGAACTATATACCAAGTGATTAAAAAGAAATAAAGTTTAATAGAAGAGATGAAATAGACTTGCTACACCTAAACTATTGTCCTTCAGGGACAAACTTGAGGCAACTGAAATTGTTGTGGTCCTTCAAGGACAAACTAAAATAATAGAATTTGCACATAAGTTGGTATAGTCCTTCAATGATATATAATTTGGTGAAGTATTTAAGGGATATATAGGTGTAGTCCTTCAGGGACATTAATTTAGTGCAATCCTTCAAGGATATACAAGTGTAGTCTTTTTGGGATATATAAGTGCAGTCCTTCAGGGACATATAATTTGGTGTAGTCCTTCAGAAACATATAATTACACAAATTTGTGCAGTCCTCCAGGGACATATAAATTGGTGCAGTTCTTTAGGGATATATAATTTTGTGTAGTCCTTCAGAGACTTATAGGTGCAGTCCTTCAAGGACAAATAATTTAGTGCAGTCCTTCAAGGACTTATAGATATAGTCCTTCAGGGACATATATTTTGAAGTAAGAGGAAGAGAGATTTAAATTATAAAAAAATTGTATATAAATTGATGTGGTCCTTCAAGGATAAAATAAATCAATAACAATCTAATTATACATAAAGATTACTAACCTTGAAACAAGAGGTAGAGTGTCGTGCTAATAACTTATTATGAAATAACTTAAAAGTAGAGAGAGAGAGAAGTAAGAGAGAAACAAGAGAGTGAACTGTTCTTTCTATTCATGTATGAGGGGGTATTTATACAAGTAGGTGAGAGAGTCCTAATAGTGATATACAGCTGTAGGATAACTCTCTAGTGATAATTATTCTCTTAGATAATTATTGAAAATAATATCTTATCAGATAGGATAACTGAAATATCAAGATAATGGATATCCACACAAGATATTCATAACATTTATCATAATATATAAAAAAAATTACACTTTTCACCCTAATCTTTATATTTAAATATAATTTGTTTCTTAATCTATTAATTTTTTCAATTGACTATTTAATATTCTAATTTATCTACTCTATTACACTTCGCTCCCTACCATTTAAATTAAACATTCATTTATTGTAACTATGAGAAATTATCAAAGTACCCTATCTATAAAAAAAAATATAAACAAAATGAGATATCAAAATAAAAAGAAAGGTGAAAATACCCTTTCCATAAAAGATAGCATAAAATAAGATATCGAAAAATATTATGGTATTTTCATAACTGTCTGTAAAATTAAGATTTGATTTAGGCAATAAGAAACAAAATATAATGAGACACATAAATTAATTAGGGGTTCAATTATAAAAATTAATAAAAAAATTACACCTAAAATATAAAAATGAGGATGAAAAAAATGCAGATTTCTCTGAACAAAAATTAGATTTAACAGTTGTGAGATTTTTTAATATGAAATTTCCTTCAAAGTAGAAAGATATACCGGTATATCTTTCTACTTTGAAGGAAATTTCATATACAAAAAATCTCACAACTGTTAAATCTAATATTATAGTATATTTATGAATAATTATGAGTTTTTAGAAGAAAAATATATATTAAATATAATAAAATTTCATTGACAATTTTATTAGGATTGAAGGATAGATATAATTTACTCATTCGTTACACAAAGCATATCAAAATTACAATTTTATTATTACTTCTCATCTTTTATAAAAAGAATTATGATTATAATTTAGTTGAGCCAAGTTTTAGAATATTTAAACTTACTAATTTGAAATAAACTAGGTCTAAATTGGAATTCAAGTTTTAATTAATCCAATTTTTTTAATAATTCTCAATTATTTTAATAAATAAACCAATCTTAAGCAACACTATAAATATAATATATGTTTATATGCATACATATAAAAAAAATTAAAATGTATGAGACTTTATATTATGTATTTGTATTTTGATTTATGTCTTTATTAACATTTATTACATGGTTTTTAATTGTATATAAATCTGAAGGTTGTAATGGAACAAATCTGTCATCTATAGCACTCAAATTTTATTATAGAGGAGGATATATAAAGATGAAATTATAAAGCATTATTTATAATTTTATTTTTAATATTTGATATGTTGTTTAAATGATTTAGTGTAGAAAAATGTTTATGCTTTTTAAAAAGATAATTTTTCACAATAAAACTTAATTTGTAATTTTTTTTTCTTTTGTATATTTTTTATAAAATATCTAGATCCCTTTTGGGTGAAGGATTTAATGAGAATAAATAGATTGTCCCTCCAAAAAATGGAAAATTGAAAAATGTATAGTAAGCCTTCCTTAACTACAAACATATCCTCTATGACCCACATGCCGCATGCCAACCACCATTAAACACGGCCTTTTCAGTTTCCCCTTCAAGCCACCTCCTTTCATTGCTCTCTTATTATGCGTTGAGTATTTTAATAAATTAAAATTACGCGGGACACTTGGCATGTGATAAAATTTTTCATTTAGAGGATTTTTTTTTTGTGAAAAAACTTATTTTTTGTGAATGATAAATAATGAAAAAAATATAAAATACGTTTAATTGACCTTAAACAATTATTTAAAAATATTTTATTATTATATTTGATTGTAATAAAAAATTTGGTATTTTTTAAAAAAAATTCTTATATATGTTAAGGAGAGAGTGTGTGAGAGAAAAAAAATGAGAGAAAAAGATAGATAAAATTAAAGAGAGGGATAAGAGAAAAAGTAAAAAAATAAATAGTATTATCATCTTTTTATATTTTTAAAAAAATTTATAGTATAAAAATTTTGAATTCTTATCATTTTAAGTGAGAATTCTTTTTTAAATTTATTTTTAGAAATTTATTTTTAAAAATTCTTATTTTAAAATTAAAAAATTTAACGTAAAAATTTAACTTTTTTAAATTAAATTTATCAAAAAAGAAAAAAAATAAAGAGCCCCATGAAAGAGATATAAGAGGTGGATTCAACGTGAAATTCACACAAATAGACCTCGGCTCTTTTGTCCTAACTATCTCTCTTATGAGATGGAGTGGAAAAGATTATCAACAATAATGGGCATAAAAATAAAGAAAAAAATTATGCTCTTATTCTTGATAGATAAGATGATTTTTAATTTATTTTTATTACAGATTAATTTTATCAATTTTGTAATTGACTATTCAAGATATTTTCAATGTTAACCTCTAGTTAAAATTTTGTTTAAAATTTAATTTCAAAGTTAAATAATTGTGACATTTTATATAAAATTTAACTCTAAAATTAAAATTGTTACACTAAACAGATAATTGCAAAATCAACTCATTTTTTAAAAAAAAACATACACAATATAAAGAATCGGATAATTTAAAAAAAAAAAAGACATTTTTTTCGTTTCTACTGACAATTTTTGAAACTTGAAGAATAAAAAGAGGTCAGAATTGTGATAGATCCATCAAGTTAATTTAATAAAAAAAAATTAGGTAGAAGATATAAAAAAAATACCTATGAGAAAATTGTAGTATTTTATAAGCGAACTGTAAAAAATAAAATGATAATTTCAATCGTGCCGTCTCATTTAAAATTTAAATTGTCACAAAACTTTTTCTATTTACCAGTTTTGTACATCTATTTATGTCTCAGCATCTGTCTATTTTGATTCTATTTATATCAATTTGATGTTTTCAAAGAAAACGACTTTTTTCCTTCATTTTAGTAGCGGATGAGATAAGTAGCTAATTAAAATAGACCAATGAAAGAGAAACTTAAATCTATCCGTTTTCCTGAGGTTGGGGAGTTTGTATTGTTCTCCAGGAGTCTCCTACCACGCCCCAACCCCCAAAACCCTGTAGGTGTTGAGTGGGCAACTAAGTTAAACTAAACCGATTCACTTAACTCGTCAATTACATGGATTTATGTTTTTAAGAATAACTTCTTTATCTATAATTTAAATTTAAATGCTCCAACCTAAACTGAGGCCTCACCCACTTAATAAAGTAATATACTTGTTTATTATATGTTTTATATAATTTAAAAAGATAAAAAAAATATAAATTTAACTTCTCATTTCACTTTAGAGATTAATTATTTTTGTTGGTTGTTTTTTTTCAATAACATAAATTATTATGATTGCATAATCATAGGGTCATACATTCTTCAAATTTAAATCATAGAATTATATCATAATATTAAATATTTAAAATTGATTGTAAATTTTTTTTTATTAATTATTATATTACTTTTTTAATATTATTTTATTTTAAAAAAAAGGTTTGATAAGTTATAACCCAGCTTCGTTAAGTCAAGTTCTCCTATTTGACTTACTTTTTAGCGGAGTCAATTTATGCGCAAATCGGATTGACTCATTTTGACACCTCTAATATAAAGATAAACCAATAATAATACAGTTATTATTAATTTTATTTTATATTACAAATCACAGGTATTCTCAAAACTTTGCGTAAGTTGAATCTTCTCTTTGACTTATTTTAAGACGGCCCTAAAAAATCTGCCCAGATTTAACAAACAACATGTCATGTT
This sequence comes from Gleditsia sinensis, assembly GCA_037074535.1. Lineage (NCBI taxonomy): Eukaryota > Viridiplantae > Streptophyta > Magnoliopsida > Fabales > Fabaceae > Gleditsia > Gleditsia sinensis. The sequence goes on from CM073470.1 coordinate 18,865,771, forward strand.
AAAGTAATTGAAAACTACATGTAGATCAAGTTTAATATAATTTAAACTGATCAAAATTTACAAAACTAATTTTAAGCAGAATTCAAGGAACTCCTTATGATCCCAATTCTATATATATATATGGGAAGGGAAGTTTATAAATTTTCATCATAATTTCAAGTTAATGGATAATGACACAATCAAAGAAATTGACACAACCAGAATCTGAGCCATCTAAACTCCGTTGCAATGGGGTAATTTCGTCTGCAGATTTGGTGAAAACAGAAAGATTTTTTTTTTTTTGGTACAAGGCTGGGAGTCGAACACGACTCATCCCCCTAAACCCCTCCCCCCCCCCCCCCCTTTGCCACCTGAGCTAGCCTCAGGTAGCAAAACAGAAAGATTATGAAAATGACTATGAAATACTTTAGGGATGGTGCGAAGATTTGGTGGGTGTCCTCTATCGCACAGACAATTTAAGGTTTACACCTTCAAAGTTGTCTAATAGAAACAAAGGCAATACTTAGCAGCTCAATGATCAGGTGAGACCATAAAAAAGACAAGGAAACATCCCACTTCTATGAATATTAGGCCACACTATGAAACCAGCAGATATGCAATACAACGCAGTCTCCATTTCATTTGTCAAAAATTCTATCACAAGGAAGTTGGCTGCAGAAGTCCATCAATAAGTAACATAAGAGGCCAAAGGATTTTGAAAGAACAAAGAAGGGAATATAATTAAACCTGATGGGATGTTGCTATAATTTTCAAACATTCTGGCCAAATAAGAAGCACACAAATGACGAAAATTTTCCTGAGACTACTAACTCTACTTTCCAATGGTTACCATTACTTAACCTTTGACAACAATTTCCGATAACAGAGACCAAATATTTATCTTCCGATTGTGTCTCCCATTCTCAAAACCCTTGGCATTGCAACCTTATATTTCATCTATCCAGAAGGTCAGACACTGCATGCTATAATGGTTTCAGTCCCCAAGTTCTTCCAAAACAACCACCAGCCGACACAAGAACAGTGGAAAACACAAAATATGACAGAATGGAAAAGAAATAAATCTTTAAAACCTCTTTCCAGGATGCATCACACAGCCAAAGTTCACATGAAACCAACATTTTTAAGGTCCATAAGCTATGCTCATAGAAATCGCCCCTCACAAAGACATACTGAACATTGCTTGTTCCAAATGAACAAGCAATGGACAATGCTTAATAACTTACAGCACCTACCCACAATTGAAGTACCAGTTTTGAGACAACACAATGATCCAGACTCACAGTTATAACATACTAACATTTTTCCCCTGCACTCATCACTGTGAGCAAAGCCAAATCCACTAATTGAATTCTATAATTAATATTGAAGACGCATCACATAGATCTGTCTCACAGAAATTCTTATGTCAGAATACTTATGTAAGCACCTAAATTGGATGAAAACTCTATGCAGCTGTTCATGCAATCAGCGGAAGAAAATGCAACCAAACAAGACAAGGTGTAAAACCATAGTCAGAGTCAAGCCATACTTATCCAACCTCAAAATTAAAATACAATAACAACCAACTCTTCGAACAAGTCTATGACACATTTGGCAGGAGCTACTCGGGGAGTAAAATTTTGTCCACTGATGTAATCCATGAAAAAAATTGGACAAAATATATGTTGACATCTAGACTGTTTTCTTGCCATTCCCTCAAGATAAAAATAGTAATAAATTTAGTCTGATATTCATAAATAAGTTTCCATTAAAAAAAAAAAAAAGTTTCAATCTCTATTGTAAATTGGGGGAAACTAAGATACACTTCTTATTTTCAAGGTTTTCATATTAGTAGTGTACAGAAAACATGCAGGGGAAAAAAATGAAACAAACACTAAGCTCCCTTACTCAATTCCCTACCTCCCCAGCTAATAAAAGGTCAAGATGAAACCTCAGCTATTTTCAGAAATTCTTATATACTCCTACAATTAAAATTAAAAAAAAAATCCCAAGCACTTCCAATGGCTGGACTCTTCAATATTAGAGATTGATTACCATACACTGTCTTAGACTTGAATCTCACTTGTCCAGATCGGCTAGGTGAGAAAGTTATAAAGCTTAGATACTATTTTAAATTTTTATGATTCTTCAATATGAAACATACAAAATCAACGAATCAATTGACTCAATAGTATTAGATTTACCTCCAAGCCTTAAAATATGAGTTCGAATCATAATCAGAACTAAATAAAAAAAACATGAAACATACAAAAAAGTAGGGAGGGATTGAATATTTAAGTATCATCGTAAGTCTTTATAGTGTTCTAGAGGTCACAAAGCATAAGAATTATCTTAGGTTTTGATGCTTGTCCAACTAGAAACATACAAAAGATAGGGAAGGCCTCAAGACTTAAAAGGCAGGTTTTTAGAGTTTTCCAATGTGAAACATAAATACAAAAAGTGGCTTTCACTCTTGGACCCTTTAGACAGTAAGAAGTCTTTTCTTATTTCACTCTTTTTTGAGCCAGCTGACTCTTAATATAACCATCAAGTGTTATGATATGGACTAAGAAGGAGATTCATAAAACTAACTTATTAGGTAAGAAAGTTTAGACAAAAAAAATTCTGTTTATACCAGCTAGTCTTCCATTGTATGTGATGCTAGACAAACCAAAACATGCCATTTACGTGTTTAAAATTTTGTTTAGGGAAGCTTAACCCAAATTAGAATCTTCTTCAAACAATTTGCAGCAAATTCTTTTGCAACTAGCAAAATCTACAGTCAATAACCATCTCAACTCAAAAGCTTAAATAGAGTGAAAGCTCATGACTAGTTTATTATAATATCTAACACAACCCCTCACATAAAAGCCATTTGAGCTTGAACTGTGGACAATCCACAGGTCCATCATACCTTGTGCTAAAATTTAATTTCGAATTAAGACAATAGGAGTCGACAAAAGATCGAACTTCTGGTTACTTGGTTGCCGTTTTAACCCAAAAGCTTATGCTGGTGAGTGAAAGTCTACTTAAACTCAATTGAACAATGTACTCAACAATTATAGGAAAAATTGTTCATTTACTTACAGGCTTACAGTTGTATCCATAATAGCCTTGGTGCATACAAGGCATAGAATTTCACTTTCAGATGCAAAAAAATGAACACTGACATGCCATTGAAAACACATATAACCGAACACTTCAACAGTGAGTTGTTAAGCCTCATCTGGTTCCAGCACACAGACTGGTCATAAGAGTGTATATACTTGGGTCAGGTGTGCGAGTAGAAGACAAAAAGGAAGTGGGAAAAAAAAAAAATATTGGGAATGAAGTAATCATGCTCTAGTTAGAGATTTCGGGTCATCCTAGCCGTCAAGCTAGTAAATTTCTGGAGCATTTCACTATGATTGCCCATAATACCAAAGGTGGTAATATGAACAGCATGCACACTTTACAAATCACACTGCTTATACTTATTCTTGACCTTTTACGAATTACGGGCAACTTAAGTATGCATATTTGAATGAATATTACTCTTTTGATACATTCGAAGCGCAGCATACAGAGCATGTCAAAGCATCATCTATTAATCAACACAAACAACATATCATTCCACATTTAACATACCCTCCATTAGAACAATTAGCACAGCCACGGGCCCAAAATTCCCCAAACCCCAAATTACCGATACACGAAGAAACCCTAGAATTTCTGATATGAAATTTATTCAATTAGCCTACTTATCTTTAGTGGAGACACCATACTTCTCCTGCATCCTAGCGATCTCCTCCTCCTTCTTCTTCTGATCAAACTTCTTGCCCATCTTCGCTTGCTGGTAATAAAGCACAATCAGGTAACGATTGGCGACGTTGAAGCCCGAGAGGTGATCGACGGCGGTTTTGGCGTCGTAGATGTCCTCGTAGACGACGAAAGCCGTGCCACGGGTGTCCTTGTTGGTGCCGATGCGAATCTGCCGAATCGCCCCGTACTTGCCAAAGATATCGTACATCTCCTCGCTGGTGATGTTGAAGGGCAGGTTCCGAACGTAGAGAACACGGTTCACCTCAGGCGGGAGCCGTGTGTTTCCTTTGCGGAGGCTGATCGTCGCCATTCTTCCGCCGACTTCGGCTGCTGCGGATGGTGGTGATTGCTTCTTTGGCTGTTCGGATGGAGACGAGGCGAAGTTAACTCTGACGAGGTTATTTCAGAATACTCTGGAATTTGGCAGTGTCTAGACAAGTAGCGAGGAGAGTGGGGCTGCGGCCAATTACAAAATGTTAAAAATAAAATATTTTTAGAGTAAAAGCATTAAATACATTCATTTTTTTTTTTAGAAGTATACATGAATATATTTTTTAATTTTCCGTTAATACTTGATATAAATTTTATTTAAAATATTAAAGATAATCTTGATTATATACCAAATATTCTGCTTAACTCAATCAAGCTCAACAAAAAAAAAAAAGATTTTTAAGTTTTATATTTGGGACTCAAATTAAATTCAAATTTTTTGATCTGACCTAAATAATTTATTTGGGCCAAATTTGAATGTTAATGTCTTAAATTTGATCTGAATTATTCTAAATTTTTTTTAATAAAAATAATTATGTATATCAATTTAATAATTTTATTATTATAAAAATATATAATTGACTTTTATTTTCAGCCTAAGCCAAAAAGTCTTCCTTATATTTAAGGCTTAAATTTTTATTTTTATTTTGGTGGTCGGTGAGGTAAGCTCTTGAGTCTGTAATCAGGTCTATTTCTAATGTTTCAAATAACATGTACATTAAATATTATTTCAAAAATAATTAAATGATAACTTTCTAAAATATAATATATATTTATTTATATTTTTTTAAAATAAAGAGAGATAAGTAAATTTAATGATATATATATATATATATATATATATATATATATATATATATTAAAATAAAAAAGATAAGTGTATTTAATGCAAAATGCATAGAATATCAAAATATTTTACTCATTTTTAAAAAATTAAATTAACAATTTGGTTTCTAAATTTATATTCATTTAATTTTAGTTTTTGAATTTTCTTTTAATATACTAAGTTAGTCCCTAAAAATATAAAACTCATTATATATTAATTCTTTGAATATTTGTAAATATTTAGCAAAATAATGAACGCACAATAAATTGATAAATTCAGTAATTAATTTGTATATTCAAAATAATTTAAAATTTAAAATTAAATAAATTTATAATTTTAGCAACCAAATTATTAGTTTACTTAAAAATGTATATACATACAATTATCATCTTAACATTGTTTCATAAAATGTTATTTACCAAGAAAAAATAATTTTTTAAATTAGAAAGCAAAATTAGAAATAGCAATTCAATTATAATAAATTAATAAAAGTTTAAACTAAAATATAAATTTATAAAAGTATACGAAGAGATGTATTATTTTCACATCATTAAGTTCACATAATTTATGATGAAGGATATTTTTGACTTGTCTTCGTCCAATCCAAACAATTAAAGTTGACTAATTTGACTCATTTAAATACGCTTGGATGTAAAGAGCTTCTCTCCCTGTGCTGCGAAAGGAACCCTAGTAGAGCCCTTCTCCAGCGTCGTGGGTCTTCAGCTGTTGCAGCAAGCTGGGTGTAGTTGCCATGGCTGATAAGGTCAGAATAGTAGAGAAGGAGAAAGAAGGCAAGAGAGGAAAAGAAGACGCGAGAGAGAGTAGAGAAGTTGTTATTCAGTTTAAAGATAACTTCTGCACGTGATGCCATCAATTATATTCCCTACATCAGGTAACCCGAAAAAGGAAAATACCGTAGCACCCTCACTAACCCATAGAAAAGTACCAAACACCCTGTCCCCACTATATGTTCTTAACAATACCCCCCCCCCCCCGACAAAAAAATACCCTTGTCCCCAAGGGTGTAATTGGTTAGCAAATTCTGGAAACTGTCGCTGGATGTTGAACCAAATTTCTCAAGTCGCCTCTTCTTCCATTTCTCCCTTCCATTTAATCAACACTTCTGTGACAGCTCGGTTACGCCTTTGCACCAAACGTCTATCCAAAATAGCTTTAGGCTCCCTTTTAGTTGAAAAAGACCCCCACACTTCTGGCAATGGTTGTGTCTGGATAGATGAATCGGGACATTTCTTGAGCAGCGATACATGAAAAGTGGGGTGAATTCGAGATAGAGGAGGGAGCTTCAACGTATATGCCACTGGTCCCACCTTCTGCAGAATCTGGTAGGGACCAAAATACCGGGGCGATAATTTCTCATTGGTGCGTCGTTCCAAGGACTGTTGTTTGAATGGTTGTAGCTTCAAGAAGACCCACTTGAAACTCCCTTTCTGAACATCTCTTATCAGCCTGTTGTTTCATTCTATTGATGGCCTTGGATAAATTCTGTTGCAACTTTTGTAACATAGCCTCTCTAACTGTAAAACTTCGATCCACTACATCCATAAATGAACTCTGAGGAACATATGGAAGATGGATAGGAGGAGCTTCTCCATACATTACCTCGAACAGTGTTGAGCCGATGGCTGTGTGGAAAGTAGTGTTATACCACCATTCAACCAATGGTAGCCATTTACTCCAATCTTGGGGTGCCTGCCAAGCCAAGCTCCTCAAATAATTTTCCAAGCACCGGTTCAATACTTCACTCTGGCCATCAGATTGGGGATGATAAGCAGAAGACAAACACTGTGTCACTCCTAACTTCTTCATAAATTTCTTCCAAAAGCTACTGGTAAATATGGGGTCTCTGTCACTGACAATACTGGAAGGTGCTCCATGCAAGCGGTAGATATTGTCCAGGAACACTTGGGCCAGCTGAGAAGCAGTGAATGGATGGCTTATTGCTACATAATAAGCATATTTACTCATTCTATCAACCACTACCCATATGGTGTCCTTCCCACCGGATTTGGGCAGTTTTTCTATCAAATCCATCGCAACACTCTGCCATACACCACTTGGAATGGGTAAGGGCTGCAGAAGACCAGGATAAGCCACCGTTTCATTCTTACATCTTAAGAAGATTTCACAGTTCCGCACAAAATCTTTGATGTCCTACAACATTCCCTTCCAGTAAAATATGGCCTTCACCCTTCTCCAAGTAGCCTTGACCCCCAAATGGCCACCCTGTGGTGATGAATAAAGCCACAACAAAATATCCTTATACAGCTCTCCTTGCTTACTGATAACAATCTTATTCTTCTGGTCAACACTTCTCCATTCCATCTATACTTAGGAAGAGCCAATGGATTTTCTTTAAGCTGCTGTATAACCTGTCTCAGACGTGGGTCTCTTTCCTCTAGGTCCTTGATTGCTGCCCATAATTCAGTTGAAATAGAGGATACTGCCATTTGCAAAAGTTCCCCATGATGGGCCTGAGATAATGCATCTGCTGCTATATTCTCCTTCCCTCTTTTATAACAAATTTCATACTGCATTCCCATTAGTTTAGTCACCCAATTGTATTGAGCCGGTGTAGACAACCTTTGCTCCAGAAGGTACTTCAAGCTCTATTGATCTGTGAGAATAGTAAATGGTTGAATATTAAGATAATGTTGCCATTTCTCTACAGCATGGACCACTGTCAACAATTCCCTATCATATACTGACAGCATTCTGTGCTTTGGGGAAAGAATCTTACTAATGTATGAAATTGGATGCTTATCCTGCAACAACACTGCCCCAATTCCGGTATTGGAAGCATTAGTTTCTACCTGAAATGGCTTTGTTAAGTCTATTAATGCTAGAACAGGAGCACTAATCAGGGACGTTTTAAGCTTTTGAAATGATTCTTCTGCCTTCAAATTCCATTCAAAACATTCCTTCTTCAAGAGCTCAATTAAAGGCCTAGCTATGATGCTAAAATTCCTGATGAAACGTCTATAGTATCCAACCAAGCCAAGAAAGCTTCGCACTTGCTTCACTGACTCTGGTATAGGCCATTCCTGGACTGTTTGGACTTTCCGCGGATCTGTACTCACTTTCCCAGTAGATATGAAGTGTCCTAAGTACTCTATTTTGTCAACAGGAAAAGCACATTTACTCCTCTTAACAAAGTACTGGTGTGTGCGCAAGATAGAAAAAACAGTCTTCAGATGAATAAGATGCTCCTCCTCATTTGTGCTGTACACCAATATATCATCAAAAAAAACCAGCACATATTTCCTTAACTGCTTCTCAAAGATAGAGTTCATTACACCTTGAAAAGTAGATGGTACATTGGTTAGCCCAAATGGCATAACCAAAAACTCAAATTGTCCGGAATGAGTTTGAAATGCTGTCTTGTACACATCCTCATTCTTCATACGTATTTGATGATAGCTCGCAACTTAGAATACATTGCTGCGTTTCCCAATTCATCCAACAAATCCTCAACCAAGGGTATGGGAAATCTACTCCTCACTGTTTGTTTGTTAAGAGCTCTATAATCCACACACATCCTCCAACTTCCATCCTTCTTTTTAACCAACACTACATGAGATGCAAAAGGTGATGAACTTCTCTGAATAATTCCTGCCTCTAACATGTCACTCACCATTTTTTCTATTATATCTTTTTGAGCAGTTGGGTATCTATAGGGCCGGATACTTACTGGATTAGTTCCTTCCTTAAGTATAATGGCATGATCATGATTAAATCGATGTGGTGGTAATGACTTAGGTTCGTCAAACACATCCTTAAATTCCTTCAATAAACCTTCCACTGCTACTGACAGATTTCCTTCTTCATTGGCGTGAATAACATAATAGGATATCTCAGAATTCCAAGGAACAACTTGTAACATAAATGCATTAGGATTAGCACATACTAGCTTTTGTAATTTGCCATCAGTGATCACTTTGTTGCTCTTTTCCTTAAGTGCTGCAAGCTTAACCTCTTTACCATTTAATCGAAATTCCAAGGAAAGATTTAAGCAATCCAATTTGATAACTCCCAAAGTTCTTAACCACTGCATTCCCAACACCATGTCACAGCCCACTAATGGAATAAAAATCACGCTTGTCTCAAAAGTCATTCCTTGAATCACCCATTTTAACCCTTCACACATTTTCTTCCCTTGCAATTTACCTCCATCTGCTACTGTTACATTAACAGGTTCTATTGACCTGATTCTTTCTTGTACTTCTTTTTCAAAACTCACATCTAAAAAGTTATGTGTGCTCCCTGTATCTACCAAGATATGTACAATTCTTTTTCCTATTCGACCCACCATCCTAATGGTAGAATAGTTAACAGCATTGTTGCCGTGTCAAGTATTGAGAGTAATAATGGGATCCTCTTGTGATTCAACAGTTTCCTGACAACCTTCATCTACTGAGTCTGGTAACTCTTGTTCTTCATTTTCTTCATCTACAGCCATAAGATAAATTTGCATCTTCTTCTTCTGTGGACAATTGTGGCCCACTGTGTATTTTTCATGGCAGAAATAACACAGGCCTTTATTTCTGTGCTCTTCCACCTCTTCAAGAGTTAATCTTTAATGAAATCGCAGAGCAGGCTTACCAAGAATTCCCTTCTTATCACCATTTCCATTTGACTTATTTTCCTAGGACTTAACTCCTCTGTTTTCAGCTCCAACCCATCTATCCACCCGTGTGCCACTCTGTTTCCGAGTAAATGATGTCCCCATATTTCTAAATCCACCAACTCCACCCTGCACCTTAGCTTTCTTTTGCAAAATTTCCACATTCAACTCTTACAACTTAGCTAATTGCGTTGCATCCAGCAAGGTTGATGGATGAAACAATTTTACTCCAATTGCTAATTCTGGCTTTAGTCTTGCCAAATAACAGCTCAATTTCTGAGCCTCAATCAATTCCACCTTACACACCAGTTGATCGAAGACTTCCTGATATTCTTGCAATTTTCCTTCTTGCTTTAGCTGCATCAACTCCTCCATTGGATCATCAAAGATTGATCCAAACCTGATTTTAATGGCCTCCACGAATTTTAACCACGTCACTACCCCATTCCTACTACTTTCAAAGGTTTGGAACCATCGGTAAGCAGCTTCATGTAACGCCAAGCTAGCTAATATCACCTTGTTTTCTTCGGGCGTTCTATCAAGAACGAAAAAATGTTCGCATTTAGAAATCCAGCCATTAACGTCGTCATCTGAAAATTTCAGGAAATCTACTTTCGTGAACCTTGTCGAAATTTGATATTCACCAGCCCGATCTCCCCTATTACAATTTGTATTCCTATTCATGACCTCTGTGAATTGATACGACAAACCTCAGACCAGTTCTTGCAATCCGTTCATCTGTTGCTCTATTGATACCAACCGTTGGTCCATTTCCGTTCGTGCTCTGTCTTCTGAATCTCTTGAAGTAGCCTTGGATCGAGTCGCATCTGCCATTATTGGATCAGAGATGCTCTGATACCAGTTGATAATGTCAGAATAGTAGAAAAGGAGAAAGAAGGCAAGAGAGGAAAAGAAGACGCAGGAGAGAGTAGAGAAGTTGTTATTCAGTTCAAAGATAACTTCTACACGTGATGCCATCCCTTATATTCCCTACATCAGGTAACCCGGAAAAGGAAAATACCGTAGCACCCTCACTAACCCATAGAAAAGTACCAAACACCCTGCCCCCACTATATGTTCTTAACAATGGCAGCCTCCCCCTCCCCCCTCCTCTCTCTTCTTTTCGTTTTCTCCCTCCTCTGAAGTCTAGCCACCGTTTTCTTTCTCCCCATCTGTAGTAGTCACCCCTCCTCCTCCCCCAACCACAGAGTCCCGCCCCTCCCCCCCCCCCCACAGCATAGAAGCCACCCCCACCCCTCCCCTGCGCTGACCCCCTCCCCCCGCCCCCTTGCAGCACAACAAGCTAGCCTAGCTCCACGGTCTTACTATTTTTTCCTTCTTTTTTCCTTTAGGGAAGCTTATTTCTCTCTTTTGGAGAGCTTTTTACTTTCTACTAGGAAAGAGTTTTTCCTCTTTCAAGAGAGGTGTTAGAGCATCAAGATTCTGCATTTCGTTATCCAAGTATGCAACTTTGATGTTTGAGCAATAATATTTTCATAGAGAAGAAAAAATTGAAGAGATCTAACCTTTAGAGAAGGTTGGGACTGTATTGCCTCTCTTAAAAGCATCTCCTTTTTTTCTTATTAATTAGATGTTGTATTACTGTATATTTAGGATTTTGAAATATAAGTTTGGGTAACCTAGTAATTATGAGGTGTGTTGCTTTTATATTCTCTAGTTTGTAAGACCTGTTATTTTGGATTTTATATTTTTAAAAGTTGTGGTATTAAGTTGTTAAGTTTAATTTATCTGCTTTTATCTTTTTGACTTTATAGCCTGATGTAATTGATAGTGGTTTTTCACTTGTAAAAAAAAACGCTTGGATGTGAAATAATCACTACAAGAAAAGCGGGGAATGGCGACGGGTGTTTAACGACGGTCATAAAAAACCGTCTCTAAAGCCAAGTTTAACGACGGTTTATGAACCGTCGTTAAAGTTCGACACCTAACGACGGTTTTCCAAAAAACCGTCGTGAAATACGGACGGGTAAGATCCAACCGTGGTCATCTAGGGCGAAGGGAAATATTTGGCAGACATTACGACGGTTATTGTAAAACCGTCATCATTTTACGACGGTTTCATTAAAACCGTCGTGAAGTTATAACGTTCGAAATTCGGACCGTTACTCGATGTTCGTGTAGTTTAACGACGGTTTTAGTAAAAACCGTCGTTAAAGTTACACGTTACGACGGTTTTTTTTAGAAACCGTCGCTAAACCCATTTAGCGACGGTTTTTGGTCGGTTTAACGACGGTTAATAACCGTCGTTAAACCGCGCGTTCGTCTATAAATTGGATGGTCTCCTTTATTTTTCTTACAACAGTTTCTTGATAGATTATTTTTCTATAATATAGTCTCTGAATTTATTTGTTGTGCTGGTGAAGTTTTTTGACTGTAGTGTTCTCTCCGGCATGTTTTATTTACTCTCAAGGTATGTCATTTAATTTTTTAATTGTATTTGATTAATTTCTTTTTATATTGTATGTTCAAAATATTTTCTTATATTTTTTTTATTTTATTTTGTGAAGATATTGTGACGTTGGGACGACACTTTAATTTTAATTTTTGTGCGTTATTTATTTAGAATCATTTTGAATGTATGTAATTTAATTAATTAGATTTTGAATGAATTTATTTCAAATTATTATATGTTAGATTGAGATAATATTAGATATTTTATTGACTTACTACTTTTGTTATAAATATATTTGTCATTGTGATGTACATTATTGTATGAATCAATTTTAAATTTTGTGTTATTTTTGTGATATTTATGATGTTTAATATTATAATATACGTATATTTTAATAAAAATTTAAGAAATATATATAATATTATTAATTTAGTATAAAATGATAGTGAATTTTGTTTTAAATACAAGTTATTTACTGTTTTTCAAATATTATTAAAATTAATGTAAATAAATTGAAAGTAGTTATTATATTGATAAACGTATTTAAATAATATACATCAATTAAAAATAGTCAAATTATATTACAGTTGTTAATAAAATAGTAAAATATTTATTTAGGTGATGAGATAAAATAATAAATATTAATAAATAGACAAAATTAGTATTAGGAATTAGTTTTAAAAAAATAAAACTCATTTAAAAATACACATAATTTTTAAAACATGAAAACAAATTTACAATAACATAATTTTAATATGTATGCTAGTAGTGTAATAATTTTTAATGAATTAATAATAACATAAATTGAAAGTAGTTATTATATTGATAAACGTATTTAATTAATATTCATAAATTAATAATAGTCAAATTATATTACAGTTGTTAATAAAATATTAAAATATTTATTCAGGTGATGAGATAAAATAATAAATGTTAATAAATAGACAAAATTAGTATTATGAATTAGTTTTAAAAAAATAAAACTCATTTAAAAAAACACATAATTTTTAAAAAATGGAAATAAATTTATAATAACATAATTTTAATATGTATGCTAGTAGTGTAATAATTTTGAATGCACTTTGTTGTTACACTAGATTCTCTATTAAAGAACTAACAAGATTTTATATGTAATTGAGTAGAATTATTCTTGAATATATGGCCCTTATATGGGCCACAGATTTTAATTTTTTAAATAGGGAATTGAAATTTCAATTCCTTATCTGAATTAGTTAGAATATTTACCAAGTAAATACTATAATTGAAATTTTTGCGGCAGCTGTAAAATAATATTTTAATTTTTTGCTGCTAGTGGTTTTTCCTTTGCAAAAAATTTACATTCGTAGAAATTCGATCATGAAACTCATTATTTTAATTAATTACACTAGATTCTCTATTAAGGAACAAACAATATCTTAAATGTAATTGAGTAGAATTATTCTTCAATATATGGCCCTTGTGTGGGCCACTGATTTTACTTTTTCAGATAGGGAATTGGAAATTTCAATTCCCTTTAAGAGTTCGTTAGAAATTTTATCATGTAAATACTATAATAAAAATTGTAACGGCAGATGTAAAATCATAATTCAATTTTTTTCCTGCTAGTAGCTGTCTTTTCCAAAAAATTCAGATTCGTAGAGATTTGATCATGAAACTCATCCTTTTAATTAATGACAATAACGAAGATTTTTTATTTAGTGCATCATTAAATGTCTATTATCATAAAATTTGTCAAAAATGTTTTACATGTAAAATATTTTACACCTCTTCAAAATGTGTTGTGTTTTATGCACAATCAATTGCAAATCCCTTCTCATGTAAAATAGTCATGTTTTCTTTTAGTTCAGATTAAGAGTTATTTAAGTTAATTGATATCTAAATTCATAAATATTTCAGAAATGGATAAATCTTGGATCAATAAACCTCGACATTCAATAGAGTACCTAAATGGTTTAGACGGATTTTTGGAATTCGCAAATGCTAACTCTGGGGTCGAAGGTAGAATAATATGCCCATGCCCAAAGTGTAGATTCAAAAAATGGCAACTCATCGAGGTCGTGCGCCAACATTTGATCGTCAAACCATTTCCGGAGGGATACACTTTTTGGAGTTTGCACGGAGAAATGATTACAGAAGAACCTGCTGTAGGACATGCTATAATGCCAATTGAGGTCTCAGAACCCATAGTTCAAGATGACCCTGTCCAGAACATAGTCCGTGATGCATTCGGGATTCACCCCGAAAATGAGAGCATCGCTTCTGTGGATATGCCAGATCCGCAGTCAGCAGAAAGGATGGATGATAGTGTCAAATATTTTTATGAGTTACTGAAAGATGGTGAACAACCGCTCTATGAAGGGTGTGAAAAGTATTCAAAACTGTCTTTCTTGGTGAAGTTGTATCACATCAAGTGTTTGTGCGGCCTAAGCGACAAAGCAATGTCGATGGTACTTGAGTTGCTTGTCGATGTATTCTCAGATGCCAAGATTCTGCCTTCATTTTACGAGGCTAAAAAAATCATTAATAAGTTAGGGTTGAACTACAAAAAAATTCACGCATGTCAGAATGATTGTATGTTATACTGGGGTGAGCATGAAAGTAGAGAAACTTGTTGTAAGTGCTCAGCACCAAGGTGGAAACCGAAACAAAAGGGAGAGAAGCGAAAAAAGGTGCCTAATAAAATTCTTAGATACTTTCCAGTTAAGCCAAGATTGCAGAGATTGTTCATGTCTTCTAAAACTGCTGAATTTATGAGATGGCATTCTGAAGCCAAAATTTCTGACGGCATCATGAGGCATCCAAAGGATTCTGAGGCATGGAAGAAATTTGATCTTCTGAATCCTCAATTTGCATCAGATCCGAGAAATGTTCGTTTGGGCCTTGCAACAGATGGTTTCAATCCATTTGGAAACCTATCTACAAGTTACAGTATATGGCCAGTTCTGCTGATTCCGTACAATCTTCCTCCTTGGATGTCTATGAAACAGAGTTCATTCATGTTGTCAATGATAATTCCAGGGAAAAAAGCATCGGGGAATGATATAGATGTGTTTTTACAGCCACTAATTGAAGAGCTGAAGGAGTTGTGGGTTGAAGGTGTTAAGACGTACGATGCATTTGGTAAAGAAATGTTCAATATGCATGCAGCTCTTTTGTGGACAATCAGTGATTTTCCTGGCCTTGGATGTTTATCAGGCTGGAATATTCATACTGGATTAGCCTGTCCGTACTGTAACTTTGACTCTACTCCAGTCCGTCTCCCTCACAGTCGGAAGTGGTGTTTTACGGGACATCGCCGCTTCTTATCTCCGGGTCACAAATTCAGGCTGGCCCGCAATAGGTTTGACGGAAAAGAGGAAAGAAGAAACCCTCCTCCGCAACTGAGTGGTGTAGACATTTTCCGACAAGTCAATGATATTGAAGTTGTCTTTGGAAAAAATGTGGAAACTGATGTTGGGACTCAACAACGGCGTTCCCGAAGTCAGGGTTCGGTTGATGCTGGAACTCAACAATGGCGTAAGAAAAGTATATTTTTCAAACTTCCGTATTGGATAAATAATATGTTGCGTCATAATCTTGACGTAATGCATATTGAGAAAAATGTCTGCGATAACATCATTTACACTTTACTTAATGATTCCGGCCGTTCAAAGGATCACGTAAACGCGCGGAAAGACTTAAAGGAGTTTGGTGTAAGGCCTGAGCTGTGGCCTGATGATGGCGGTAAATATCCACCTGCTTTGTTCACGTTGACAAATGCAGGCAAGGAAGTATTTCTGAAAACACTTAAGAATGTATCTGTGCCTGACGGTTATTGCAGTAATATCTCCAGATGTATTGATGTAAGACAACGTAAGATCGGAGGACTAAAAAGTCACGACTGTCATATCCTTATGGAACAAGTGTTACCATTAGCCATAAGAAAGACACTGTCGAAGCCGGTATCTGCAGTTCTGATCGAGTTTTGTTCATTCTTCCGGCAACTGTGCTCCAGATTTTTGAATGTTAATGAACTTGATCAACTTCAAAATCGAATCATTATGACGCTGTGCCATCTTGAAATGTTATTTCCGCCGTCTTTCTTTACAGTCATGGTGCACTTGATTGTACATTTGGTCATGGAAGCGAAGTTAGGAGGACTAGTCCAATATCGTTGGATGTATCCCGTCGAAAGGTAAAACATTAAAAACACAGTCTGTCCAATTTCTTGCATTATTGTTAATCCAATTTTATTCATTTAATCTATGTTCTCTAGATACTTGGGTAAACTTAAATCTTTCGTGCGGAATAGAGCAAGGCCAGAAGGCTCAATAGCAGAGTCGTATATTGCAGGAGAAGTTTTGTTATTCTGTTCCAGATACATAGATGGTGTTGACACTGTCTTCAATCGTCCTCCTCGTGTGGATGATCGACCCGATGTTGGGACGTCTGACAGGAGTTTGTTCCCACCAATAGGAAGACCAGTTGGTGGATTTGATTATTTCACCATTTCTCCCTGGGAAAAATTGCAGGCTCATCGGCATGTCTTAACAAACTGCAAAGAAGTTGATCCTTACTTACAGTAAGTTAACTCACACTTAGCTACATGATTATACAATTTTTCTTCCTGTGTAGCATTAAGTGTTTAGACAATGTTTTCTCAACAGGGAATTTAGAGACTATGTACGGCATAGTTTAAGAAGTCGGACGCGATCATCTACCGAGATAGACAAAAAAGTCCACAGAGAATTTGTCTCTTGGTTTTCGCGTCGTGTAAGTATTTCAACATGGTCACATTTAATTCATATGTCAAATATGAGTACAACTCATCCTGTATTCGTTTTCCAGATCGCAAATGATGCTGATGGATCGCAGTGTGCTGATTTAAAATATCTCGCACTTGGTCCACTAGATAGAGCACGTCGATACAGTGCTTACAATGTCAATGGATTCAAATTTCGAACTTTAGAGCGAGACCAAGGGATGACATCTCAAAATAGTGGAGTTTACGGTACTTTCGAGACGAGGAGTTATGCAAGTACTAGTGATACGAATATGCAATTTGGTGGCGTCCCGTATTATGGAAAACTGTTGGACATTGTCGAGTTAAACTACCATGGCCATTTTACAGTCGTATTATTTAAGTGTATGTGGGCCAACACAACTACAACGAGAGGAATTGCAATTGATGACTTCGGGGTGACATCGGTTGATTTTTCTCGGTTGATTCACACTGGTGAAAATGATGATGACGAACCATACATCCAGGCATCTGAGGCTCATCAAGTATACTATGTACAAGATGAGTTGGACAAGAACTGGAGTATAGTGATGCATTTAAAACCCCGTGACTTATACGAGATGGGCGATGAAGATGAAAATCTTATATACGAGAGCGATCCGTTACACACGCAAAATTTAGAAAGATTGTTTCCAGAAGAAGAAGTTAATTTATGCTTGTTACGGTATTAGTTTTGTTGTTGCCGCCTATTTATATATATTTTAGACTACTTATAATTACTGTACTGTTTTATTTATTTCCATCACTTTTATTAGGCAAAATTTATTTTATAATTGTTTTATTACATTCATTTTGCCAGTAGCAGTGACGATGAAGAAGGCTAGATCAGACATGGCAGGGGCGTCCAGTTCTCAGACTCCCACGCCCCGTGGGGCGATCAGTGAGGGCGGAGAGCCCATTATGGAGTCGGAGGCTGCCGCATCATCAGTCCCTCTTAGCGACTCCCAGCCACTGGATTCGCAGGCCGTCCCCTGCACACTCCCCCCACCCGACGCTCAGGCACCAGATGACGATTATTCGTTCGATTTTGAGACGATCTTTGGCGGTGTAGAGGCGGAGCATCAGCCCGGTGAGCAGGAGCGCAGACGCAGGAGGAGTTGGACAGTTGATGTAGTCGGTGAGTATTGTAATCATGTACACTTTATGCGCTTAATAATTTTGTCTTAGTAATATAAATATATAATTGTCACTAATTATTTTGATAGACGGGACCGGGCACATGACGTCCAGACAGTTGACTGTCCACGACGTATGAGCCCTGCCTGAGCAGTCAAAGGTGGTTGTCCAGTTCAACGACAACCACCAGCCTATCGGAGACAGTGGCGGTTTGCTCGGTGTCTTCCTCGGCACCATCGGGGATAACTTTCGGTTATTCCCGATCTCTTACAGGGATTGGAGGAGCATTCCTCAGCAGTCGAAGACGAATGTCTTCGTAAATAATATTCAGGTATGAAAACATATATCTTTTGCAATTAATTATAGATATTCGTAATTTATATATTATTTATGTGTAACTATTTTTTTCATTTCGTTTGCAGACACATTTTATTGTGACGGATCAACACAAGAAACTGATCATGCAGTCGCTAGGAGCGAAATGGAGAGCAGCACGATACAATATATTTCGCCTGGCGTACGATGGTACGAAGACCAGAGATCAATTGCGGAGTGAAGTCCCGACAGGCATCCCACCTGATCAGTGGGCTACTTTCGTAGACTATCGCCTAGACGCGAAGTCTAGGGTAAGTTGTTAATATATATATTTTTAAAATTTAACTTTTAAATATTGTCACTAATTATTTTTCCTATGTGATTAATTAGGATGTGGCTGCGAAGAATAAACGGAACAGAAGACAGCTGACAATGCTACACACTACTGGATCGAAGAGCCTTGCACGCAAAAAGGCGGAGATGGTAAGTTTAAATCTGATATAAATATTTTGTTTTTTAAAATGTTTATAAGACTATAATCATAAATTGATTGATTAATCATTTTAATATTCAGGAGATTGAGCTTCAGGGTCCAGTGACTCGTGGTGATGTATGGACGGCAGCTCATAAAAGAGCTGACGGATCGTACATCAACGACGAAGCTCGGGCTGTTGCGGTGAGTAATAAAATCTTATCTACCTTAAGTGGATAATTATTTAATTTTTAATAATGTTTAATATTATTAATTTCCTGTTATTGAATGTTAGGAGAAAATTGCTTCGATCCAGCAGGAGGACAGCTCGTCCCAAGAGCTCTCGACGGCCGATTCACTTGCGAGAGCTCTTGGCACTAAGGAGCACTCCGGCCGCGTTCGAGGATTTAGGTTGGGTGTTTGCCCAACTCAAGTCTTCGGCCGTAGTTCGTCTGGGTCGAGCTCACAGTCTGGGCCGTCATACCACGACTTACAGAGTGAGGTGGAGCGCCTGAAGACAGCTATGCAGGAGCGGGACGTCGAGCAGCAGCGCCTGAAGACAGCTATGCAGGAGCGAGACGCTGACCTCTAGCGACGAGATGCTGAGCTCGCAGCACGCCAAGCACAGATGGAGGCTGCTATGACGTTCCTGCTACAAAAATTTCAGGGTCAGCTGCCACCTGAAATTTCAGGACTTCATAGTCCCGCACCCAGGGTAACATTTTAATACATAAAAATTGTTGGTATAATTTTGTTTATTTTAATAACATTCAAAATTTTAACAAACAAAATTGATTTTTCAGGACCCCAGCGATCGTGGTAGTGGACATCAGCGTGATCAACATCCGTAGGGTCCAGAAACTTGATTTAGTTATTATATTTGTATATGTAATTTCGTCACTTTTGTTACTATTAATTTTCTGTATATAAATTTTTTTGTATATGAAGATTCATTATAATTCAATAATTTATGCATCTTTAGTATTTAGTTAATAATTCAAACGTTTAATTATTATATAATAAAATATATAAAAATTAATTTAGAAAATATTAAAAATATAAATTAATTTTTATTTTACATAAAAATTTAATAATCAAAACAGCATTAGTAGTTTTATGAATAATATAAAATATTATATTTTAAATTATAAATAAAATTGTTATAAAAATTTTAATTAATTTTAATAATAAAAAATTAAAAAATAAATAGAAATAACGACGGTTTTAGCTCAAAACCGTCGTTATAATTATAAAAAAAGAAATAACGACGGTTTTTTGGTAAAAACCGTCGTTATATTTAATTTTATTAATTAAAAATAGTTATTAACGGCGGTTTAGAATCGTCGCTATGTCTGGTTTAACGACGGTTATAACAACCGTCGTTAAACCAGACATAGCGACGGTTATTCCCACGGTTGATAAAACCGTCGTTAGACCTAGAGTTCCACGACGGTTTACAAACCGTCGTTAATGGGCTTAACGACGGTCGGAACCGTCGTTAAACCTACTAAAAAACCGCCGTAATGCCGCGGTTTTGTTGTAGTGAATAAGCTCGTAAAAAGGTGAGAAACTAGAAACTAGTATAAGGACAGAGTAGCTGTCCAATTGGGTTTGGCCGTTTAGGGGGATCTGCGACTAGTTAGAGCTGTGACACTCCATTGAATATAAAAAAAAAAAAAATCATTGATGTCTCATAAATTGTATTTTTTTTCTTTAATTTTATCTTATAAAATGTTTTAAAATTTTTAAATGATCTCAATCCGATCGTGCAAGAGACCTGACAGCAAGGTGCTTTCGTTCCATTTCTACCAAGCTGCTTCAAATGACTAGTTTTCGTAGTGTAAGAAAAATGATATGGCTTATCTTTTATAGCGCTTCCAACCCTAAGATCCCTTCTTCACACAGTGAGAGCAACCTTGACACTTGCGAATCCATCCATAATGTTGCACTGCTTATGGATAATGAGGATGAGCCTAGGAATGACCTACTCATAGTTATCTCTCTTAACCCTTTAGTCTTTATGGGGCGAGTTACGGATCTTATACTAACCTTTAGTAAACACTTACCACCTAAAGAACGAATTTATCAAGCAGTCTTTAAGTCTATAAGATTAGAGTTAATGGGCAAATTCTAAGTCTATCCAAACAAAAACCCCATATTAATTGGTAGTCGCTCAAAAGTATTTGACCCCCAAACGAGAAGTGCTAAATCCCCAAGAGTGCTTGTCTCTTGGAGGCCAACAAAATCTTACAACCCAAAGAGATTAACTTATATTGCCTCTTAGGAAAAGCTTACCACTTAAGAAAACACAGATACTAATCGCTCTAACTTATATCTGACCCTTTTAAGGACTTAATGAAGAATTCTTAATGACGCTATTGCAAAGGGGTGCTTGTTGAACTGGT
Organism: Gleditsia sinensis; assembly: GCA_037074535.1. Taxonomy (NCBI): domain Eukaryota; kingdom Viridiplantae; phylum Streptophyta; class Magnoliopsida; order Fabales; family Fabaceae; genus Gleditsia; species Gleditsia sinensis. Next base: position 18,886,790 of record CM073470.1, read on the forward strand.
CTGAAGATGGGCAAGTCCATAAGCCCCCATGCCGCTTTGCCCCCCATACGCGCTGGTCACGTACCTAGATTGGATCGTGACAATGACAACATTGCAGAGGGCGCTTATTAAATTCGTTTAAGATGGGCAAAGTCCATAAGCTCCGAGTCCAGACACACTTAAGAGTAGGCAGCATAGAGATTTTTCAATATACTTTCTTTTGCTTAACCACACAATGCAATTATTTATTTATTACATAAAAAGATCTTGTTTATTTAGAAATAGAAATTGCTAAAAAATGGATAAAGTATTATTGTATTCAGAGTCAAACCTTTAAAAAAAATTAACTCCATCCTTAAACTCAAATCCAGATGGTAACAAATTTAAGACTCTTTTCTGTCTTCATTAAATCTTTGAATTTCTGAACTCAAATTCATTTACTTGGAAAAATTTTAAAATAATAATTTTTTCTCAATTCATATAAAATTCAAATAAAAATTAAGTGTCTGAAATAAACATTAATATAATTCAAAATCAAAATGGTTTGTCACGATGACGGTTGACGGTGGAAGTGCGCAATCTATTTCTTGAAGTCGTCAAGTCTAAGATGATGGTTGGGCGAAAATGGCAGTGGTCGAACGTGGGTACTGGGTAATAGGGGGTTGGTCACTCACTTACCTTGTTAAGGGCTTTGGAGTAAAAAGATAATATAATATTTGCAGGTATATATTGAGTATGAATTTTTTTTTCTATCTCTAAATATTTCATAAGATAAATAAACAAATATATCTTTTTTATAAGTTTTCTATATATGATAAACAAATGAATGGATCTTATTTATAAATACCCATATGATAAATTAAACTTTTTCTTTCTTTCTTGCATGACAAATGTGTGAGAAGGACATGTGACACCGAGAGAGGTTAATATTAGGGATGAGAAAAATACCCATATTTGACAAGTACTCACAAACTTTATTTGTTTGCTTTGTTTATATATAATTTAATATATTAAATAATATATTTATATTTATATTTTTATCATAATATCCCTTAAATAAATTTACTTTTTTGAAAGGATAATATTTTCTTTTATCAACCAACCTTAACCTAACCAAGTAAAATTTCAATCCCAACTCCAGTGCCTCATTAGGCCATTCTTTTCATATTATAATATTATGAGTTGTTATTATTTTTAGGATATATATTTGAGAATAATTTATATTATATTAAATAACTATTTAAGGATAATTTTGTTGAGAATAGGGTAATTTAAAATTTAACTAAATTAATTTTTTAGGCTCTTTAATTTTATTTTATATGGAAGATTTTATGAACATGAGTCAAAAAAATTATTATTTTGAAATTTTTTCATATAAATGGATCCAAGTTTGGGGATTTAAGTATTTAATGGGAACGAAAATAGTTATTGAATTTGCTACCTATTTGAGTATGAATTCAGAGATGAAAATAATTTTTTTTGTAAGTTTAGATCGATCTGAATATATATTATAGTATCTTATTCATACTCTATCCTTAACCATTTATTCTTAATGATACTAAGGAACTAAAGTTGTGGTAGAGTAAGGCATTTCTACCCTAAACTTGGGCAATGCTCTAATTTTTTGCATCATTTCTGACAGAAAAATAGCAGTCAGGTGGCCAACCATATATTTTGCCTACTTTCACTCTTATTAAACTTCGTCAAAATTTAAACCTCTAAAAATAGTTAATTTGGTTGAAAATGAGACATTGTAAATAGTCAGAAATTAGGAAGAAAAAGTTGTTCAGTTCCAGCCCCCTATCCCATAGTTCAAAGACACCATGGCAAACTTGCAAGTTCCCACCCCCTTAAAGTAGGCACATGTTCTGAGAAGTTGCAGCTAAACAGACATCCTGATTTGGCCTCCATTCAGATATGGAACATGAAAAGGTAAGCTCAGATTACTAGAAAATAAGGAGCAGTGTTATATTATGCTTTTGGAACCAAAGATACTGTATATAATATAGGAGATTAAGGTTTAAACTATTGTGCTATTTAAGATTTTTACGCTTGGTACGATGAAAACTGTTACAAAAATGATAGAATTGGTGTATTAATTATAAATGTTATCAAAGCTAAAATTTCAAATATGTGAGATTCTTGTGGTTTTTTTTTTGGGTAGTATGAGATACATCATTAATTCAAAATATTGTAATCTTATATCTTTTGATATTTTGGACAATATTAGGTATTTTAGATACAAATGTACAAAATATAGGCATTTTGGTTTAATATTAATAACAGTGTACCAAAGAAATAAGATGTAAAGAAGAATTAAAAAAAAAACTATGTTTTGGTATAAAAAAAGGGATATATTCTATTTCAAATATGGGAAATGTTGACACTAAAGGAAAATTAGTGTTAAGTGAGCTATGCTCTCAAAGCGAGGATACAAATTAGATCATTAGAACAGAACTTATTAAAAAGTCATTTATATTACAATAGAGTTTGAGAAAAATTAGTCTTACAATACTAATAACCCGTGAAAAAATATCTGAAAATAATAATATAAAAAAAGATTTGTTGCTTCTATGGTATGATATATAAGTGGTTGAGTTATTTCTAATTGTCATGTAAAGTGTTACATTGGTAAGATAATGAATCACCTCTAATTAGTCCCATGGAATATGGTATTTTTTAAAAGAAAAAAAAAGAAAAATAACACTTTTCTTCTTTTATTTTTACATTCAATTGTAATTTTTCTTCCGTCTATTGATTTTTGTAAGTGATCTATTAATTCATTTGTCCAATTACATTTAGTCTCATATTATTTAAATTAAATATTAATTTTAATGATAATCACATGAAATTATCAACATATTCTTTTATCTACTAATTAATATCCCATTTTGCTCCTTTCTTTATGAGTGGAGTATTTTAGTCATTCTATGTAGCAAATGTTAGAGTTAATATCAAATGTAAACAGTAGGAAAAAATGCAATAAGGCTAATAAATTATGGAGTTAGTTGCAAAAAAGAATAAATTAAAAATATTGAATCGAGAAAAAAATAATTTTATGAAAAAAATGCAATTTCCAAATAAAAGCACCTAGAATATTTCTAGGATTTGGTGGATATTCGGAGAGATTTGAGAGTGAAAGCTTTGATTTCCAAGTGTTATTCTGGGTGATTTTGCTTTTACTTTCTGTTATAAATTAATAATTCTCAGAATTTCTCAGTTACTGGATATAAATTAATTTCATGAAGTTAATTTTCCTTAGTTTAAGAAGAATGATTTGTGCAGTCACATTTTAAATTAATTCAATTTTAAATTTTGAATATGAAATTAAAATTCGACTGCACAAACTTTGAATTGTTTTCCCTTTTTTGTGCAGGCCCAAAAATTTTTAGGTTATCTGTTTTCTTTTATTATTATTATTATTATTATTATTATTATTATTATTATTATTATTATTATTATTATTTCATTAATTTTATTTTCTCAACTTCTCTGACCAAAATTTCTCTTGATGCAGCTGGGGTATAATCCGTAATTTCTTGCTGTCACCGTGGCACATGTTATTTTCAAATAAATTAATAATTTAGTCTTTAAATTTATATATTTAATTAATTAATTTCCATTTTTAAATTTTGTTAAATATAAAAATTAATTTATGAATTTATTAGTTTATTGCATATTAATTTTTTCTGTCACTGTGGCACTTGTTATTTTTAAATAAACTAATAATTTAATCTTTACATTTATATATTTAATTAATTAAATTCCATTTTTAAATTTTTTAAGTATAAAAATTAATTTATGAATTTATAAGCTGATTGTATATTAATTCTTAACTTTACAATGAGTTTAATATTTTCATAAATTAAATAATATATTTCGAAAAATTTAGGAACTAAAATTAAGTAGGCTTATAAATTTAAAGATCAAATTGTTAATTTATTTTGTTGAAAATATTTTAATCAATTTGTATAATATAAATTGCATTCCCTTCCCTTAAGACTTAAAAAAATTATACTTACCCCCCTTTAATTTCAAATTGAAATAAGAATTTTCTTTAAAATTTATAAAATATACACTAACACCTTTTCAAATTTTAAAAATACAATATTGACCTCATTTATTTTAAATTTTCACAAGTATTAATTTTAATAATTTATATTGTATTAAATTATTAGACTATTGATAACTACTAATGAGTTTTTGGAAGAAAAATACATATGAAATTAGCTTCATTGATAATTTTGTGGTCAAAGAAGAGATTTTCATATATATTTAAATTAAAAAAAGTGTAAGTTTAATTTTAAAAATTTTAGAAAAATCTAATTTACTCATATATATATATATGCGAAGATCCCATCGACAGATCGAATACGGGAACTCCAAATTTGAAGTTTCCCATTTGAATTAGGTGATGTAGTTTACAAAAGGGGATGAACAAATTCCCATTAATTTTATGGGTCAAAGATAGCCTAGCTCCTCTAGAGAACCAAATCAAATACATTACTTTTGCATGTTGAACTTGTATTGGTTTAATTGCGTTGAAATTTTGGGAGTATTAACTAAAAAAAGGTCAAGGTGAATCCTCTCTTATTTTTCAGAAATTCTTATATACTCCTTTTTTTTTTAAATCCCAAGCACCTCCAATGGCTGGACTCTTCAATATTAGAGACTGATTCCAACAATACACTATACCTTAGACTTGTAGAAATTTCACTTGACAAGCCAAAAGACGACTAGGAGAAGGAGTTTTAAAGTTTAAATATTATTTTAAATTTTTATGATTGTTCAATATGAAATATACAAAATGAACCAGTCCATTGGTTCACTAGTATTAAATTTGTCTCCAAGAAAATTTAAGATTCAAATTCGAGTTATAATATGAACCAAATTAATAAAAATATGATTTAAATTTTAAAATAACTGCGGTTCATAGTGTAAGAGGCATAAAAATATTATGTGATAGATTGTGCCCTACCAAGAACAATCCATTAATTAAATATGCTCAATACGGGCACGACTTGAATTTAGAAATATCGTGCTTCATAGTGTACCTCATAAAAATAATGTGATAGACTATGCTCTATAATAATAATAATAATAATAATAATAATAATAATAATAATAATAATAATAATAATAATAATTATAATTATAATTATTATTATTATTATTATTATTATTATTATTATTATTATTATTATCATCATCATCATCATCCTGCCTCTATATTGGAATTAATCTGGATCATGTATTGGTTGATGTGAGTTGATTTAAAAGGGGGTATCAATCAATACAAGTTCAAGATAAGATCAACTTCGATCTCCTTCATATAAATATAGGCACAGGCATTAATTTGATGCAATATGTATTTTTCTTGAACAAGCATCCAAACATACTGACAAAGATAATTGTGTGTTAACGTTGTTGTTGCATGATGATGATGCAGAAGAATGGTCCTTCTCGGATGCCTGTGCCTAAGTTTGGGGGGTGGGACCAGAATGCCCCAGGAAATGCTTCAGACTACACCATGGTGTTCTCCAGGGCTCGAGCCGACAGGAAGCATCAGAAGACCGACTTGACCGAGGTCAAGCGTAGGAGCCTTGACAAGGAACGAGGGCTGAGGAAAGAAGACACTCATAAACACGGTGTTCGTCGTCACGAAGAACAAGATCGTAAACCTGCTGCTCCCATGGTGAGACCATTTTTAAGTTCTTCTTGCTCTTAATTATATATTTCAGTAATTAATTTCTTCATCATCTTTTTTTTTAATCTTCTTTGAGGAATTGCTCCTCCTCCTAGCTTTGATCCATACCCCCTTTGTCAACGCACATGGATCATTTGCTAGGTGGAACACAGAAAAAGTTTATATTTTGATCATTGATATTCTGCAATTTGATAGCGTCGATTATCATTTCTCTCTCTATATTTCACATCACACCTTGTCTATTTTTTCCTTTGAATAAGTTCTCACTAGATCTCCCATTAAACGAAAATAAAAATCAAAGAAATTGAAATGAAATCATACTATGTCTTGCGTACCAAAACGATATTAAAAAAATCTGTAAAATATTAAATTGATAGTAATATTATCTTTTAAAAATTAAAATAAACTTTCATTTATAATATAACTATAATTTTTTTGTGGTACTAATAATTAGGATCGAGCATTTATTATTAAATTAAAAATTATGATATCTGGGTAGAAGGGTAACTCTATTTTTATAACTCAATCCGTTGATGTGTATTTTTCCCACTATAGATTTGTTTAGTGGAGTAATACAAACTTGCCTGCTGACATAACATGCCATAAGACTTTCTAGGACCTTCAAATCACTTGGGATCACATAGGAATCTTCTAAAATTCTTAAACAACTCTAAAGGTTTGAAAAGAGAAAAAAAAAACACAATATAGAATATCTATATCCTTGAAAAATGACCTCTTACTGTCACAAATATTGGGATATAAGATATGAATATATTTAGTACATTATAATATTTAAATTTTTATATTTAATATGAAAATTGAAAAGTGTGATAAAAAAATTCACTCGGTAATTTAAAATATAAAATTTGACAAAACTATCATTATAGTGAAAGTGATGAGATATGAGATTTTTGTCATTTTTTATAGTAAAATAATATTATTTAAAATAAAGTCATCTTATAATACTTTACTATTTCGAATGATATTAGATATGCTAAATACATTCATCTAAAATATTACCTGACATATAAAATATCAATGTCAAAATAATGATATACCAAACACTTATTTAATAGCAAATGACACTGTAAGAAAATAATTAATTTCCCTTTGTGATCAATTTTTCAACTGAGGAAATATATCTTGTAAAACAAAATTTTCAATGATATTTAAAATTATATGTTTAGATTTATTTGCATATTATTTTACATATATGAAATACTATGTAAAAATATATTTCTTATACATATATATGGTTTGGATTGGTTTACTCTGGTGAATCATATAATAAAAAAATGTGAATAAAACTAAATTAAACCTCACATAATTAAATTTTGGTTTGGTTTTACAAAACACCTAGTCTGAACCCCAAAAAAATTAGTTCATAACCCAAAAAAAGAGTCAAGCATGCAAGACATAAAATTATAAAATCTAACAACAACAAAAATAAGAGTGCAATCTATTGCAGTTTAAACAAAACAACTAATATCCTATATTAGCTGGTTGCAGTGGTAATCGGTTGCTTGAACGCTAAGACATAATAGAAGTTCAAGACACCTCTAACTTAGATTCTCAAAGACCTAAAATAATTAGTCTTTCACCATTTAAAAGAGGGGTAACCCTTGTTAAATTGTACTAAAAAATCGAAAAACAATTAATATCTTGAAAATAACTTTTGATATGTTGACTTTCTTTCTAAATTTATTATTCGATGAACATTTTTGTTATTCATATGTATTCTACTCACCAGTTGCCAGTTGACAAAATTGGCAAAAACAGATTTGATAAAGTCTTAATTTGCAGTCACTTATACTACGTAAATTCGAATTCTTTTGATATTAGGAGTTTTTGCTAGAGGTCAACTCTCTTCAAAACTCCTTTAATACATAGTCTTTTATATAAATTTCAGTTTACCCTTTAAAAGACTTTGTACCTACTTTCATCTCTGTATCAAAGTGTTAGACACCGGTGTTATAAGTTTGACAAATGTGAGTGTTGAGTTAAAAGAGATAACTAATATGCTAAATACGCTTTGACCAATAATATTAGAGTAATTATTTTCATTACTATTTACTTAGAAATACATATCATACTCACAAAATTTTACATTAATTTAAAATTATTTTACACACTATGACCATCATTATATCACAATAATGATGTACGATATTATTTTCAGACATAATGAAGTATAACAAGTTTTACATATTTCTTATTGTCTATTATTTTTAAATTAACTTAGAAGATTAATATAATAAAAATTTAAAACTTAAGGGGTTGGATTAGCATAATATAATTCTCTAATAATATATTAAAAAGTGTAAAATGTGTCAAGTTTTAAAGAGTATTAAATGATTTCTCTTTGCTAAGCTTGGGAGCCAGGTTTAATATATAATTTGGTTCAACCTATTTATTGAATTATTGAAAATATTTCGTCAAAATTTGACTCCCATTATTAAATAGAGCTAGCAAATCCAGGCTTTAATTGAGCCATTAAAGCCGGCCTTAACTATATTTGTTGATTTTTTATTTTATTTTATTGTATAAATTTTTTGAATATATATATATATATATATATATATATATATATATATATATATATATATAGATTGTGATTTTATTAAGACTCTAAATTTTAATTTTTAAATTTATCAAAAATTAAATTATTTTATTATTTCACTTTTGCTTGCCGTTAAAAAAAATATTGATTTGATTTATTAAGTGATCATTTAACAAGTTAAATTCACAATGACATGATACCTCAATTTATAGAGTCGCCATTTATTGATCTTTTAATTTGTCTTTTCGTGGTCTTTTAACTATTTTTTTCTAAAACCCTTTAATTTATAAAATATTGTCACTATAATCTAACACTTAAATAATAAACTCAAATCTTAAAATTTTAAATTTCAAAATCCAAAATCTTAAATAATAAATTCTAAACTATAAATTCTAAATTCTAAATTTTAAACTCTAAATTTTGAAATTCTAAAACCATACAATTTTAAATTTGAAACTTTAAAAACTCTATACTCCAAATTTTAAAAACATAAAACCTCAAACTCTTAATTTAAAACTCTAAAATTTTAAATTTTAAATTCTAAATATCAAATCTTAAATATAAAACTTCAAATTTCAAACATCAAACTCAAAAATTTCAAAAATTAAAAATTTTAAACTCTATCTAAATGTTAAGATTTAAAACTCAAAATCTTAAAATTTAAAACTCTAAATTCAAACTTTATACTTCAAAACACGTTAATTAGATCCGTAAAAGTGCTGCCTCTTAAAAGTGAGTTAGATTTGGTTGATTTATCTTTATACAAGTTGGTATTGAGGTAGCGTGGCTCCCTTTGATCGGACTAGTGCTCGCATACTCATTAAAAAAATAAAAGCATTATTAAAAATTAAAAATAAGTATACCAAAAATTTATATTTAAACACAAAACATAAATTACATAATAATCCATATTATATCTAAAATATAATATATCACATGTAACATAAAATTAATATTCTTGATCTTCTTTTTCAAGTTTGGCATGGGCTAGGAGTTGCTACTACCTGCAACGCTACTTCTTGGTAAAAGACTACATTGAATTTTTTAAACATGTTTTTCTTTAAAACCTTTCTCCCTTTCGTAGAATTTTATAGCATTTATTTGATACTTATAATTAATTAAGATTGAAATATGAGCATACTCTATATTTATCTTTTTAGAGAATTTTGTATATTAGAAAATATCAATTCAATCATTTATGTCACAAGCAATCCCTTAATTAAAATTAATTAATTAATTACTCAATTAGTCTTTATAATTTCGATTAATTTTTATATAAAACTCTATAATTTAAAAGTTTTAAATTAAATTTTTATAGTTTTAAATTTTTTTTATCAAGTTTTTATTATTAGTCTATTGTGAACATATTTGACATCATATATGCATCATATCTGAATTTTAGTCATTTGAAGACTACTTGTGATTTACATCTATTTTGTTAACTTAATATCAATTAAAAAACTTCTTATGGCAATTTAATAATAGGGGTCTAATTAAAAAAATGAAACTATATTAACTCAATTTTAAACTTTTAAACAACAGATAACTATTTAAAAATTGATTGATACTATAAAGATTAATTGAATAATTAAACTAAAAAAAAAAGCATGAAAGGGGTAAAAAAATTACTGCATAATTAAACAGTGTCTTCATCAATTTCTAATTCGTATCATGTTTATGACGATGCAGGGGAAAAACAAGGCTCTATCCTACGTGAATTGCTGTTTTTCGCCTCGATAAGCAAATTCGGGAAACCAAGGGATATATGAGATTCTCAATTTACTGTCAGGAAAAATGATAACACAGCATATAACACACATTGCTACATGATACATGAATATACATATTTTCCTTAGTTGAATGGAACACTGCGTTAGCATTCTTCATTCTTCCTCTACTTAAAGTTCAAGCACTGAAAATGTAGGATAATTGTGGCAGGGCAGGTTTGATCGAATTGAAGCTATTTTTAAATAATTGAATAACTTTCTAGAGGATGATCTTCTTTTACAAAATCTATCGTTAAATTAAACGTTTCAATTATGAATGTCATATTCACAAAATTTTGTAATAATTCAACATTATTTGGCTCTCCATTAATTTTTTTTATAATTACTTATAATTTCAAATATAAAAAAGTAACTATTTAATTACAAGTTTACTGTTGTCCAATTTTTTTTTTTGAAATTTAGCATGGAATATTAGCATAGTAATTACTTATAATCCAACCATTAAATTAATGAAAATTATATTTTATAATAAGATATCGACATGTGTAAGAATGCAGTTTTTTACACCAGTATCAATTATACACATATGTGCATGGTTGGAAAATGTTTGTCTGAAACTGCGAGTCTTCAATAACTATTTTATAAAAACAAATAAAAATACAATAGTTTTCGAAAAATAAATCATTTAAAGTTTTAATATTCAAAAAATTACTTTAAAAGAATTAGTTATAAAAATATACATAATCATTGCAAATTGAGGGATAACTTATATTTATGTGGCAATTCGTAGGAAATTTAGGAAAAATATCGCGATTTAAGTGTGTCTAACATAGGGAATTGGGGTTTTCAAAACACTAAATACTTATGTCAAAAGGATAAACCCTAATTACATATGTCAAAATTTGTAGATTTTGTGTTATGTACTATTAGGTAGTGTTTGTTAACAATCATATTTTAAGATTCTTAAAAAAGTGAAGTGTGAATAAAAGTTTGTTATGTTTAGTACAAAAGATAAATATTATTTTCAGATAGACAAAAAATAACTAAGAATGAAAATTTATAAATGAAATTTATAAATTTCATTCCCAACTGTGAAGGTGGGAAAGAAAAATTTATGTAGGAATAAGAAAGTTTTGAGATGTTAAATTATTCAATTATCCCCAATTTCTTTAGAATCGATCAATAAATCTTCAATCATTCATGCTTGAAACCCTTTGCCACTCTACATTCTCTATCTCTATTCTCCCTCTACATTCTCAAAATCTCCGTGCCTTCTCCTTGATAAGAATATTCTTCTTCTATCTTCATTATCCTTTAATTTGTATGCTATTTTGGGTACACATTATTTATTCAATGGTTCCCTAAAACTAAACCCTTCCTCGCTTATATTCATGTGATTATTGGAATTTAGATAACTAGTTCTCTAGATCAACTCTCATTTGTACTTTTAGAAAAACCAACTGTTGAAGCAATTGGTTAAAGTATTGTGTAGTTGGCTGGTGACTTCATAATCTAAAATCCAATAATTAGTAGTTGATTAGTCAATTTGACTGAAGTGTTATTCAGTTGATTGGAATTCTAATTCCCGTAGCAAGCAATTGATTAATTAGTTGACTGTAGTATGAATAAGGAGAAATGGCAATTTGTCACCCTAATCTTTGAATGTAATTGCATTGTCCACCCTTTGGTTTGAAAAATCACAATATCCCCCCTTTTGTATTGATCGATTGCAATCCCCCCAAATGTGAATTCTTCGTCAAAATTAACGATTTTGAGATGTAAAAATACGAAGATGGCCTTTTATTTTTTGAAGCAAAAACAATTAGCTTTTTTTTTCTTTTACTTTAGCTAATAACGGGGTTGTTTCTTTAACCTAGTCAGACACTTACCCAGCCATCACCCACCAGCCACGCACGCATGGAAGGCTCCTAGTGAAGCCATCACTCACGCACCCATGCAATGAAGCCACCCAGGGAAGCCATCCACTGACGCTGTGAACCATCATTGCAGTGAAGGCACCCACCAATGCAGTAACCCGACCCATCATTCTCCTTGTGAAGTATACCCAAGCGAACAAGAGGAGTAGAGATCCAACTCACCTGACCTTGTCGTTGAGCCACATTGCCTCCGTCAACCACACCAGTTTAGAGGAAGTCGAACCTGCGCGAGATCCAACCACAACCCCCAACCTAACTCCACAAAAACTAGGTAATGGTGTTTCAGATTTATCTGGGCATTGATTAGTCTAGAGTAGCTAAATTGGTGATGCTCTGTTTTGAGTTTGTGTCATCTGAAATTTAATTTGAAATTTCCCATTCTCTGATTGAAAATTGGTGGTAGTAATCCTTCACAATGGAGCATCTGGGTGCTGATGAGTAATGTGTTGTGCTATTGAATAGTTTATGCAATGTGCTTTGGAATAGTTTATACACTTCAAATATGCACTGTAATTGGCACTTGTGGTTGCTGAATTGTTTCAAATATGCACTTTAATTGGCATTTGTGGTAGCTGAATTATTTCAAATATGCACTTGAAATATGCACTTTAATTGGCACTTTAATATGCACTTATATATGATGCTCAACGATGGAGCATCCATTATACACAGTGGAAAATGTTTTTGTTAATAGCTATTATTATGCATGAGTAGGATGAACATAACAAATCCACAGTGTAAGATAATATGCACACACCTCCCTTGTAGGTCCTTAAACTGAAGTCCCATTAGGCAATTCATCAAATAGCTATTATAATGTTCTTGAGTGACATTGTGTTCCCACCACTTCAATTGGCTAGCCTATTTTAAGTGTCATATTACTGCAATGCTTCAAATCTATAAAAAAAATATTGTGTTAAAAAAAGTCCAACTTAAAAAATCATATTTGATTCTCACCTCACTAAACACCAATCTAAACAAGGAGATGCATTTTTTCCCAGGTGTGTCACAGGGACCAACTAGATGATCTTAAAAGGGTGTGACTTTCCCATTAGTTCCTACGGGAGGTCATTAGACCCAAAGTTCATTAGCAGTTTCATTTTGCTATTAATGCAGAGTTTAGGAGAGGTAAGAAAAAAAAAACACACACACACACACACATATATATATATATATGCATAAATAGAGACATGAGTGTTGATACAAAGAAGTGAAGATTGTATATATTCTTCTCCAAGGATCCATCTGTTACAGCAGAAATATAAGAAGTTATCCATAAAGTGCCATTTTGAAGCTTTCTAACAATCAATTTTTTATTCTAATATGACATGATATAAAATTACTTGTTTGAAAGGTTTACAATATGTTTAAACATAATTATTGGTCTGAGTATCAAACTATTGTACTCTCATACAGTTCCAATAGACAGGTAACATGACAAATTTTGGTTGGCAAATGAATCGAGCAAATTTACTGCATTATCACTCCATTGCCATGACATCCATCTATTTTTACCATCTCCAAGTAAGATCATATGATATTCATCATAAAATATTACCAAGCCTCTAGTCTAAGGTTGCATTTGTGGTTCTATCCTATACTTAGGGACACACCCTCCAAAGGTTGGAGCTGTACTTGGGGAAAAGCATTTCATATTGTAGATTTGTTATGTTCATCCTATAAATTAAGTGGTTTTGTCAAGTTTTTTTGATGAAAGGGAATAGAAAAAGGGTTCCTAGATTTGAATGATTGTCATACAAGTTTTTTTGAAAGCAAATATAAAAAAACCAGTGGATGCAATTCTGAGAACTCCTAAAAGCAATCTTAGTTAATAGACCCAATCTTAGTTTATAGGATGAACATAACAAATCTACAATTCATCAAATCCATTAGGCAAAGTAGAAGAGAATTTAATTGGCTCTTAGATTAAACAATGACGTAAGAAAAACATGAAACAACATATACTATTTTCTGCTTCCACATTTCATGAGACATGGTTAACAGTATTTTCTGCTTCTACACTTCATTAGAAATGGTTAACAGCATGCTGAACATTAACTTGTGTATATGAATATTCACTTGGCACTTTTGTTAGTTAAATATACTCTGACGAAATTTATATTCTATTTTGGTAGATTAAAAACTATGTTACAAAATTCAACTTGCCAGAGTTCTTCAAGCTTTGAAAGAAACATTATTTTTTGTAATTGTAGAGAACGTGCTTGTCAATTCACTTATTTCACAAATGATAATTTCGGAAGGAGATTCTTCACATGTCAGAATTACCAGTCTACAGAGAAATGTGATTTCTTCGAATGGATAGATCCACCAATGTGTGAACATGGAAGACGTGTCCTGCTCAAACTGAATCAACTACGAGATTTGTCTGCACCAAATAGGGAACGGGCGAAAAAAATTGTTGACAATAGAGACAGTTGGTAGAAGTCCATGTGTATTGCATCATGGTGTATTTTATTAAGTGTTGTAATTGGGTTTGGGATGAAAGACATATTCAAATTCTGAGTTCAGTGTTGATAATGTCGTCAATGTATTTTGTAAAATATTTAACTATATAAAAGACATGATGTATTTTGTTTCTATATTACCAATGTTGTGTTTAACTATTTTGTTTCTATATTTAACTATATTATTATGCATTATATACTATCCACAAATTATATACATATATCATCCATTAAAAACTAAGGCCTATACATAGATATTATAAACCATCCGACATGTTTCTAAATAGAAATACAAAAAGCATTCAATACCATTCGTTTAATATAAAAGCCATTACATAGAAATTATACATATATCATTCATTAAATACTAAGGCCAATACATAGATATTATAAACCATCCAACATGTTTTTAAATAGAAATACAAAAAGCATTCAATAGCATCCGTTCAATATAAAAGTCATTACATAGGAATTATACATATATCATTCATTAAATACTAAAGCCAATACATTGACATTATAAACCATCCGACATGTTTCTAAATAGAAGTACAAAAAGACTTCAATATAATCAATAAACATAAAAACTACTTCTAAAGCTACTTCTTTTTCAGCATAATTTTCATCATTCGTGAAGCTTTTTGGATATTCTTTCCTATGTGACTAGTTGATACTTATAAAATTAAACAAAGATTAAGGATACCATTGTACAAATACAAACAAAAACATGAAGATTAAGGCTTTACCACTGTATAAAGTCGTCTCTCTAGGGCATTTCCTCTCTTTAGCATAAGTTTTACCATTTGTGAATCTTCTTGGACGTTCTTTCCCTTGTAATTGAAAACTTGTGTAACTTCGACTTGTACACAATTTTTTTTAAAAGTCAAGATAACCATTAGAGAAACAAAATGTCACACTTTGAAGAAACACACATATACCTCAACTAAGCTTGTGCTGTCATTAGAAGTAGTCTGAGCCTTCTTTTCTTCCCTTGAACTTTCACCTCCCTTGTAGGTCCTTACATTATGTCCTTGTCCTCCACACTTTGAGCACCTCACAACTTGGCCATGCTTCCTCATTTTGAATGGATTTTTGACTTTCTCTGTAATAACCGTAAATTTAAGGACAATTCTAATGAAGAAAAAATTTGAATAAAATAGAGGATTTTGGAAATGGAGATAAGAACAATTGAAAATATGTTTATTTACTACATGGGTTAAAGAATTATAAAGAAAATATGAGAATTTACGTTTCGAGGCCAAAATGCAATTTCTTAAAAGTTTTGGGGTTAAAATGTAAATAAGAAAAATTAGCAATGACCTCCCTCTAAAATTGAACTTTTGCAGAAAAGTTTTTCGATATATTTTAAGGGCCTCAGTCACTCAAAGGAGGAAAAATCTGGAATTTCCTCTCTCTCTCTCTCTCTCTCCTCAGAATTTTCTCTCCCGAAACCCTTAAACTTCTCTCTAAGTTTTTTTGCTTTTGGACTTCGGATTTCGACACTACCACTGCCAACGGACTCAGGACAAAAAGTTTTACAAATCCATCTGATTGGTTTATGGAGAATTAACTGGAGATTGGCTGAAAAATTGAAAGAAAAATGGCCTAAAAAAGTAATATCTGAAACTCCTATTTGTGGTTTTCAAATGCAAAAACTAACACCGTAGATTGATTCAGAACGTGTCAAAATCTTAGGATCTTAAATTTTAGGATAATCTACCACCGTACGTGCTCCCAAGCACTAAAACTCTTACGACGAGTGACGCCAACGCGTAGCTCCCCTGGCGACGTGTGCAGCGTGTGAAACCAGACCTGTTTGCGTTGACCTGCATTGACTGAGCTCTTGGAGGCCAAATTTCGTAAATCCAAAGTCATTTTTAAGGTTTTTGGACCTTCCGGACTCAATTTTGCTATTTATTTTGCTAAATTCGGACTAGAAACGTAGATTTTAGGCTTGTCCAACTTAGTATCCTAATTTTGTGAGTAGATGATTCTTCTTATGGCTTGCCCTATACTCTTCTTGATCTTTGAGCATGTATATGATTATGTTTATGAGATATTTATACTTTTATATGTTTTTGAAATGCATTGGAATTATTTGAAATTGCCTACAATTTGAAATCTAGTTCAAGAAGAGTATAGTTTTGAAATTGAATTTCTGAACCCATGGGCCATGGTATAACTGATTTCACATGTATTTTTCATTGAATGATGATATGAATACTTATGCATATGGCATTGATTTATAAAGCTATATGATTGCCTTGAGAAAGAACTTATGCATATGGGCCATGGTATAACTGATTTCACATGTATTTTTCATTGAATGATGATATGAATACTTATGCATATGGCATTGATTTATAAAGCTATATGATTGCCTTGAGAAAGAACTTGCATATGTGACAAACTCTGAATGGGTAATTTATGACAGATGAGTTGTCTTGAAATTGAGATTCTGAATTATTCTGAAAGCTCTATTTTGCATAATATAGAATATGTGCATATGATAAATTTGTGAAGGAATCCTATTAGAAACACTATCTGCTAACGGCAGGTGATGTTAGTCTTGGTGCACCTTGATAACCCAACTAGCAGGAGATGGTGCTAGCTTCGTGTGAGGGCCAACGCACGGGATATGATATGTGATGGAAAGCGGGATGCCTCCTATTTGGGCAAGATGTCATATGAGATGTGATTTGCCTTCCTTTACTTTGTGCTTAGGGAATAGCTCAAATTAGAGTCCCTTCGCGTGTCTTTTTGAATGGTGGTAGGGCAAACCTTAGCTGAAATGTTAAGTATAGACAAATCCTACACCAACAAAGTACGAAAAAAGTTGAACTCTGATATGGTAGTTTTGATATGGGGTCTTCCTAAGATTTTTATAAGAAATTTTTTTAATGCATATCACCGTTTGATTAATGATCATATTGTATCATATTTAGATATAGATATTTGAATTGATTTAAACTGAGAATATTTTAAAATGTGGGTCACATATGAATGTACTTTCGAACTGTAAATTTTGATATGATAAATTTTAACTAATGAGTACATTCATATGTTGATCTGAAAGGTCATTGGAGGTATTATCTGCTCACTGAATTGTCAAACTCACTACACAATATTTTCACATTTTTCATATAAAAATACAAAGGTTGGCCCTGCAGCTACGTGAACAGTTAGGTGTTATATTATCTAGGTGAGCTTTCGTTGTTTTCAAGACTCGAAATATTTAAATGTTATGTTATTGTAATCTAGAGTATACTCTGAACACCACAGGCATGATCTCTGCTTCCGTTGTAATATTGTTAAGTGTAGCTTTGGCATGTATAATTAGCTATACTAAAAACTTGTATCATATGATATTTTCCGAATATGTGGTAATGTGAAACCGTATTCAAATATATAAGGGTAAAGTTATATGTTAATGGCGTATTCGCGTTTCATTAAATTGGGGCGTAACATTCTCATCCACACTCTTATTCCTCTATTTCTTAGACCTCTCAGACATCTTTTTTGGCTTTGGAGGATTCACATTTGGCAAGTTTGTCTCACCCCATCTTGACTCATTAGGCATTGGGTAAGATATCGGTTCATATAATTTGATGTATGCATCTTTTCTATATGTAGAGAACACAAAATCCTTAAGCTCTTGACCATGCATCCAAATAGCAGAACATGCATATGAACATGATATTTCATTTAAGTCCCATCATCGACAGCTACACAATCGCTGGGTTAAGCTAACAACAAACTGTTTTCTCTTATAAGATACTTGAAAGTGACAATCTCCAGCATAAGTTGTTTGGCACTCAAAAGAATCATACTTAGCAATCTCCAGCTTAGCTGTGATATTTTTGCTTATGTCATTTTGATCCATCTTCGAGCCATCTCTCTTAAGCTGAAACATTCTCATCAATCTCATCCTAATCATCTCTATCATCGTAATTAGTGGCTTGTCTCTTGTATCCATGATGTAGTTGTTGAAGTTTTCATTCAAATTATTCACCAACAAATCACATTTGGACCTTGTGCTTAAAAATGCTCTAGACCATGTTTTTGGATTCACGGTTGCCAAATAATTGTAACCACTAGCATCTAGTTCCTTTATCCTCTTCAAGGTGCCTTTGAATTTCCTTAGAGTCGAACAAGATGCAGCCTCTCACAAGAGATTTTTTAGATCCTGGCCCTTATGTCTTCGATCTCGGAAGTTAACATAAAGATGTCTAACACATATCCTGTAATCTGTATTTGGCATAAACAACTCAAATTCTTGAGTCAGTCCTTGCATAGAATGAAATATAAAACCCATAAGACTAAAATTAAATTGAACACTCCAATGCCATGTATATACAATAAAGATAAAAAAATAATACTTTATGTCTATAAGATATAAATGTTCAGTTATGTTCTGCAATTCTTCCAATATCATATAATAGTAGTTATTTATTTTTGAAAACATTTCTCTGGTGTTTTGTATTTTTGAATTTTTCTTTCTCTCATCTTCAAGATTTTATGACTTGAATTTCACGGCAATTTTGATGTTTTTTCTTAAATAATCCTTTTTACTTGTTTATTGTCATCAATTGTTTGATACATTTATAACCATATCAAATTAATAAGATGCATTTTTATATATTTTAAAATAATTTATAATATTGACAGTTTTTTTTGTTTTTATAGATCATCACTTCTTTTATTTTTTTTTTATTTTTTTATAACAATATTTTTGAAAAAAAATTAATTATATTTCTAAAATATTTCACTTGAATTGAATATGAGAATGAAATTTGTTAAGAATGTAATATATTGTTTCTAACTAAATATATTTTAATAATTTTTTTATGTGTCTCATTCTTGAAAATTATATTGTCAAAAATATAATTTATTTGAGAATAAAATATTTTATGAATCAAAGATCACTTTAATATATTGTATTTTTTTAAAATTTATTGTAACGTGAACATAAAATGTTAGTAAGTGGATGTATATCATTTTTTTTGTGGACAAAATATGTGAAAAAATTAAGGACGAAACCAGTTACAAAATAAATAAAGGAAAGTTATTGACACTTGGCTAAAACTTAATAATAAGCTCACTATACCCAAAAAAAAAATAAAAAATCTAATAAGCCGGACCCTAGGCTTCGGCTACCCGCCTCCTCTTCCTCCTCCTTCCTCAGTCTGAACTCCATGCTAATGCCTTGAAACATAAACTCTGCGTGATAGTCCGAGAATGAAGAATCAAATCTTTTGATTCAATATCATGTTTTGAATTCACTCACTTCCCTCCAAGGCTTTGCGGCTGCTTGTTTTCTGTTCGCTTAAGTTGTAGGAGAGGAGTATAAGTCTCCAAATGGAGTCCTTCTTAGGATTCAAAGAAGTACCCGATGTCCTTGAGGAACAAAAATCATCATATGCTCTCAGATTGGTGCCTTGGTTGAACTGGAATGAATGGATTTTCGTTAAAGATTCTCTGTTCTCAAGTTCCCCGGACTCCGTTGATTCTGCTCAAAAAAGAGTAAGAAAGACTTAACTTTGATAAGCTGTAAATTCTTTTTAGTAGCATACAGGAAGATTTAGTTGATTAAACATTTCTTTGCCGTTTTCCTTTTATCTAGATTGACTTAACTGAAGAGACCCGTTTACTAATGTAGTTTGTCATATGAAAAAAAAAAAGGAAAAGGAATTTTATAAGGAGAAATTTAGAGCTAGAAGGTCTGAAAGTAGAAACATGAAAACAAAATTATTAATAATAGAAAAGATCGTTAAAGGCAGATGGGCTTCTTCAACCCACAAAATCGGTAACGAAGTTGAAAAAAAAAAGGCGGGTGGTATGCTTTCTCTATACAATGTTGGTGGGCACAGAGTAGAAAAATGGGTGGTGAGTGTTATTTTGTCATTATTGCCATACATGTAAAATAATGAAGTTGCTATGACAAAACCAAACTGTTGTGCTGGTTATGTAGAAGTGGATGTTCTCATTTCTGTCTCCTGTACTGGAAACAGAAGGTCACTTTTCTGGAAACCAATCAATACATAACAGTTTGTGAGAGCATGATTTTTGGCTTTCAGATATCAGCATGGCGAAGTCGAGGATGTTTGCCAGTTGTGATTGAAGTTACAGCTTCAATCATTGAGATTCAGCAAAAAGATCCATATTACAGGTAAATTTCTGTATTCTGATTTCACAAGTTTATGACATCTTATAATTCTTTTATTTCATGTTTTATTGTTTGAACATTCCTAAATGGGAAAGAGAAGAGAAAAAAAAACTTGTGTGGACTTTCTATGCGGAATGTACTTGCTGTTGCTATGTGTGACCTAGTAGAGGTACAATAATTTTAGAAAGTTAGTTAAATTCTTGAGCATGTATCAATCTGTGTTAGAAAACAGAACACTTCCTTTTGGTCTCTTGATAACTTTCATTTATTAGAACCTGCAAATATCAAGTCTCTTTGATGAACTTATCTTTGGAATTTTGTAGATTGGATCAATCTAATGATGCTTCTCTTTCAGAGGAGATGCTTGCTATGTTGTATTGCATGACAATCACGAGGTAAGGCTTTTTCATGTCACCGTTCTACTAACATGTTTTGTTTGTCTTTCCCTCTTGTTTGATATGTTGTATAGTTGTAGTCCTTATAGCTTTTGGAAACACGTCAGTATATTTATCTCGTGGTCTACAGGAACAGAGCATCTGGATGATATACAAGCTCAGAAATGGTGTGCAACTTTTAGCTTATTAAAGATAGTGAAACAAAGTAATTGTAGTGCATATTGTCCAGTCAAATTTCTGAACAATCTACATATCCCTGTAACTATAAGTGCTCCACATGAATGTCCATCCAGGAACTATAAGGGCTCCACATGAATGTGCATCCAGGACATAAGCTATGCACATTTAGACCTAGTAACTCTAGTATGACTCAGTTGTTAGTATAAATGCAGGGTATATTTTGTTGTCTACAACTGTCTTCAGTGATAATATGTGTTACTTTTGCTTCTAATGTTGAAAGATTGAGCGACTATGTGAACTTTGAATGAACTAGAATACAACAACAACAACAACTACTAAGCTTTTTCTCACTAGATAGGGTCGGCTACATTGATTAAACGGTGCCACAGAGGCTTATCATGAATGAGATCAATAGATAAGTTATTAACTATTAAATCATTCTTAATAGTTTCACTTATTGTTTTCTTTGACCTCCCTCTATCTCTAATAATTGGACTATTCTCCATCTGAACTACTCTTCTCACTAGGACTTCTGCAGGTTTTTTCCACAGATTCAACCATCTTTTCCACAATAGGTGCTACCCCAATCTTCTCTCTAATGCTCTCATTTCTAATCATATCTCTTCTGGTGTGTCCACACATTTAGCGTAACATTCTCATCTCTGCAACGTTGAGTTTATCCTCATGTTGTCTTTTGACCGCCCAACATTCAGTACCATACAATATAGCAGGTCGTATAGTCGTACGGTAGAATTTTTTTTTTAACTTTGAGCGGCACTTTTTTATCATAAATGACACTCGAAGTTTTTCTCAATTTCATCCATCTAACTTGAATCCTATGGTTTACGTCCTCCTTTACTTCGCCGTCATTTTGTATAATGGACTTAAGATATTTAAAACTTGTAACTTGTTTTAATATATAGTCTCCAAGTTTCACGTCTACATTCGTATTTGTTCGTCTCTTACTAAAAATACATTTCATATATTCTGTTTTATTTTTACTTATACGAAAATCATGTGTTTCTAAAACTTGTCTCCATGACTCTAACTTTATATTTATTTCCTCTTTCGATTCACCAACTAGAATGTTTCAAATTTTTTTAATCTGGGGTTAAAGTTCTGTGGTCACTTTTTAAGAGCCTTTTAAAAAGATCTGTCATGCCATTAAATTTATAAATCTTAGATTTGGACTATTTTAATTCACATCTTGACCTGCTTGTTTTAGGCTTGTTAATGGTGTTGTTGAGAAGACACGTAAGAAGGAAGAGGTGTCAATAGCTGTGGCAGCTGATGCAATTGGTCTTCCTCGCATGCTGATTGATGTTCGCCATGGTAAACAAAGTCTCTCTCACTATTCTCTATTTTTTTTAAATATTGAGAAATTGCTGTTTTTCTCTTACATATTACTTCAATTGCAGAGGGGTCACATCGTGAACTTCCATCACTTCAACTGGTTCGCAATGCCTCAGTTAAGGTATAGCTCATTTTGGTATGTTTAAGTATCAGTGTCAATAATATCTCCGTTTTGAAATTATTCTTGCATTAAACCAGTGGTCTATGGTGTGCTGTAGATGATAATGATTTTGAGATTCCATGTCCTTACTTTGTTAGGAAGCAATTGGAAATTTGAAACAAGTTTTCCTTTCCAGGGTCTGGATTCATCATAATGTTTTGACTTTATTAAGAGTTATCATTGGTCTTGTAATGGCTAAGTAGGACATGATTGTTGCCTAGTTAAATGGAAGCCTTTGTATTTTTAATGCTAGGGAGAAGTATTATTTCATTCAATCTTTTGGAAGGCATAGTAAAATTAACAGAGACTTGTTATAGTGATCTAAGATTCTAAAGCTCTTAGAAGCTCAGCAGATTGCTAGCAATATGGTTTATGCAATTGATTTCTTGTTTTTGGGAAATTAAAGTGGAAATATTCCTATCCTCTTTTCTCTCAATGAATTCTTCTTTTTCCCCAAAAGCGGAGGTGGAAATATTTTCCTTTCTCCTTCCACTTTGATAGATAGAGCCACAGAGGGAAGGCCTCTGATGATATCTCGCTTTCTATTGTTTCTTTGTGTCTTATACTGTGTTAACCGCCCATGACAGCCTAGTTTAAGATAAATAAGGATGACTTTCTATTACATTAGAAAGATGTTAACTAGCATTACTTGCTGATCTACATAACTGTCACTTTGATGCTTAAAGAGAAGTTTCTTCTTTTTATTTTTATCTTGTGACACCCTCTATTTTAGAAAAACTTATATGGAAAAGGAATTTATTGATAAGAGGAAAACAATCACAACATTGAAGGATAAGGAATTCTTCTACATTAATTTTTAAAGTACTTCCATTTTTTCCTACCCCTATTCTTTTTTCTCTTTGATAATACATAACTTGAATCAAGACTAGACCTATTGGAGATTTGTGCTGACCAACCTTTGTTGGCCTGATCTCATTGAAGCCACTCGAGCTTATGGTAAAGCAAGTGTACCTGAGCAAACTTCCATTCTATTAGGACCTGAAGGATCTAGCCTACATGCTGCTACCCGTGGGACTCAGAGCCAATGAGCTTTCACCATGTCCCTACCTCTGATTGGATACTGACTGTGCGAGTTTACCATTCTATCCTTCCCAAGCGCCTATAAATGGGAATCCCCTTCTTTTGTTAAGGGACAGTCCTTTCTTTACTGTTACTCTGAAGCTATAAGCTATCACTAACTTGACTGTTGGAGTAATTGCAAGGCCACCCCCAGGTTCACCCTATTAGCTTTTGGAGTACTTATTTCATTGTTTCAGTTGTTTAGCAGTATATTTATGTGATTAATGTAACAGATGCCATCATCACTTGCTAAATTATATTTTTAACTTGTTTCCTATTATGGCAACTTAGGGAACATAAACATGTACTTCTTTTAGACATTAAAGGTCCTTAAGCAAGAGGATTAGGAGTTTAGGACTTAATTCCATAATGTTCAATCTGTCAGTGTGGCCATTTAGTGTTTAGAATGAGGCGCTTCAGGCCTAGCATATGAAGTGACAATGTTATCATATAGAATAATGCCTACTTTTTCTTTTTGAGGGTAGGGGGTGACTGGGCGATTTTGTATATTTATAATAAGATCCATGATATTGGAATAGTTATTTCTTGTTTTTAACTAGGAGTGAGACTTAGATATTTGAAGTTTAGCACGTTCATTTGGTGGGGCAAATAAACAAATTGTAATAACACACTTGCATTAATTAAGACTGTCTATGCAAATAGCTCATGATGATTGAATTACCTTCATTTTGAATTAAAATATTGAATATTTATTGCTGTTTCTTAATGAGACCTGCATCTCATGATTCATGCATAAATTAATGACATTTCAGCCTATGCATAACATGAAATCTTGGGAAACTAAAGAAACAAATTGAGAAATGAATTTCTTTTTTCTGGATTTAACTTTGCGAATTTGGATGGTTTGTATTTTTATCATTTTATGCTATGTATGTGCAATTATTCCCTTTACCTAAAATTGTTTACACCTTTGTTTAAAACTCATGACGTGTTGGATTGTTGATAATTCCAGGCACTTGATTGGTTGAAATCTTATTATTGGGAGCCTCAGAGCAAGGCAATTCCTTTTCATGGTGATGGAAATGCAAAGGTTAGAAAGGAAATCAAGTCTAAGCTTCAAGAATTAGCTTTCTGCTTGAAAGGCAACCAGAGTCCCCAGTTACTCAAAGGAAAACGTGGGTGAGCTCTGTTCATTTATTTATTTATTTTCATCATTTTTATAATTGTAATGCCTTGTGCAAGCTTGTTTGCTCTATGATATATACCTTTCAATTATTCATTGATTTTTGTATGATGTTTTACTACACAGTATTTGTATCATACACATGGAACTTATGCTAATGGCAAATCACGTATATTTATTTACTCTTGAAACTTGAAAGTTCAATATAAAACTATGAAGGCTGGAAATTCTTGCCCCACTATCATCTGGGATTCTTACCCCATTTATATATATCTTTAGCTTTCTTGGCATTAATATTTGTTTCCAACTTTCATGATATAATTATTTAGGCCACCTTCCATCCTTGACCTAAAAATGCAGACCTTCACCTTTTCTCATCAAAAATAAAAAGGAAGGAAAGTTTTTGAGGAATGAGATGTAGAAAAAGACAAAGAAACAAGGGCTATGATCTCCTTCCCTTTATGATTCTCCAGAATTTGATATGCCTTCCATACAAGTGGTGATTACTTTTGTTAGTGGCCTTTTATAAATACTTGCTCTATAAAAAAAAAAAAACTATTTTGTCACCTACTTTTTCCTCAAATTGCTTTTACTTTTCCATTGTTTCTGCTGTTTCAGAATATTCTGATTTGAATCTCTTCTTTTAAAGGTGTCAAGCATGGTGAATTACTTTGTGGGCGTAATAAGCTTTTGGCTATAATGGCTGGCAAAGGCCAAACATCAAAATCTGGAGGTAGCATAATATTCTTAATACAATAAATCCATTTGTAAACATCCTTTGATAACCTTCATTGTTATGCCAACCATGGAAATCTGAAATACCATGGTATCCAAGATACTTGGGAATGTAAGATATGAATGTACCAAATGACTCCTAAATCCTTAATACTTCAATTTTTTATCTAAAGATCTCAATTATTGATATTTGTTTTAGCCAGCATTCCAAAATAAGCAAATATTGGGTTAGATTCACAATTTATCTGATATTCATATTTTATTCTGAAAAAAATTAGTGAGGGATGGAGGCTGAAGTAATTCATTATAGTATTATATTCAATTATGCTGAATGTACGGTGCATGTAAGCAGTCACAAATCTGTTATTTTCAGGTTCTAAGAAACAGATAACGAAGATCTTGAAATCTCTTGTTCAGTTATATTCTTCCTTCTCCTCAGAGATTGTAAATGTGTTGTTGGAGTATTTGTTGAAAGCTTTGAGTTCATCAGTGTTAATAGAGCCTACAGAGAATGCTTCGCTTGGTCCAACTGTACATAGCATCTTGGCTGATTGGAAGGTTGTCATACTCAGATTTTGGAAAAAGGAACCTGAATTACTTCTGAACCTTCTTAAGGAAACTCTTGATATGATTGAAACTCAGGAAGCAATGAAGTATGAAGAAGGTAGATAGCATTCTTTATATGTATGGCATCCTATTTTAATATATTTTTGGCAGGATCCTATATCTGTTGATTAATAGTGGGGTACGCAGAGGTGTGTTTGCTTTCATGCTCTGTCTGTACTTGGGGCACACCCGTTTTTCCCTTTGATGCAATATTTACTTATCAAGAAGCTAGAGGGTACCCGGGTCTATACTATTTAAGCCAATTCAGATGCAAGTTTTAAAGCTCTTAATTTTGTCATATTGGATTATGAATTTGTTAATAAGATGATAGCCCATACCTTTTGTACTTGCATTTTCTCTGATTCACTTGTCTGCATGTCATGGCAGAATTATGTTATTAGATGGCCAAGTCATAAATTACTTTCAATCACAATTTAATTGGAACTGTTTACTTCTTCATCACAGTTGATCTATAATGTTTTGCTGTGGTTTGGTTATGCTGGGTATGTGCATATTGTACTTATACAGCCATGTCATGGGGGAACAGTTTTTCATGTCTGAACTGTGACCATTCTCTGAAGCATCTAATTGTGGATGACTTAACAGTAAATTATGGTAGGGCTTCTGATGGGTGTAATTTACATGGCTTATCTTCTACCTCTATATTGAACTGTTCCTTATATTAATTTAGTGACTGTTTGGGGTCAGGAAATTTTATCTTCATTGATCTGTTTTTTTCTTTGGGCAGAAAAACATTGTCTTGGGATTTCACACTCAGGGGCAGAGTTTTGCCAAGTTGATCACCTCTCTTCTTTGTTTGCATGGCTTGTTGGAATTCTCAGCAAAGTTCCATCTGCTGAAGCAAATGTACCAAAAAGAGTTTTACATGAACTTCTTCTTAAATGTCTTCTAATATCGGCTCCTAGCAACAAGCAGCTCATGGATTCAGCTCTTCTCCTTGCACAACTGATGGATGACAGCTCTTTAATGGAGAAAGTTAAAAGGCTCTCTCTTCTTGGTTTGTCCAATTTAGACAAAGCGGACAATGAAAGCTCTTTGCTGATGACTTCGAAAAATATTTTCCAGCTGCAGGAATCCATACATCAAGCTGCTGAAAAGCTAGAGTTGGTTAAACAACACATAAAGAAGAATAAAACTCCAATGGCTATGGATTGCAAGACAGAAAAATCCCAGAAATGGGCATTGGCAAAAGTATGGAACCCCTGTCCAATTGGCATGTTGCCCCGAGCTGTTGGTTCATCTGGTTGTCTTCCTGTGCTTGATTGTATTGATAATAGAAAAAGTAATATTCAAGAATCAGAAAGGAAATTGACTTGGAAACCCAGCGAAGATTGTGCCAAGAGAGATGCCACTTTGGACCTCCAGCTACTTGATAATGCAACCGTTAAGAAGATGAAGGGGACAGTATTGGAAGTTGATGAATTGAACCATGATGTATTGTTGCCAATGGAAGGCGAGAAAGGATATCTAATGGTAGATGGAGTTTGGAAGAGAGTTAGGGAAGAAGAGCTGCAAGATATTGAATCTTCTGTGAGGATTTTAGTTTAGTAACTGCTTCATTAGCTCTTGTCAAGCTTTATGTGATTAATAGGCATTTTATTTGATTTTTTGCAGATGCATTTTGCCCTCTACTAAAATCTTGGTTTTGAAATGATTTGCTATTATGTCTTCTATGGTTTCATCTTATTTTTTTTGGTCCCTTAAAAGGGATAAAATTGATGTGATTGATAGGCAATTTATTTTATTTTATTTTTTGTTGATGCATTTTGCCCTTTACCAAAATTTTGGTTTTGAAATGATGTGCTATTATATCTTCATTGATTTCATCTTTCTTTTTTTCTCGAAGGTGTAAAATTGATGCTGATATTTTCCTTGTCTCTTTCATCAATTTAGGGAAAGGCAATAGTGTGGGTCGCGTCACTTCGCTACTTTTTTTGCCCCCGTCCTCATTTCCCACCGTGGGGAAAATATTGCTTCTCTCAATTCCCATTTTTCATGGAGGTGCGGAGACCCATAGGAATTTTTATGATTCTTAATTTTCATAGTAATTAAGTGAAGTTATATAAAAATTAAAAAAATTAAAAAGTTCGTCTAATTACTTCAATATCAAAATCATAGACTTACTTTTAATAAAAAAATTTACTTGAGTATTATCAGTTCTTAATAAGAATTTCTTTCTAATTAATCATATTTCAAAAGTTTTTATTGCTTTTATTGTTGCTAATAATTCTTTTTCAATTATGTTATAATTAACTTCTGAACCTTTAAAATTTCCAAATGCATATTTAGAAACTAATTCAATAGTTTTCCTTCTTGTTTTTAGCACCCCAGTATAAATCAGATGTGTCTGTTTCTAATATCAAATAGTCCTCATCTTTTGGTAATGGCAATGGTTTTAATTGTTTATAGACTTCCCTTATCTTTTCTATTTCTTTTTTTTTTTTTGGTACATATCTTTTCTATTTCTTTAGTATCTTCTTTAGTCCAACTGAACTTCTTTTTTTCTCTTAGTTTCTTTTGTGGATTTTCTCTAAATTTGGCGGTATCCTTTAGGAAGTTACTAGCATAATTTAAGTGTCTTAAGAATACTTATAGATCTCTCTTATAGTTTTAAGGTCATCAAGAAAATCTAATATTTTTTGAGATATATGAGATTGTAATTCTACTTATCCCTTCTCTATAATCAAACCTAAATATTCTATTCTTTCTTTAGCTATTTCTGTCTTCTTTTTGGATAATACTAGTCCTTCTTAGTAGGCCTTGAGAGCAAATAATAATAAATATTTATTATGTTCTTTTATAGTTTTTGAGTAAATTAGGACATTATCAATATAGATTATTATAAAGTGTAATCATTTTTTAAATATCTTATCTAATCTTTTTTGGAATATATTAGAGGTTGTTTTTAGTCCCATAGACAAAACATTCCATTCATAATGTTTTTGTGGAGCACTAAAAGCTGTACATTCTTTAATTTATTCTTTTAATGATATTTGGCAAAATCCTGATTTACAATCAAACTTTGAATAGATTTTGCTTTATTTTATTTCTTTCAAATATTAATTTTTTTCACGGTAAAGGGTAAGCATAATTTTTGACAATTTTTTTTAGTGGTCTATAATTAATAACTATTCTTGGTTCTCTTCTTTTAATTTCAAAATAATTTCTTACTACAAAACTAGCACAATTATATGAGTTTTTGATTTCTCTTATTAAGCTTAAATCTAAATGTTTCTGAATGATTATTTTAAAATCTTCTTCGTCTCTTTTATCATATAATAAAGGTTTTATTTTATAGAGATATTATCTAATAATTCTATTTTTACTACTAAATTTTTTCTGTGAATGAAAGCTCTAGGATCCTCGCTAGAACATTTCTCAAGTATATTTATTATCATATGTATTTTTGGGTTTTGTATAGTTGTTATTGAGATCTTATGTTTACAAGATGTATTAGGTGTTATTTTATGTTTATCTATTATTTGTGGGTAATGATTGGAAAGAAATTCCATTCCTAATAAGAGATCACATCCTATGTTTTCATAATAATATAACTCTTTTACTATTAGTTCTCCATCTCCTATTGTCATCCATAATGATTTTATTCCTTTAGAAAACTTTTTAGTTTTCTCATGTCATGTATATCCTTCCCTAAACCGTATATATATGAAAATAATGAAATAAAATAAGAATATTTTAATAATTTCAATATAGTGAAGTGCGTTCAAAGTGGGAGTAAATATTGCCATCCGCCCTGTTGCCATCCATATCTCCATATAAAACAAATCTCTTTCCCCATTGTCGTCGCGAAAGGTAGTTTTGGCGAGAATAAGAATAGAGAAAATTGTCATCCACATACATCGTTCTATTTCCATTGTTGTACCTAATTTTTTTTTAATGCAAATCAAATATGCCAAGTAATAATTATCAATAAAAAAAATCTTTTCAAACTCTCTCTCTCTCTCTCTCTCTCTCTCTCTCTCTCTCTCTCTCTCTCTCTCTATATATATATATATATATATAAACCTTTTTTTATTTAAAATATTTTTAAAGTAGAGTTTAATTATAATATAAAATCTTAATGTATGAATATGCTATTTTTCATGTATTAACAAAATTTATATAAAAAAATTTGAGTATTAGATATATAAAAAATTAATAATTTTTCTATATTATTAGGTTCATGTACAACACATAAATTTTTTTAAAATAATTTTACATTTATTATGTTCCAAATATATTGTAAATATATTTTTAAGCTTTTTTACTGAATTTTTAAGTGTTTGAAAAATTAAAATTCTCATGTTTGAAATACAATCTTAATAATAATAATAATAATATATATAATAAAACTTTAGATAAACAATCAACTCTAACACTTGTATATAATAATAAACTCTTAATTCTTCAGTAGTTTTAAATAGATAATTATAAACTCCTAAATAATAATCTATCACTTTTACATAATAAACTTTTAATTCTTTAATAGGTTCACTCTGACATTGTTAACATAATAAATATGTGATGAATATTAATATTCATAAACCAACAAATAGTGAAGTAAACAAGTATTGTTGTAAAAAAAATTAATAAAATATAGAGCAATGGACCAGAGATTTCTCTTTCTTATGTGTCTCTTGGACATCTATATATTTTGTTTTTATAACAACAATTAATAATATAACATACCAAATAATTCTCTACATCATTCTATCGACATTTTGTATCGAAACTATAGACAAATATAAGTTGCTTTTAGCCATTGCACAATACAATTATTGTGATAGAAATGGTTGCACAGCATTGCTTAAGCATCCTCGCCATTATCAAAATCTTCTGAGCAAATACTACATCGTTCACTGCAAAGGAAAATTAATCTTTAATGTCAGTTATTTTGCATCATTTTGACTCTAAACTTCCTTTACTGTCACAATTAGCAGCGGTTTAAACCGTTGCAAATTTAAAATATCTTATAGCAACAGTTACAACTGACGCTAAGGGTAGAACTTATGGTTATAACTTAAACAAAATATCAACATTCTTATTCACTCAAACTTGATTGAAGCTAAGTACTAATTTTAACGACAATTTTTTATCCGACGTTAAATAATTAATATTTTGTCTCCGTTAGTGCCATAGTTATTAGAATTGATGCTGAAACTCTCCCAATGGTTTTTTAACAAGTTTGCAACAATCGCAAAAAATCACTCACCATCAATCAAAACTAAGGCTAGAAGTCATTTTTTAAGGGTTGCTGGAACCACTCGTACTTATTGCATGGACTGCTGAATGAACTTGTCCATCTGTAAATCATCTTCTTTGTTGGGAACTACAACCTCCACAATTAAAGGTAGCAAGCTATAATGGGTAGTGTCTGAACTAGTACGACATGTTGGATTATTGATTGAGCATAAGTTATGATCTGGGGTGTCAACAACGGGAGGTGCTCATCAGAAATAATGGAGTATAAGAGTTCATGGCTGAATCTTGAAATATTTTCGAGTAGTTCTTCGCAGGGTATAATGGAAGAGGTTTCCAAAGAAGGTGTCATTATGGGTAGTTCTGAGCGAGGTAGAAGAATTTGTTTAAGAAGAAGAAACCTGACATGGAAATGATCTTCGCTCATCAATTGGAAAGGAAAGGACGCCATGGATCGATGGTTCTGAATTGAACTTTGAAGAAGCTAATGCTTTGTGGTGATTTTGATCTTTGGAAAAGCTAAGGTTGGAGAATTAATGTGGTTGTGA
Organism: Gleditsia sinensis; assembly: GCA_037074535.1. NCBI lineage: Eukaryota > Viridiplantae > Streptophyta > Magnoliopsida > Fabales > Fabaceae > Gleditsia > Gleditsia sinensis. Next base: position 18,918,752 of record CM073470.1, read on the forward strand.
GGTATATATTTGTTATACCTCTGTCGATCTCAGTGTCCTTCAATGAAACGGATTAAATTAAAAGACGATTATAATTTGGATAAGAAGCTTATTCTCAAACTGAGACAACCAAAATCATCAAATCTATTTCAGGTGCACCTCTATTAATGCAATATCTTTAGTATGGATTGGGATGATGTAAAGTTTTTTTTTTTTTAAAGAGACTTACAGAATAAGTTTCAAACAAAAAAGATACAATTGTGGGATCTATATTTAAATTAGTGAAGCCAATTTATTTATTAAATATTAATTTTATTAAATTATGTATTTTTCAATTTCTTAAATTTATTCGGTAAATTTTTTAAAGAATTTTAGATGATTCCAATTCCAAATGTTACTATCAACTTTTTTTGACCTCATTAACTATTTTTTTTAAAGTAAACTATATTTACTTGTTTTGAATTTGAAAAAATTTACATTCACCTCCTCTAATGTTTTAAATAAAGTTAAATGTACTTGAATAAATCATAGAAGAATTACAAAAAATAATTAAAGAAGTCACTAATAAAATCAACCAATTCTTATTAAAATAAAAATTAAAGAAGCCACTAACAAAATTTTAAATATGCTTCTCTTAATCTAACAAAATGCTTAGGTTCTACGTAGGCAAAAGGAAAACGTACATTGCATTACAACCTTAATCTATTTTTGGTAAGAAAACTCCCCAAAGCCAAAAACAAACAACAAAAACTAGATAAGAACTTTTTGGTATACACACATCTCTGTATCATCAACAAACAATAAAGAATCCAAAACTTGATAGATTATACACAATTGTTGAAGTAGGTTTGTGTCTGCAAACTTATCAGCAACAGTATTAGCTTCCCTAAAAGTGTGTTGAACAACCACCTCTTACTCTATACAAAGCCATTTATGAATCACCCTAAGTAATTTATTCATAATGCATTTATTAGCCTTTTCTTTTTCCATCAGTTGGACAAGACTGTAGGAGTCACTTTTTAATATAACTCTTCTAGCATCCCTCAAGCTTTAGCAACTAAGGAAGATGACCATCCAATATTCTTCATAAAGCTTCTCACCCATCTTCCATCTTCATTGTGCATAATCCCTCTGCACGTAGCTAAGTCTGGGTTACCTTTAGAGTATCTATCTATGTTGATCTTGACCCACCCAACTTTTGAACAGTTCCACTTAATCTGATCATACATAACCTTCCGCTAGATTTTTAACGTTCCATTCAAAGACATATTATCTTCAAACTCCTTGGCAGTCTACAAAAGCAAAAGAGTGGCTCCACAAGGAGTGATAAACTTGGCATCATGCAATGCCTTATTCCTCCAAGACCAAAGCTTCTATACCATCTTTCCATATAGTGTCGCCCATTTCATAACAATGCTATCATGCAATTTCAAAGTTAGATTATTGTCACCCACATATGCAATGGCAACAAGAAAAAAATCTACCAGCAACTCTCGGGCAATATCTTGACATATATAGAACAAAATTTTCCTTGTCTCGACACCAATAGCACACAAGGAACCCCCCATTCCACTTGCTTATATACAGATTGGCTAGAAGCCCATTCTAGGAAACAAGTCAGATGAAATATCTTATGCATTCAGGTCCCCTCTATTGCCAAATAATTGCCAAATAAGCTTCCAAAGGGAATTGTTTGCATAGGCACTTTTGATAGTAAATGTACTACTTCCTTTATATTTCCATACTCTCTTGTCAGGTCCTTCATTTAGGTAAGGGGGAATAAGAGCATGTATTTTAAGAAAAAATTGTTCAGGCATAATGGTTTTCAAGAGTTTCCAGTTCACTCCCTATCACTATTTACAACATTAGCAACCACCATGTCATGATTAACCTTGTGATAGTGGAGGGTGCCATATTGCACAAGAGGTAAATCATTATATAACCAACAATCACCCTAAAATTTAATTGTTTGACCAATCTCCCGTCTTTTGTACTTAGTAAGTATTTCCCAAATCCTTCATATTTCTTTCCAAAAAAAAGTCTTAAGGCTTCAAAATGATGTTACTAGAGCTAGTATTATTTCTTCTATATTTTCCCCATAGAACCTCCTTCCATAAACCATTATCATCATTTTGCAACCTCCAAACAATTTTCACGAGGCAAGAATCATTCATCCGTTACATATTTTTTAGACCCACTCTCCCTTTTTGTTTATAGTGACACACAGTTTTCTAAGAGATAACATGAGTCCTTGCCCCTTCTCTTGACCCCATATGAAGCTTCTATAAATTCTTTCAATGTTATGATGAATCGATCTTAGTAATCTAGTAGAAAACTTGGGATATATAAGAATAACTCTTAAAATTGATTTTGCAAGAGTGATTCTTCCAACCAAGGAGAGAACATCAGCTTTCCACCCTGCAAGTCTTCGTTGAATTCTCCTAACAATATAATTATATAATTTTTTAAAAACTCTTCCATGAATTAATAGGACTCCCAAATAGGAACCTAAATCATCAATAGGAGAGAACCTCGAAAATTGCATCATTTGTGCTTTAATGTGATGAAGCACGTTAGGAAAAAAGAAAATATTGGATTTAGCATTATTAACTCATTGTCCAAACATTACATAGAAAATATTTAGGTATTGCATATCAGTGGCAAGTTGAGTCATAAAAGCCTCTCTAAAAAGAATTAAATCATCTACAAACATAAGATGCAAGAAATAGGGACCTTTATCTCTAGCACTCATAGGGATCCAGCTACCATTGTCAACAACTTCCATTAAGGTATGCAAGAGTTTGGAAATGGATCCTCTGCGGCGCGTACGGACACAGCACCGCGTGCTGTGTCCGTTTTTACAGTCACAGCAGTCGACTGATGGGAGACCAGTCGACTGTTGTGACTGCGCGAAGGCCACAGCACGCGGTGCTGTGGCCCTCGCGCCGCAGAGAATCCTGATCCCAAGAGTTTACCATGCATATAACAAAGAGGTAGAGTGAGAGAGAGGATCTCCTTGTCTTATCCCATGGGAAAGTTTAAAGCTACTTGTTTTACTCCCACTCCATAAGACAAACATCTCAAATATACTAATACATCTCATTATTATTAAAATAAAATCATAAGGTAAATTAATTTTCTCAAAAGTTCCATTTAATTATATCATAAGCTTTCTCTAAATCAAATTTTATGGTGAAAAACATCTTTCTATCTTCAATTCTTTTCATAGTATGCAGCATTTCTTGCACTATAACAATATTAACATGTATGCATTTTCCTAGAACAAAGCTTCCTTGAAAGAGAAAGATTATCTTTGGGAAGATAGGTCTGATATTTTCCACCAAGATTTTAGTGATGCATTTGTAAGTGAAATTATAGATATAGGCCTAAACTGGGATATGAATTAGCTTCTCAATTTTGGGGATCAACACAAGAAGAGTGTGATTAATATCCTCCAACCCTTTATCAGACTCAAAAAACCATTTGATAAAAGAGCAAAAGTGTTTATAATACCCAGGAAGAATGACAAAAGAGTGCGGGAAAACCATCTCCTCCAAGTGCCTTAGGTGCTCCAACATTGAAAATTTCTTTTTCAATATCTTCGTCCTTCACTTCTAGATTAATATTCATAAGCCCTTCATTATTAGTGGGAAGGAAGACTAATCCTACACAATGATGAATGGCTCCTCATTATCATCTGTATAAAGCTAGTGAAAAAATTAGAGGTGATGTTTTGGATCTCTTCTTGATCTTCAATCCAAGCACCTTGATTATTACAAAACACAAAAACTCTATTTCTTCTCTTTCTATTGATTATATCGACTATTTTGAGATGATAATATTTGGTATTCCGATCCCTTTTGCTAATCTATTGGTTTTTAGATTTTCAGAAGAGTTCTTCTTGAGTAAGATATCATGCAACTCTTATTTGCCAAAATTACTTATTCAGACCGCTGGTGAATAAAAATTTGTCCACCGACGTATACCAAATCTTAACTCAGTTAGGAAAAATATATGGTACACCGCCGGTGGACAAGTTTTTGTCCACCGGCGGTGTCCAAATTATGCCATGTGGCAAACATAATGTAATGTTTGCCACGTGTTAAGATCTGGACACCGCTGGTGAATAAAAATTTGTCTACCGACGATGTACCAAATCTTAACTCAGTTAGGAAAAATATATAGTACACCGCCGGTGGACAAGTTTTTGTCCACCGGCGGTGTCCAGATTGTGCCACGTGGCAAACATAATGTAATGTTTGCCACGTGTTAAGATTTGAACACCGCTGGTAAATAAAAATTTGTCCACCGACGATGTACCAAATCTTAACTCTTAAAGTTATTCCCTATCTGTTGTGTAATTAATTCTGTATGAAAAATTCTCTACTTACACATTCAAGGAGCTCACTTCGTTTTGTCTTTTATTTTTAAATTCTTGCACGCCACTTCTTTCTATCCAAAATCCATTATGTAAACCTTCCTCCACTGCATAATTATTTTTCTCAAATGCTTTCCAATTTGACTCCACCAACACTTCTTTATTTTTATCTCCACCCATTTCCTCTTTTTTATGATTCTTTTCTAAAGTGGAGGAAGAACTTTCACGTTTTGCAATTTCAGGAATGACGGTATTATTATTGTTAGGTATCACCTAATTTTGGTGGCTCTTCATTCTCCAAATCTGCCAATCTTTCAAAACACGATGCCGAAATTTCTGTACCAAAATCCTTGCCGGTCCCACCGTTTTTGAAAGCATTGTAACGTGCCTCAGTTGCTTCTGAATCACCGTCCACGGCCCAAAGTAGTGTCTCTCACTCGTCGCAGTCGTGCTTGCGTTTCTCTTTTCCGTTTTCATTGCTGCTATTGACTTTATTATTAGTAGTAGTATCATTTTCAGGGCACGCTTCGATGTAGTGTTCAAATTTTCCACGAAGTGTAAGAGATGAAATCCTTGTACTCTATTCCGTAGTATCTTTCCTTCAACTTATACACAGGCACCAAAAGCTTCTTGATGTTCAATTCAGCACAAACTCTAGCATATTTTCCATGGATGGAGTAAAATCAACACGTAAAGTTTTGCCCAAATAATTTTCCATGTTTTTCAACACTTGGGGCATCATTGTACTCAATTGATAACTTTGAAAATTGCACCTCAACGACGTATATTTAGATTGCGTTTGATTTGCGAAATTTTTTTTTATTTTTTATTTTTTAAAAATAATTTTTATTTTTTTATTTTTATATTTTTAAAAATATGTTTAATTTTAGCTTTTATTTTTATTATTTTTTAATTATATTGTTATATTTTTATTTTTATTATTTTATAATTATATAAATAATAAAATATTGTATATATAATTTAAAATAATTGTGAAAATTTTATTATTGTAATACACTATAAAATTAAAAATTTTAAAAATACTTTTTTGATATTTTTAAAATTTTTAAAAATTTAAAAAATATTTTTTAAAAATAAAAATAAAAACAATAAACAAACATATTTTTATATTTATTTTTAAATTTTAATAAAAATAAAAACTAAAAATAAACAAACCAAACGCCTTAGTTTTAGAAGGGAGACTGGCATGACACATAGATACATATAAAATATTAATGACTTAATCAATAAATGTTAAATATAGTAATAAACGAATTATGATGTTAAAATAAGAATATAAATTTAAGAATATTAGTTTTACAATACTAATAATCTATAAAAAATATTTATAAAAAAATACTAACGGTTTGGCATTTTATGTTATATTTGTTAAAAAAATCAAATATTGTACTAAATTAAAATTTCCATTATCTTTTAAAATTTTTATTTAGTGATATATTTTAAAAGAATAAGTTATTAGTATCTATCTATTATCTATTTATAACATACCATAAAAAAGAAGCCCAAGACTCACTATTGATAAGTGATATTCGTTTTCAATTTTTACTTTTATTAAAAATAGAAAATAACAATAAAAATAAATTTAATTAACGTTTTTTGTTTTTATTATGAAAATATATATTTTAAATTTTTGAAAATTTTAAAAACAATAAATTTATGTTTTTAAAATTTTCAGTAATATAGTAACAGTATTTTTACAATTAATCTAAATTCATTACACTAAAATAGAGGTATTTTCGTAACTAATCTGAGTCGTTACAATATGCAATGGAAAAAAGTGAAATAGAAAGAAAATATAAATATAAATTAAATATATTTTAAAAAATGTAAAAAATAGAAATTAAAAACCTGATTTTTAGAGAAAAAAAACAAGAAACGCAAACTTCAAATTGAGTATCTTTATTTTTTTCGTTGAAAGAAAACCATTTATATATATTCGCAAAACGAACGGTGGTAAGAAGAGAGAATTATAATGGTGGCCCACCACATTGAAAGTATCATCTTGGGATGGGATTTCTTAGCTGTCACGCACTGATTCTCTTGGCTCAAGGATAAAGCAGATGTTGACTTGTTGACTGTTGTGCATTTATTCACTTGCCGTAAATGTCGGATTACAAGCAGCGTGAGTTTCGTACACGGGAACGTGAAAGGGAAAGTGAAAAGAAATTCGTTACTGATTTTTTATTTTACAATTTTTTTTTACTTTTATATATAATTTTAACATTACAGAATTAGAAAATACTTGCACTTTTTTTTTGTGTTTTTTATTTATTTATAAAAAGTAAAAAAAAACATAAAAATACATATTTTTGCTATAATTTATATTAAAAAATTATTCAAATACAAATAATGTTATTTAAAGTGATGACAAAAATAAATATAAATAAATTAACTCAAAAAAGTAATATAAATAAATTAAAATTATATTTCATATTGAGAAAATTAGTAAATAAAAATTTAATATCATAAAATAAAATAAAACTAATTACAACCTAAATGTAATAATGAATAAATAAACACAATTATAGAAATAACAAAAAAAGGTAGAACACAAAAATTAAAAAATAATATAAATAACTTAAAAAATTAAAAGTTTTTTAATTATTAAATATAAATTTATCATTATTATAGATAAATTAATGAGATAATTTTAAAAATTAATCAATTGAAAAAATACACTTAATTAAAAAAAATTATTTTTTTGAAAATTTTAATATATTCATTAATATCAATTTATATTATATAAGTTTTAAATAATATTTAATTAATATTATAATTAATTAAAATATTCTTTATAACAGAATAAAATATTAATTATTTTATATTTTAATATCTTGTATTATTTTTTTAAAAGAAATTATATTTTAAATAAATAAAAATGTTTAAAGACTGGACAGCGGTAGGCATGGCAACGGAGATCAAGGGAAGTTTGGTACAACCAACAACTATTGTCGAGTTCACCACCTGATCACGCAAAGACTGAGAGCTCGACAAAATCTGAAAAATCACTTGGGTTTGAATATTTTTAATGGGAACGGTGGCAGGGAGAGACTCGTTGTATGGATGTTTTGCGGCGTCTTAGAGTACAGTATCGCGTGTTGTACATTAAAATACAAAAAAATTAGGCGATTGATTGGACGTGTTGTACATTAAAATATAGAAAAATCAAGCGATTGATCTCTAATCAATCGCCTGATGGACCAAGCGACTGATTGAAAATTTTCTTCTGCACGAGATACAGAACCACATGCTGTATCTCGCGCGTCGTAGAAAATTTGCACGCCTGAATCAGACAAAGAAGAGAGACATTATAACGGTGGCCCACCACATTGAAATTATTATCATCTTGGGATGGGATTTCTTAGCTGTCATACACTCAGTACCCGTTAGGTACGATAGAATAAATTTTAGTAAAATAAAAAAAATAAATAAATAAATAAATATCATTATTTTATTTAATATATAATAAAAAAAATTAAATAATTTAATATTTTATTAATTAATTAATTAAAATTAAAAGAATAAAAAAATAAAATAAGCAAAATGATTAAATTAATTTTAATATAAAATAATTAAATTAATTTTTTTAAATAAAAAAATTTAAAAAAAAATAAATTTTTTTTAAAAAAATTTTTATAAATTAATTTTTTTAATAATTAAATTAAATTATTTTAATACAAAAAATTTAAAATTAGTATTATTTTATGATAGAATCATAGATTCTATCTATTATTAGAAGGAATTCATATTCTATCATATGATAGAATGGAGCATTTTATGGAATGTTCCATTCCATCTATTTCATCGTACCAAACCATAGAATCTTACTTTTTATCTCAGATTTTTTTTTATTCTAGCGTACCAAACGGACACTTATTCTCTTGACTTAAGGTTAGGGCAGACGTGGACTTCTTGACTGCTGTGCATATTTATTTACTTGCCTCGAGCACGACTTTGTCCCTTGTGTTTGGTTAACTTTACTTTTTTTTATTTTAAGTTTATTAAATTTTACTTTTTTATTTTAACTAATTGCATCAAAATAATTAGTAAACAATATTTTTATAAAATAAAAAAATTAATAAAGAATATTTTTACGCAATTAGTAAAAATAAAAAAGTTAAGACCATTATATTTTAAAAAAAAAATATTTAAAAAATAATTTTCTGCTGTGTTTGAGGCACAGCACCGCTCAAACGCAGCAAAACGCATCCTTTTTTTGTCCTTTTGTTTGTTTTTTAAAATATTGCTCCAACTGCGTTTTGCTGCATTTGAGGCACAGCACCGCGTGCTGTGCCTCAAACACAGTAGAGGATCCGCACGCGTCGCTGGGGAGGTCCTAGCGTAGAAGGAACAGAGCCACTACAGTGGGGGCCTACCGGATTGAAATTGTTATCAGCCTTGTGCGAGAGAGAAGTGTGACATGCTTTTTGAGCGGGGGCATGGCAGCCTCTTCTTCTATTTTTTTTTTTATTTGTAATAATTTTTTTAGTAAGAGAATTTACTTTTTATAAAATATGCTTTCTTCTTATTTTAAAAAAAGACAAAAGTTTAAGAATTTATATATTTTATGTCTAAATTTACAATTCTAATTTAGATTTATAATTTTGTATTTAATAGAGTAAAAAAATACTGAATATATAATTTTGTGTTTACATCAAAAAATAAAATTAAAAAAATTAAACTTTAAAAAGGGATTAAAGGTGTATTATTTTTTAAAAAAATGTCTTTATTTTTTGTATTATTATATTTATTATATATTTAAAATATAATATTTAATGGTCTGTGTTTCATAAATGTTTTATGTCTATTTTTTTATTATAATATCAATTTTTTTTTCTTATTTTGATGTATCCAAGAAATAAATTTGGATAATTTTTCGTTTGATCCGTAGTGTTTTTCAATCGTAAGAGAGAGAGAGAGAGAAATGTGAGATCTTTCGAGAAAGGGCTGTCATCACCACCCCTGTCTATTTCTTTTTGTTCTTTTTATTTGTTTGTGTAATTTTCTTTTAAGAAATATTTTTTTTCTCGTTAATTTTTTGTTATAAAAGGCCTTTTTCTCTTATTTAAAAAAGTGGTAGGCTTTTAAAAATTTATATATCTTACGTTTCAGATCTTCGTTTAAATTTATAACCTTTTACTTATATCTATATAGAAAAATATCATGTATATAATTTTGTGCTATTGAAAAAAAATATTAAAAAAAATTAATTTATGTATTGTCTCTTGAAAGGAGTGTTTCTATTTTTTTTATTATTATATATATAAATTTTTAAAGTATAATATTTGATGAATTGATCTTTGAAATATATATTATTTTTATTTTTTTAATTATAGTATTTTTTTATTCTAATATATCTAAAAGTTGAATTTGAATAATCTTTTATCTAATTTCTCATGTTTGTTAATGTTAAATTCTGGGTGACTTGTCATGGTTGAGCACCTCATGCGTTTGTTCACTTGTCTTTTCAAGTACAACTTTGTTCTTTTTATTTTAGTGTCGGTATAATTTTAATCTTTTGTTTTAAGTTTATTAAGTTTGACACTTTATTTTTATTTATTATATAAAATTATTCTCTTCAAAAAAAATATTTATACATAATTCATAAATACAAAAAAACTAAGACCATTAAATTTCAAATAAAAAGACTACAGGTATATCATCACTAAAATAAAAAAATATATTTAAACCTATTCACTTTTGATTTTGCCACTTTCGTCTTTCCACACAAAACAACGAGTATACTTCAATTTATTGATTTCTTTTTTGATTTCTCAAAATATCATTATTTGATTTTCATAAAACATTGTAAATAGTTTTTAAAATATTTTATATAAATATAATACATTTGTCTTGAATTAAACTTTTAAGGATAATGTATGAATTTCAGTTCTTCACTTTCTTTTTTGTAGATGCCACTGTTACTCCTTTTTTTTTTAATAAAATTCAATAATTCAGATATATTTAGGTTCAAATAAATATCTCCTTCCATTGATACTTCCAAGACTCATCCATTTATCGGGGACCACGCACAGGTCACGTCCTTTGTCGGTCTGTCCCTCCATATTATTACTTGAAAATAAAAGAAAATAAAAGAAAATATTGAAAATCATTTTCTCTCCTCAGGTGTTACATTGATGGGTAGAACAAATTGATAAAATAAATAAATAAATACAACTACTATTTTATGTGTAATTAATTTTTCAGTAAAATTACGTTTAAGCAGATAATTGTACAGTTTAAATAATTTATGGTTATTTTTAAATTTTAGAGTGAATAATTTTGATAAAGTCGAAGTTCAATACTATACTCAGAATTTTGGCAAACCAGCTTTAGCTTGCGTGCTATTTTCCAAACTCTTATCTCTATCTCGCCCATCATTCATCTATAGCTTGAGCTATTATACAAAGGAACAAATGGCTGCGACTCCGGTAGGATTAAGCTTAACTGCTACCCATAAAAATTCTTATCTCTATCTCACCCATCAGTCAGCGATAGGTTGGGTTATAATACAAAGGAATAGATGGCTGCGGCTCTGGTAGGACAAGCATTTCTCTCTGCTTCTGTGCAAACCTTAATAGAAAGGATAACCTCAAGCGATTTTCGAGATTTCTTGAAAAATAGAAAGCTGAATGTTTCTCTCCTGGATGAGCTGAAGAATACTCTGCGGGTGCTCAATGCTGTACTGGACGATGCAGAGGAGAAGCAGATAACTAATCCTTCAGTGAAAGAATGGCTTGATGAGTTAAAAGATGCTGTCTTTGATGCTGAGGATTTGTTGGATGAAATCAACACACACTCTCTGAGATGCAAGGTGGAGCAAGACTCTCAGAATGTTGCCAATCAGGTGCGATCCTTCCTTTCTTTTACTTTTAATCCATTCTATAAGGGGATGAACTCCAACCTTGAGGCCATATCTCAAAAGCTAAAATGCTTTGAAAATCAGATGGGTAACCTTGGTTTGCAAAGTTTTACTGCAAGAGTACATAAAATACCTACAACTTCAGTGGTAAATGAATCAGTTGTAGTTGGTAGAAAGTGTGATAAGGAGAAACTACTAGACTTGCTTCTGTCCGATGAAGATGAAAAGGATCATGGTATAGGAGTGATCACAATTTTAGGCATGGGCGGTGTGGGAAAAACAACCCTTGCTCAAATCCTTTACAATGATAAGAAAGTGCAGGAGTACTTTGACTTGAAGGCTTGGGCATGTGTCTCTGAGGATTTTGATGTTTTCAGGGTAACCAAAAATCTTGTTGAGTCTGTGACTTCCAAAGTATATAATGGTAATAATCTAGATTATCTTCGAGTTGAACTAAAACAGAGCTTAAGCAATAAAAAGTTTTTGCTTGTTTTGGATGACCTTTGGAATGAGAAATATAATGATTGGGATGATCTAGTAACTCCTTTTATCAGTGGAAAAAGGGGAAGCAGGATCATTGTAACCACCCGCCAACGAAGAGTTGCAGAAGTCACTCATACATTTCCAGTTCATGAGTTGACCCTTCTTTCACCTGAAGATTGTTGGTGTTTACTTGCCAAGCATGCTTTTGGAAATGAAGACACCCGCAGATATCCAGAGCTAGAGGCAATTGGTAAGCAAATTGCAAAAAAATGTGGTGGCTTACCACTAGCTGCGAAAACACTTGGAGGTCTTTTGCGTTCAAAAGTAGAGAAAGAGGAATGGAATAGAATTCTCAGTAGCAACCTATGGGAATTAACACATAATGATGTTATGCCAGCTTTGCGTCTGAGTTATCTTTACCTTCCATCACATTTGAAGAAATGTTTTGCTTATTGCTCAATTTTTCCGAAACACTACTTGTTGGATAGAAAGAAGTTGATCTTGTTATGGATGGCTGAAGGTTTTGTACAACAATATTCCTATGGGCAGAAAACAATGGAGTTGGCAGCTAATGTCTACTTTGATGAATTGTTATCTAGGTCATTGATTCAACAATATGAAGGTAATCGGGAAGAAAAGTTTATCATGCATGACCTTATAAATGATTTAGCCAGAGTTGTATCTGGTAAAAGCTGTCTCTGCGTAGAAGGCAATGAAGTCCCAAGCAATGTTCGCCATTTATCATATCTTAAAACAAACTATGATGGCTCTAAAAAATTTGAGAGCTTTTATGAACTCAGGTGTTTAAGGACATTTCTACCATGTGAACCTAATTGGTTGTGTTACTTAACCAAAAAGGTGCCACATGATTTACTGCCAAGACTAAAATGTTTAAGAGTACTATCTTTGTCGGGTTATAATAATATCACTGAACTGCCGAATTCAATTGGCAATTTGGTGCACTTGCGGTATCTAGACCTTTCCTTCACTTCAATAGAAAAGTTGCCTGATGCAACCTTTACACTTTACAATTTACAAACCTTGATATTATCAAAATGTCGATTTTTAATTGAATTGCCATCACAGATAGGAAATTTGACTGATCTATTTTATCTGGACATAAGTGGCACTCGATTGAAGGAGATGCCAACACAAGTTAGCATGCTACACAATCTCCGAAGTTTGAGTACTTTTGTCGTGGGTAGAAAGCAGGATGGATTGAAGTTGAAAGAGTTAAAAAAGTTTCCTCATCTACAGGGTAAGCTTTCTATTTTGAAGCTGCAAAATGTTGTTGATTCCATGGATGCTTTTGAAGCTGACTTGAAGAGCAAAGAGCAACTTGAGGAGTTAGTGTTGGAATGGGGCAGGGATACTGAAGATTCTCAAATTGCAAAAGATGTCCTTAACAAGCTACAGCCATCAACAAATTTGAGGAAACTGACCATCAAATACTATGGTGGCACTAGCTTTCCAAATTGGGTGGGAGATTCTTCATTTTCAAAAATTACTTTCCTGTGTATCAGTGATTGTAACTATTGCTTATCACTCCCTCCGTTTGGACAATTACCTTATCTCAAGGAGCTCTCGATTACTGGGATGGAATTGGTACAGACAATTGGTCATGAGTTTTACTGCAACAAATTAGACTCCTCTTCATTTCAATCATTTCCATCCTTGAAACATCTAGAATTTAACAAGATGCCAAATTGGGAGGAATGGCTACCATTTGAAGGTGAAAGTACCAGATTACCTTTTTCTTGTCTTAAAAGTTTGCGTTTATGTAAGTGTCCTAAGTTGAGAGGAGACTTGCCCAACCATCTTTCTTCATTGACAGAATTAAAAATTAAAGAATGCAATCAGCTAGTGGAAAAATCGTCAGCTTTGCATTGGATTACATCAATTAAAAAATTAACAATTAGAGAAGGGGGACATGGCTTATTGTGGGTTCTTGATAACGATTCTCCGTGCTCACTAGAAAAACTAAAAATTGAGAAGTGTGATAGCTTGCAGTCTTTGCCAAGAATGATTCTTGGCAGCAATTGCCTTCAAGAATTGTATCTTGGAAATATCCAGTCTCTCATGTCCTTTCCAACAAATGGTTTGCCCACTTCGTTGCAAACACTTGAAATTGAGAACTGTCAGAAATTAGAATTCCTGCCTCAGGAAGCTTGGAAAAATTACACGTCACTTGAACTATTGAGAATTGATAATAGCTGCCATTCGTTGAAATCATTTCCATTAGATTGTTTCCCTGGCCTTAAACATCTTCTTGTTAAAGGTTGTCCTAATTTGGAATCCTTTACACAGGTTGGAGGCTTTGCTCCTAACTTAGTTACTTTACAGGTCTTTCAATGCGAAAGAATTAAATCAATGTCAGAAGTACAGATTGGCCCCTTCACAAACCTTCAATGGTTGTCACTTTGTGGTCTTCCAAATCTTGAGTCGTTGCCTCAATGTGCTTTGCTTTCTAACTTAAGAGGAGTTAAGGTAAGGAACTGTAAAAGACTATCATCTATGGCTATAGCTGGCTGGGGTTTTCAAGGGTTCATTTCACTCTCACAATTTGTTGTTGGCGGTGATGGAGGTGAAGATATAATCCATAATTTGCTGAAGGAGCAATTGCTGCCCCCTTCTCTTGTGCATCTCTGCATCGACAATCTTCCTTATCTAAAGTTATTGGAAGGAAAAGGATTTCAACATCTGACTTCTTTGGAAGAGCTCTGCCTTGCCAAATGTCCAAACCTTGAGTGCTTGCCCGAAGACGAGCTGCCATCCTCTCTTTTGCTACTAAGTATTTTTCTGTGTCCTATATTAGAAGAAAGGTATTGTAAACAAAGAGGGAAACATTGGTCCAAGATTGCTCATATTCCTGCCATAAAGATAAATGAAGAACTAATAATTTGAGCTCTAAGATAATGGGAAGCATAACAAGGTAAGCTGTGAAACTCAACAAGTAACTCTTATTTATTTCCTGGTTTCACATGGCACCAAAAAGCTTTTGTATTTCCTTGTTCATAGCAGATGTCATCATCAAAGCATTATCTTGCCTGCACCATATATAAAACTAAACATAAGATAAAATAAAAAGTAAAGATAAGACAGGTCAGGATTTGCTGAACCTTATTGTAACTTCTTGTCAATAAAAAGAATATACTTGCTTCAATCATAATGGGATGTGTGTGCATGCAAGTGTGCCAGGGACTGTGTATAAATTATTTGCAGTAGAAGAAATTCTCTGAAGTTTCTTTGTAGTGAAAGTCATATTAATGAATACTGGTTACCTTTGTTGGTCATTTTACAATTATGGTTTTCCAGATTTCTTATATTAAATATTTGTTAGGAGCAAGGTCCCAGTCTGAAGAATTTGGACTGTAAAAATGATAGAAAATATGTTTTTTAAGTAGCATTCATGATTTTCTATTCCATCTCTTTAAGGAACACCTTTATTAATACCTAATCATTAACAGCAGGCTAAAAGTTCCCCGGGAAAGTGCTGCAGATCAGGAGATCTTGAAACAGTCATGGCTAGGTGACTTTGGTTTTGCTATGCTTATAGTTGGAACAATTTTCCCTTGTATATTTTCTGGCAAGATATGGTGAGGTAATTGTGAATTACCATTTCACAATTAATGAAATTTTGGTGACTGAAGGTGCTGCTCTGCTCTTCATAGAGATAAATGAAGAAGTGATCAAATGAGTTGAGAAAGAATAGTAAGCATCAAAAGGTAAGCTCTGAAACAGAGAAAATATAACACCATTAGTATACATCAACAACTACTTTTTCTTCTGTAAGAACTTCTTGTTCACTGTTATTTATTGGTTGTTGAAGGCTGGAACTGGTATAGCAAAGCTGATAGTTCTTGAGATGCCAAAGCAGGTATTAACTTAGTATTCATTTCCTTTAGCCAAGGATTTATGAAATATTTCTAAAAACTGATCTTGACCAGACAAGCTCCATTGAAAGATACCCACAAGAAGATCTGGCTTGTGGATTTCTAGAAGCTGTCAAGGTGAGAAATGTGTCTAATATTTTCCATACAGAATTTGTTACCCTTTATTTTTCTTTTATAAGAAAAAATCTTACAATTTACTCCTTCAGGCAATCAAGCCACAGTGTTAATTGGACCATTTGGAATAGGGCAAACATTTTAAAAAGAATGTGGTTGCCATCGTATACTTGAATGAGGTTCTTTCTTTTTTTCTCTAATAATATTTAGGGGAAATTGCATTTTTCCACCATGACTTTTACTTTCAATTGCAATTTTCTCCCTAATCTATTAATTTTGCAATTGACCCCCTAATCTATCCATCCTATTGCACTATACCCCTCACCATAAATTAGACATTATTTTTAACTATATGTTGTAAAACTATCAAAATGCCCTTCTATTTTCTTGAACCCCCATTTTGTACTTTGTTTTATGGGAAGGGTATTTTGACAGTTTCACATAGATGCCAGTAAAAAGGTATCATCTAATTTAGATTGCAGGGGCAAAGTGCAATGGAGTAAATAGATTAAAGGGTTGATTGCAAAAATTATATTATGGCCAATTGAATGCAAAGATCAAGGTAGAAAAGTGTAATTTCTCCTAATATTTAAATTTCGGTGAGAGGAGATTCTATCACTAGTGTATATGGTATTTATTGCCATGGAGAGACCACTCACTCTTGCTCTCTCAAAACCAACTTCACAATCCGAGTGCGTAGCTGTAGTCTTATACATGAATGGAGCAAGATAAATTTTCATACGAGGGAAGCTCTATTTTTATCTGTGATAGATGGGTGAATTTTTAATTTAGTCTCTCAAGCTAATTTTTTTAATTTAATTCTTCACATATGAAAGTGTTTGCAATGTCAGTTTAGTGACGGTTCAAAAATAGAGCTTCCCTCATATGGCTTTCATAGACAAAATTTATTCTTTTTCAATTAAATTTACTCTA
Organism: Gleditsia sinensis; assembly: GCA_037074535.1. NCBI lineage: Eukaryota > Viridiplantae > Streptophyta > Magnoliopsida > Fabales > Fabaceae > Gleditsia > Gleditsia sinensis. The sequence continues at coordinate 18,935,415 of CM073470.1, forward strand.
TTTAAGAATTTTGACTGAGTATTACATAAGTGTAAAATCGAAGGCCAAGTCAAATTAATATGATAGTAATGGTAGCAATGATTTAAATTTAATATCAAATTTCGGACGATGACTTAAATAAGAGATGACATTACAAATATTTTAACAGGATTAGATTGAAAAATTGAACTTGAGGGACTAGATTGAAAGTTCACCTATCTGTTGGGACAAAAATGTGATTTTATTCATTTTCATCTTCCTATTTGTTATAATCCGTTAGCCTGACACATTATTTTGTGAGTTAATACTAGAACAAATGAACAAGCAAAGGGATTATCTATCATACCATTCCTCTTCAATTTTTGCAAGAGGAAGCCCATTTGATCAGTTGTTCAATTATCACTGTGACACTATTAGGCCATTGTCTTGAGACTAGTCTCTTAATTCTCTTCTCAGGATATCGTGTCAGATAAATGTCAACGTGTTTAATACACAAACTTGGCCTCCACCAAGCAGCAAAGCCATAGAAAGGCTTCTTATTCTGCTTGGGAGTGGTGTTAGCCCCGAGGCTTCATGCAATCAGGTTTGTTGATCACAAAATCTTAGAAGAGAAACTTAAGAATTTATTCACATTATGGCCTCTTTTAATAGAAACTACATATTAATAAAAATACTCTATTTAATACTAATTGTCAACACTTTCAAATAAAGTTACCAAATCTATTTAGTTAAATCTTTTGATTAAATTTTAGATTTCCCAAATTAAATGCAAGCTATCATGAGAAATTAAAGGAGACAAGATTTTGGCAGTTAAAGAGTCAAAAGATAATATAAAAGGCAAGATTATCACAAGACACAAGAGGCATTAAAGGAAGCTGCCAACAAGGAAATTAACCTACAAATCAAGAACAAAGCTGCTACTCTTCATCAATTGTGGAAGATGAAGATTCAAGTTATCACAAAATCAAGCTTGAGTTATCCTAGTGCGCTTTATCTTGTATTGCCCAAGCTGTTTTATGCCTATTGTCCAGCTGTATTTTCTCAATTAGGAGCTTACTTTTGGAGCTTGAGTAAGAGTCTACATTGTAATAGTCCAATTTACCCTTTCCTCCAAAAGCAAGATTGGTATTTATTGTTGGTGAACCAGTGATAACCAACTTTGTAGACGTTTTAGGTTGAGTGTGTGAAAATCTTGATGTGCTGTGAACGGAGTTAAAAAACAAGATTTTGATTAGTAAAAGAAATCCCTTGGGAGTTAAGGGGACTGGACGTAAGTCTCAATTTGAGGCTGAACCAGGATATATCGTTGTGTTCTTTCTCTTTTTCCACATCTCTTTTATTTATTGTTCCATTATATATATTTGTGTGAGGGTTCTAACTCTCTGAAACATGTGCATTCTGTTTTATCATTCTTTTATCTATTCTATAGTCGATTTTCTGTTAAGGAACATGTTCTTTATTCTTTTTTGAAGCTCTGCATCTAGTTTTGTTCATTTCTGCTTTTTGAAATTCTTGCTTGCTGTTTTCTTTTGTAAAAAGGTGCATTAGTTGCTTGATTTCTTGCCTAATTCATATATATATATATATATATATATATATATATATATATATATATATATATATATATATATATATATATATATATATTTATTTATATATATATATATATATTTATTTATTTATTTATTTATTTTCTAATATATTTTGGCTATTTAATACTGTTTTAATTGATAAAACAGGTTTATTTTTTCAGTTGATCTGTTTTTGCTTTAATTTTGTGTTTAGGTATTCTGCATTGGAAGCAATTTGTGTTTTTCATATTTCAGCCTTTTTAAGTATTCTGTGAACTACAATTTTGACTTACCAGAATGATGCGATGTAACTATGTGAGGGAGCAACTCTATCAATTTTCGTTTTCTACCACTAATATCTTTTTTATATTGAAGTTGTCATGAAATTTCATCCCCGCTATTTTTTTTTTCTTAAGAGTTTGGTTTGTGAAATCCTTTTAGATTTTTTAAGTTATTTGAGAATATTAGGGCTTGTATAATTTTTTTTTTAAAAAAAAAATTGTTTGAAAATTGTTCAATAGAAAAAAAATAAAAAAAATTTATTTGATAAATTGTTTGAAAAATGTTAGTTTTTTAATTTTTTATGTTTTAAAAATAAAAATAAGTTTCTTTTAATTTTATTTTTTTATTTTAAAAATAATTTGTTTACAGAATTTAATTTTAAAATAATAATAATAAATGGTTATTAAATAAATTTTTTTAAAAAAACTATTACCAAATAGATTGGTGTAAGTTTTGAAAACATAATTTTGGAATGCAACATTTTTTCACAAAATCTTCTATTTTCATTTTCAGAATGAAAGTGGGAATGTTTTGATATGTTCAAAAGATAATTTTACCTGCCTTTATTCGAGTATTCTTTAAAAAAAATAAAATAATAAAATAAAACATAAAACTAAGAATAACAATAATGAAATAAGGTATAAATAAATAAGACTTAAGAAACAAAAAAAGTTCTAATAAATAATTAAAAACTAAAAGCTACAAAAATATATTATATATTAAAATAGAAATGTGATGAATAATATAAATAACAAAATAAAATAACATAATAATATGTAATATTATAAATAATAAACAAAATATTCTTAGAAATATAAGTAATGCAATAAACATGTAAATGTTATATTTTAAAAAAATGTTATTTTTGAAAATATGCTTTGCCATAGGAACCTTTGATTCTCTTAGCCAACCACTCTCTAAATCTTTCATTTAAATAACTCTATCGTTGTCTCTAGTAACAAAGCTGGAATTGCACGCACTTTTTTTTTGGTTATAAAAAGTTTATAGTAAAAGAAGACTATTTCATTTAAAAACACAAGCATGTTATAAGTCTCAAGAAGGACTTATTGGGATATTTATAAATTATTTATGAAAAGAGATTACTGAAAGTGAGAATCAAATTTTATTTCGTTTTATTCTTACTAAATTGATGTTGTATCACGGATTTTATTAATTTTTATTTTCTTCCAATAATATATTTTCTTAAATGAAGTTGTATCATGTACTTTTATTTCTTCTTTATTTTTTTAAAGGGGCTTAGTTTGTAAAAAAAAATTTAAAATGTTATATGAGAATGTTAGAGTTTCACACTAGGTTTTAAAAAAATAATTCTGGAATACAACATTCTCACAAAATCTTCAGCTTTTATTTCCACAACGAATGGCGAAATGTTGGATTCTCGTGAGTCGAGAATGTTCTAATAGGTTAAAAAGACTTTTTAAAAAAAAAAATTGATATTCAGGTACATTCTGGAAAATAAAATATAAAAATAATATAATAAGATATAAAACATAAATAAGTTATAATAAATAATTTAAAAAGTATATTATATATTAAAATTGGGATAAATAATATAAAAACAAAATAAAATAACATAATAATATGTAATATTATAAATAATAAACAAAAATATTCTTAGAAATATAAGTGATGAAACAAAAATGTAAATGTTATTTCCAAGAATGTGCTCTGGTATAAGAATCTTTGATTTTGCCAACCAAGCACTCCTTAAATCTTTCATTTAAATAACATGCTCGCTAAAGAAGAGAATGAGCTATTCCTTTTCTTTTTTTTTTAAACCATAAAAGAGAATTTATGTATTGCTTATATTCACTCTTTCTTCCATGCTCATATTCTTGTTGATGATTTATGTATTGCTTATATAATGTTTCTTCTTGTGTCATATGAAGATTCAACACTAGCTAGAGGGTTCATATATAATAAAGTTCATATTTTTTTCTTTTACTTTTGCAGATTTCATGTTTAGTAATCAGGAGGCTTTTAGTACACTATCATTTTAACAATGGTATATTTTGAATGTCAAGTGACATTTAAAATATTTGGGTTCAAAATACCAAAAAGCATAAACTGACATAATTTTTTTTGTGGTATTTTATTTTATCTTAGGTAAAGTTGTATTTTTTGTAGTATCTTCCTCTCATCTTAAATTTGTTTGTATCTAACGAAAAAAAGAACTTTATTTTACAAAATTCGAGATAATCTTCTTATTGATAAGTAATAATTATTTGATAAAGAAATATTTCTTTATTATTTATTAAATATAAAATTAATTTCAGGCTTCATTTGATAAAAGCTAGAAGGCATAGGTGAAATTTATATCCTTCTTGTGCTTTGCGGGCATGAGTGTGCATGTGTGTGTATTTTGCGGTGCATGTGAATGTACGTGTGTGATAGGAATATAATAAAAATATATATCTTGAAATTTAATTAAAACATAAAAATCAATTTAAACCATCCAAATTTATCACAGTCATAACTTCGTAAAAGCTTTTTTTATGACGCTTTTCAAAAGAAGTTGTGACTTTAGAAAACATCCAAAGAAACGCTACAAAAAGATTTAAACAAACATAGTTCTATGGCTTTTGCTGTCATAAAACACCAAAAGCAAAAGCCACAACATACCCAAACAAACCTTAGCCTTGTAACTTCCACATTTTATGGAGCCTCGAACCTAATAAGGATGGTTGTTGCAATAGTTACCTAACGAATAGGTATATATATTTCATATTTAGAGGTATAAATCATATTATAAAGTGAAAATTACACTTAAAAAGAGTTGATTGAGTGAACACTTAAAAAACATAAATTTTAAGCAAAAACAATAATAATTAAACTTGATCGGATGTGAACTTGAAAACATAATATTAAACAACTAAGAAATATCAGAATATATGTATGAAGGATTAAGCAATAAAATTAGAGTCTAATGATTTCATAAGAAATAATAGCAAATACGAAGTCCAAACTCATAAATAGACCAAAATTAAAAACAGAAGTTAAATCCAGCCCCAATAAAAAAAAGTTTTAAATAAAAAAGCAAGCTATAAGTTAGTATATAAAGAATAATAAACCAAAATAATGTCACATACAAATGATTTCCACACACAATCACTTAAAATTATGTAGTAAGTTAAAAAGATAAGAGAAACAAGAAAGAACACAAGCAATATATAAAAAGATTTTTTGCGCTCACTAATAACATTAAAAATATCTTACATAAATATAATAAATTTTCTGTTTTAAATTTACTAGATTCAGTCTCTTTATTTTTACTAGCTGCATAAAAATAATCTCTCCTAAAAGACTATTTTAATGCATTTAGTAAAATTAGAAAATCTAAGACCACTAAATTCAAAACAAATTAAAGAGACTAAAAGTATGCAATAAATAAAATAGAAGTACAAAAAACGTATTTAAACCGATTCAATTTTGTTTTTGTCTCTTTGGTCTTTCCACATAAAAGAAGTCTAATGCAACAAAACATTGATTCCATTATTTGAATTTTTTTTATTTTCTGGAAATATCATGACTTGATTAGCATAAATAATTGTTAAAAAAAACATTTGAAAGTATTTTATATAAATAGAATAAATTTGTCTTGACTTAATTTTCAAGGATAATATTTAATAAAATAAATTTATTTTTTTAAGGTTAATAGCTAAACCTTAAAAATAAATACACTCATATTAGAAATTTTCACTATGATTTTCTGTTCTTCACTTTCTTTTCTGTAGATACCACCTCCACAATTAAAGGTAGCAAGCTATAATGGGTAGTGTCTGAACTAGTACGATGATGTTGGATCATTGATTGAGCATAGGATATGATATGGGGTACTAAGAACGAGAGACGCTCATCAGAAATCATGGGGTATAAATGTTCATGGGTGATTCTGGGAATATGTTCGAGTAGTTCTTCGCGGGGTATATATAATGGCAGAAATTTCCAAAGAAGGTGTCGTTATGGGTAGTTTCGAGTGAGGAATAAGAATTTGATTAAGAAGAATAAACCTGACATGGAAGTGATCTTCGCTCATCAAGTCTTCTTCGAGGGTTAGAATATGTGGTGGTTTTGATCTTTGGAAAAGGTGAGGTTGGAGAAATTACTGTGGTTGTGACGTACATTTTTGTTATACTCGGTCGATCTTAGTTTCCTTCAACGAAACGGATGAAATTAAAAAATGATTATAATTTGGATAAGAAGCTTATTCTCAAACTGAGACAACCAATATACTCAAATCTATCTCGGGGACACATCTATTAATGCAATAATCTTCAATATGGATTGGGATAATATAAAGGTTTTTTTAAAAGAAATTTACATAAGAAATTTCAGGAAAAAAATACATTATTGTTAAACTTATATTCAAATTAGTGGGGCTAACTTATTTATTAGATATTAATTTTATGAAATTAATTATGTATTTCTTTATCTTAAATTCATCTTGTAAATTTTTTTAAAACTTTAAATGAGTCCAATTCTTTCCGTATCCATCAACTTTATAATTATATGACCTTATTAAGTAAATTTTTTAAGTAAACTTTAAGATTTGTAAAAACTACATTCACATTTCTTTTAATCTTAAATTATGATAAAAATATTTTTAAAGTTTATAAAACCTACAATCACACTCTCTTAAGTTTTAAAAAAATTACACTAATTAATATCCTTTATTTTAATCTTTTATCAGTATTAATTCTATCTTTTAATGTTTTATACCATATTGAATTAGGTTCTTTATAAATTTTCTAGAAAAAAATATATGAAGTATAAGTTTTATTAATAATATTGTGAATAAAAGAGAAGTTTTTGTATATTTTAAAACTAGAGAAGATGAGAATGTAATTTTCACAAATATTAATGGAGATAAATGTAATTCACTCTAGTTATTAAATTAATCATTTTTACAGTCCGTCTAATAAAAAAATATTCATTAATTTATTAAATGAACTATCTTTTAATAGAATTATACAAGAATATTTTAAATAAAGTTAAATATACTTGAATAAATCATAGAAGACTTATCATAAAAAACATGGTCCCAAAAAAAAAAATAAGAATTATAAAAAAAATTGTATTATATATAATATTTCTTGTCTTAACAATTAAAGAAGTCACTAACAAAATTATAAATATATTTATCTTAATCTAACAAAATGCTTAGGTTCTCCGATTTTATAGGTAGGCAAAAAGAAAAAGTACATTGCATTTCAATCTTAATCTATTTTAACTCAATGGATATTTTAAAGACACGTACCAAATATTAATGTCTTGATCAATAAATTTTGGATACAATAGTAACTGAATTACACTAGATGAGTTTGATCTTTAAAACAAGTATTTGTTGGAAAACTCTTTTCGTCACAACAAAGTACTAGTCTTATCATGTTAATAATCTATAAAGATATCTTAAAAAACCACAAAAAAAATACTAATAGCTTGACATTTCATGTTATATTTATTAAAAAAGTAAAATAATATATTAAATTAAAAATTTCAATATCTAAATAATTTACTTTTATTTTGATCACAATATATATATATAACAACGATTGCTATGTATGTATAACAAAGATTGTTTTTAATTAGCCCCCAATTATCTTTCCTTCTTCTTTCTTTTTTCTTTTTAATGCAAGGCTTTCATGCCACCAGACCAAATGATCCATAGCCATCTATGCTAGAAAAAACAGACAATATTTTGGCATATTTATCATATTTAAATCCTAATTTATTATGCTTTCAATTTAGTGATATATTTTAAAAGAAGAAGTTATTAGTATCCACCTATAATCTATTTATCATATACAATAAAAAAGAAGTCATATACACACACACAAAATATTCAATAAAAATATTAAAAGCTCAACCATAATCTAAAAATAATTAATGAAATTAAAAAAGTAAAGTTGTCACTAGAATTACATTTCATAATAGGAAAAAAATAAGGTTAGTAAATAAAAAATAAATATCATAAAATAAAATAAAAATAATTACAAAATAAATGTTATAATAAATAAATAGCTAAGCACAAATAAACAAATAATAAAAAATTTAGAACGCAAAAATTGAAAAAAAATATCAATAATTTAAGAAATTAGGAAATTTTTCTATAATTATTAAATATAATTTTACCAAAATTGTAGATAAATTAATGAGGTAATTTTATAAGTTAATCAAATGAAAAAAAAACTTAATTAGAAGGACAAGAAAATAAAAAATATATATATATATATATATATATATATATATATATATATATATATATATATATATATATATATTAAAATTTTAATATATCAATCCTCAAAAAATATTTAATAAATATCAATTTATATTATGCAAATTTTAAATAATATTATCATTAATTAAATATTACATTATGTCATATTGTGTTCAAATCAATATCTATTATTCTTAAGCATAGAAACAAGATTATTTTTACTTTGAAGTTGAGAGACTCTTTAGTTTTGATCTCTATTTTGAAAAATGAGTCAGAATTTAAGAATTTAAAAAATTGCTCACAATAAGAATTGAACACATGCTTTATAAATAAAATATTTTAATTTATCAATTGAATCAACTTTACTTCAATTTCGTTTGATTATTGGTAAAGAAAAAAAAATAAAAATAAAGATAAAAATAAGAATAAGAATAAAAAAAATGAATGTTGTAAAATTATATTTAGTATGATAAGGAAAAAAAATGAAATTATTATTAATTTTTTATATTTAGTATATCATAAATAATTTAAAAAGAAAATAAAAAATTAATAAAAAAATACTTATGAAAAATAAAATAATTAAAATAAAATAATTTTAACATAAAAATTATTTTAAAATATTATAAATAAAATAAATAATTAATAATATAAAAATTTAAACTAAATATAATTATAGTGACAAAATTTATTTTATTATATTTTTATGTTAACTTAAAAAATTAATAATTAATTAATTAATAAAATAATATTTTTATTTTTTATTTTATTTCATTCATTCACATTTCATTAATTTCTTGATGTAAAATTATATTTTTTAGAAAATTTCTATTTTATAAAAATTAAAATTTTATTAACCAAACGTAATAAACTTATTGGTTTATTTTTGTAAAAAAAACGGGTATAATTCCTTCTTCTTGATACGCGTGTAAGAATGTGGTTTTCAACGGATGTTGTTGTGTCTCGTCCTGGGCTGTTTAGCCCCGTTATCTTACGGATATGGATCCTCTGCTGTGGCTTTGGCCACAGCAGAGGGTGCGGCGCATCAAAACGCAGCCTTTTGGCTGCGTTTTGATTTTTTTTTTTTTAATATAATTATTGTTAAAATTTTTTTTTTTTTTAAAAAAGTAATAAAAATGAAAGAATTTGTTTTTAATATGTTTTTATATTTAAAAGTTTTTTAGTAAATTATTTAGAGATTATTTTTTATTAAAAAAATTAAAGAGAAAATAAACTTAAAAAAATATAAGAATTTTTTTAAAATTAAAAATTTTTTATTTATAAAATTATTTTAATATATTTTAAATTTATTTATTTAAAATTAAAAAATATAAGAATATTTTAAAATTTTGAAATCTTTTTTTTTTAATTTATTTTAATATATTTTTAAAGTTTAATTTTTTCAACAAAAAATTTGTTTTCTCTTTAAAAATTGAAGATAAAATAAACTTTAAAAATATTAAATTTTTTAAATTTACTTTTAATATATTTTTAGAGTTTAATGTTTTCAAAAAATTCTTTAAAAAATTTCAAAAAAATTCTTTCTTTTTTATACTTTATTTTTTTCTTTTTTTTAAGAAAGAATAATTTTTTAAATAAATTTAAAAATAATTTAATTTTAAAAATAAAATAAAAAAATCAAAACGCAGTCAAATGCACTGTACCGTGCGATAGGATCCTCTGCGGTGTGTACGGGCACAGCATTGCATGCTGTGCCCGTCTCACCAGTCACACCAGTCGACTGGTATCCAACCAGTCGACTGGTGTGACTGAAAAAAAATCACAGCATGCGGTGCTGTGATTTTTACGCCGCAGAGAATCCCAGTCTCTGCACCGTCTCTAGAGAATCCATATCTCTTGATTTTTTTAAAAAAATTTTAATTTTAAAAAAATTATTATATTTTTTAAATAAAAAATAATCTCTAAATAATTTACTAAAAAATTTTAAATATAAAAACATATTAAAAATAAATTCTTTCATTTTTATAATTTTTTTTTTACTTTTTTTAAAAAAATAATTTTTTAACAATAATTAAATTTTAAAAAAAAAATCAAAACGCAGCCAAAAGGCTGCGTTTTGATGCGCCGCACCCTCTGCTGTGGCCTTGGCCACACCAGAGGATCCATATCCTTATCTTACCCCAAAAAAAAACTGTTAAACAATATATATTATTCAACTTACTCCCGTCCAACGAAGAAAAATTTTAGGGTGCCATTGATTTGCATGAATGAAAAAAAATTTAAAATAAAAAGTAAAATTTTACTATTTAATTTGATAGAATAGAGCATTAAAAATAGACTCCTTATAATAAGTAAAATTTAAGATTTCACTATAAATTAATAATAATTTTATTTTTTTATTAAAAGAATTTAATTTAATTATTAAAAAAATTAATTTATAAAAAAATCTATTTTTTATTTAAAAAACTTAATTTAATTAATTTATATTAAAATTAATTTAATTATTTAATTTATCTTAATTTTTTATTATTTTAATTTATTTATTAATTAAATAATAAAATATTATATTATTTAATTCTTTCATCGTATAATAAATAAGATAATAACATTTTTTTATTATTTTATTTAAATTTATTTCACACAACCAAACACATCCGCTCTTTTGTACACGAGTAATGCGGCACATGTAGGTGTCTGTTCGCGCGTACACGTGTATGAGAAGGCAGACACTTCGGTGTGTGGGCTAGGTTTATACGTGTTTGTCTGTGCGTATGTGTAAGGGTTCGGGTGTGTCTGAGTTATACAATTCAAATTTGCAACAATATTAAACTTTTGGAAGTTTTTGCATGACGGCTTTCAAAAGAAATTTGCAAAACGAAAGGTGGTTGGGGATGCTCTTTCATGGAAAGAACTGAGACATTACTGTGGTGGCCAACCAGATTGACGATGGGATTAAGAGCTGGCTAATGTTGACTACCTGACCGTTAATGAAATACTTTTTGCGCAAAAGACGAAAAAACATAATGGCAAAACGAACGGTGGTTGGAAGGTACTTTTGTAGAAAGAACAGAGACATTACTGTGGTGGTCTACCAAATTGAAATTAGTATCATTTTATGATGGGATTAAGTTGCTATTGTTGACTTTAGTTTTTGCCTTTTTGGATCTTTTCACACAAACAAGACGTTTACTGACTATTCGATAATTATTAGGTCCTTTTGATTGGTAAAAATAAGATTAATAGATAAGGATATGAAAATGAAATAAAATATTTAAGATTGATAGATAAAAAAAAAAAATAGAATGAAATAAAATGGATATTTTATTTTTTAATTTAGTAATGAGAAGTGATAGAAATTGTAGATTTCATGAAATATTGATTATCTCTTCTAAAATAATCTGGATTATTTCTAAAAATAGGTAAAAAATAAATAGTATGAGAAAAAAAAAATAAAAAGATTAAAATATTTTTCATTATTTTATTTATTTATAAAAAAATTTATAATTAAAAATATATATATTTAAATTAAAATTTTTAATATTATTTAACAAAATTTAATTTAAAATTTTATATTAATAATAATTTATTTTATTTTTTATTTATAATATTTAAAATAATATTACTATAATAATTTATTTTTTAAAAATATTTTTATCTTTTTAACAATTTTTATTTTATTTTATTTTATTGACCTGAAAAATGCAATTTTAATCATAATATTTTATTTTATTTTATTTAAATTTTTTTTTTTATATTCTCAATTTCCATTCTCATTCCTTGTGTTGCTATCAATCAAACGGGACCTAAAAGTATGAAATGAAAATTTAAATTTTTATTTTATCAGATGTAGTATTCATTATAGAATAGAATATACTAAAAAATTTGAAATAATCTTTATTATTTATAATTTGATAAATAAATATTTATTTATTATTTATTAAATTTAAAATTAATTAATGCATGAGGAGTATGTGAAATTTATATCCTCTCCGCATTAGGTGCTTATGAGTAATGTTCACGCCAGTCCCAATTTAAAAAAAAAAAAAAAAAAAAAAAAGAGTGATGTTCATTGTTCACTCTTCCGCACATGTGTAGACATGGGTGCACATGTGTGTTAAAAAAAATTAAGTTTTATCTTTCAAAATTTATATATAAATACGTAATATAGTATATTTTTAAAAATTTATATAAAAATATTTAAGAGAAATTTATGTATCTAACACCGAGAATGTTATTTAATAAAATAGTAACGACAAAGAGAATTTAAAAAGAGTAATTATTTTCTTTTTAATACATAAAATTAACTTTTTATTTAATGGGACAATAAAAAATATTATATCATATTATAAATAATATATTTATAAAATTTATACTAATTTATCAATTAATTTAAATAATATAATATGTCAATATTTTATAATTAATATTATTTATTAATTTAAAATAATTGATTAATATTAATTTATAAATAATTATTATCAAAATTTAACAGCGTGCAAATCTGAAATATAAAAAATTTAATAAAAATATATATTTTAAAATTTAATTAAAACATAAAAATCAATTTAGACAATCTAAATTTATAACAATTCGTATCTTTTTTAAAAAAATTTCTTAAAGTTTTTTAAAAGTTGAAAGTATAAGATGTTTGTCATGCAGTTTTATACACTTTTAAATGTCGTGTTGTTGTTTTAAATTTTATATGAGTATGAATTTTATGAAATAGTTTTATAAAATTTCACATTAAATTTTTAGATAAAACTATTAAGAAGTTAATAATAAAATTAATTTATAAAAATTATGTATTATTTAAAAATTAAAAAATAAAACTCAGGATGGAATGTTTTTAAAAAACCATTTTGTGTATTTATATTTCCTAATACTTGCCATTATCGAAATGCTTTTTGGACAAAAGAAAAAAATGATATTCCCAAAATGAACAGTGTGTGGTGGAGGGTTTTCTTTCATAGAAAGAAGGGAGAAATTATTATGGGGGCCCACGACATAGAAATTGGTATCATTTTGGCTGTCGTGCACTTTTTCTATTGGCTCAAAGATAAAGCAGATGTGGACTTCTTGACTATTGTACATTTATTCGCTTGTTTAAGTGCTGCACACATGTAAAGCGACTTTGGCAAACGCGAATGCGAACATGTTACTGACCTTTTCTTTTTCTTTTTTTACAATTTTTTTTTCACTTTTATGTATATTTTTAAAAATCATTGTGTATATTTATATTTCATTTGCTTGTTGTTATTAAAATGCTTTTTGGACAGAAGAAAATGAATGGTGGCAGGGGACGTTCTTTCCTAGAAAGAACAGAGTAATTGTTACGGTGCCCTGCCAGGTTCAAATTGGGAATCATTTTATGATGGGATTTCTTGGCCGACATACATTCATTTAATATATGATACCACAGTTACTCATTTTTTCCTTTTATAAAATTCAATAAATCAGATATATATTGGTTCAAATAAACATATCCTTCCCTCGATATTTCCTGGAAGCATCCAACTATCGGAGACCGGGCACTGGAGGTCAACTGCCTTTGTCGGGTTGTTCATTATTTTTTAATGCTCACTCCCGGAATTTCCATGCCACACAAAATCATTCCAAATAAAGTGTAACTGAACCCAGGCTCCGAATCAGTATAAACCAGCTTAAGCTCAACTGCTACCTATCAAACTCTTATCCTTCTATAGCTTGAGTTCTAATACAAAGTAAGAAATGGCTGCAGCTTTGGTGGGACAAGCATTTCTCTCTGCTTCTGTGCAAACCTTAATAGAAAGGATCACCTCAAGCGAGTTTCGAGATTTCTTGAAAAATAGAAAGCTGAATGTTTCTCTCCTGGATGAGCTGAAGAATACTCTGCGGGTGCTCAATGCTGTACTGGACGATGCAGAGGAGAAGCAGATCACTAATCCTTCAGTGAAAGAATGGCTTGATGATTTAAAAGATGCTGTCTTTGATGCTGAGGATTTGTTGGATGAAATCAACACACTCTCTCTGAGATGTAAGGTGGAGCAAGACTCTCAGAATGTTGCCAATCAGGTGCGATCCTTCCTTTCTTTTACCTTTAGTCCATTCTATAGGGAGCTGAACTCCAGGCTTGAGGCTTTATCTCAAAAGCTGAAATGCTTTGGAAATCAGATAGGTATCCTTGGCTTGCAAAATTTTACTGCCAGAGTACATAAAACACCTACAACTTCGGTGGTAAATGAATCTGTTGTAGTTGGTAGAGAGGATGATAAGGAGAAACTACTAGACTTGCTTCTGTCTGATGAAGATGAAAAGGGTAATGGTATAGGAGTAATCACAATTTTAGGCATGGGTGGTGCGGGAAAAACAACCCTTGCTCAGCTCCTTTACAATGATAAGAAAGTGCAGGAGCACTTTGACTTGAAGGCTTGGGAATGTGTCTCAGAGGATTTTGATGTTTTCAGGGTAACCAAAAATCTTTTTAAGTCTGTCACTTCAAAAGTATATAATGATGATAATCTAGATTATCTTCGAGTTGAATTAAAACGAAGCTTAACCAACAAGAAGTTTTTGTTTGTGTTGGATGACATTTGGAATGAGAGATATAATGATTGGGATGATCTAGTAACACCTTTTATCAGTGGAAAAAGGGGAAGCAAGGTCATTGTTACCACCCGCCAACGAAGAGTTGCAGAAGTCACTCATACATTTCCTGTTCATGAGTTAACCCTTCTTTCACCTGAAGATTGTTGGTGTTTACTTGCCAAGCATGCTTTTGGAAATGAAGGCACTCGTAGATATCCAGAGCTAGAGGCAATTGGTAAGCAAATTGCAAAAAAATGTGGTGGCTTACCACTAGCTGCTAAAACACTTGGAGGTCTTCTGCGTTCAAAAGTTGAGAAAGAGGAATGGAATAAAATTCTCAATAGCAACCTATGGGAATTAACACGTGATGATGTTATGCCAGCTTTGCGTCTGAGTTATCTTTACCTTCCATCACATTTGAAGAAATGTTTTGCTTATTGCTCAATTTTTCCAAAAGACTACGTGTTGGAAAGAAAGAAGTTGGTCTTGTTGTGGATGGCTGAAGGCTTTGTACAACAATATTCCCATGGGCAGAAAACAATGGAGTTGGCGGCCAATGACTGCTTTGATGAATTGTTGTCTAGGTCATTGATTCAACAACATGAAGGTGATCGTGAAGAAGAGTTTGTTATGCATGACCTCGTAAATGATCTAGCCAGAGTCGTATCTAGTAAAAGTTGTATCAACTTTGAAGGCAATGAAATCCCAAACAATGTTCGTCATTTATCATATCAACAAACATGGTGTGATGGCTCTAAAAAATTTGAGAGCTTGTATGAACTCAAGTATTTGAGGACTTTTCTACCACGTAACCCTTATTATGGTCGGTTATCTTACCTAACCAAAACGGTACCACATGATTTGCTGCCAAGATTAAAATGTTTAAGAGTACTATCTTTTTCACATTATAGAAATATCACTGAGCTCCCCAATTCAATTGGCAATTTGGTGCACTTGCGATATCTAGACCTTTCTTTCACTTCAATAAAAAAGTTGGCTGATGCACTCTTTACACTTTACAATTTGCAGACGTTGCTATTATCCAATTGTCAGTCTTTAGTCGAATTGCCATTGCAGATAGAAAATTTGACTAATCTACGCTATCTTGACATAAGTGGCACTAAATTGGAGGAGATGCCAACACAAATTAGCACACTACAAAATCTCCATGGTTTGAGTACTTTTGTCGTGGGTAAACAACAAGATGGGTTGAGGGTGAAAGAGTTAAAAAAGCTTCCTCATCTACAGGGCAAGCTTTCCATTTTGAAGCTACAAAATGTTGTTGATTCAATGGATGCTTTTGAGGCTGACTTGAAGAGCAAAGAGCAAATTGAGAGGTTGGTGTTGGAATGGGGTACTGATACTGATGATTCTCAAATTGCTAAAGATGTACTTAACAAGCTACGGCCATCAACAAATTTGAGGAATCTGACAATCAAATACTATGGTGGCACTAGCTTTCCAAATTGGGTGGGAGATTCTTCATTTTCAAAAATTACTTTCCTGTGTATTAGTGATTGTAACTATTGCTTATCACTCCCGCCATTTGGACAATTACCTTATCTTAAGGAGCTTTGGATTAGAAGGATGAAATTGGTACAGACAATTGGTCACAATTTTTATTGCAACGAAGTAGACTTCTCTTCATTTCAATCATTTCCATCCTTGGAAAGTCTGGAATTTAGCGAGATGCCAAATTGGGAGGAATGGCTACTATTTGAAGGTGAAGGTACAACCAAATTACCTTTTCCTTGTCTTAAAAGTCTGCATTTAATCAACTGTCCTAAGTTGAGGGGAGACTTGCCCAACCATCTTCCTTCATTGATAAAGGTTTATATATCTGAATGCAATCAGCTAGAGGAAAAATCATCGGGTCTCCACTGGATCACATCGATTGAACAATTATCAATTATAGAAGGGGGACATGGCTTATTGAGGGTTCTTGATAACGATTCTCAGTGCTCACTAAAAGACCTATTCATTAAGAAGTGTGACAACTTGCAGTCTTTGCCAAGAATGATACTTGGCAGCAATTGCCTTCAAGGTTTGTATCTCTGGAATATCCAATCTCTCATGTCCTTTCCAACAGATGGTTTGCCCACTTCGTTGCGAAGACTTACAATTGAGAACTGCGACAGCTTACAGTCTCTGCTAAGAATGATACTAGGCAGCAATTGCCTTCAAGAACTGGAACTCAGAAATATCCAATCTCTCATGTCCTTTCCAACAGATGGTTTGCCCACTTCGTTGCGAAGACTTACAATTGAGAACTGCGACAGCTTACAGTCTCTGCCAAGAATGATACTAGGCAGCAATTGCCTTCAACGACTGGAACTCAGAAATATCCAATCCCTCACGTCCTTTCCAACAGATGGTTTGCCCACTTCGTTGGGAAGTCTTAGAATTGAGAACTGTGAGAAATTAGAATTCCTACCTCAGGAAGCTTGGAAAAATTACACGTCACTTGAATATTTGAGAATTGATAATAGCTGCCATTCGTTGACATCATTTCCATTAGATTGTTTCCCTAGGCTTAAATATCTTTATGTTAAAGGTTGTCCTAATTTGGAATCCTTTACACAAGTTGGAGGCTCTGCTCCTAATTTGGAACACTTTCACGTCTACAATTGCGAAAGAATTAAATCAATGTCAGAAGTACAGTTTGACACCCTCACAGCCCTTAAATCCTTGGGACTTGATCATCTTCCAAATCTTGAGTCGTTGCCTCAATGTGGCTTGCCTTCTAACTTGAGAGAAATTTCAGTACATAACTGTAAAGGACTATCATCAATGGCTATAGCTGGCTGGGGTTTTCAACGGCTCACTTCACTCTCGAAATTTTATGTTGGCGGTGATGGAGGTGATGAGATAGTCCATAATTTGCTGAAGGAGCAATTGCTGCCCACTTCTCTTGCGATTCTCGACATCCGTAGCCTTCGTAATACAAAATTATTGGAAGGAAAAGCGCTTCGACATCTGACTTCTCTGGAAGTGCTCTGGATCTCGGAATGTCCAAACCTTGAGTCCTTGCCCGAAGACGACCTGCCATCCTCTCTTGTGCGACTAAACATTCGGCAGTGTCCTAGATTAGAAGAAAGGTATGGTAATAAAAGAGGGAAACATTGGTCCAAGATTGCTCATATTCCTGTCATATGGATAAAGGGAGAAGTAATAATAGCATGAGCTCTGAGATAATGGGAAGCATAGCAAGGTATGTATGTATGTATGAACTTCTATTATTTATTTTCCGTTTTCGTATGGAGGTCAGCATCAAAGCATACATACATGCATGTGTGGATGTATGAAATTCTAGAATTTGCTTAAAAGCATACATGCATGTTGGTATTACTTGACGAAATAATAGACATACATACACACATACATAAATAATAAATTTGACGAAAAGTAAGGGTGCATTTTTTCTCTGATTGAAGACATTTTTAATTTTCGTTATCTAAGTTTATTTTTGAAAATCTATTTTCATTTGTAGGTTTTTATTATTTAGGAAATATGTTTTCTTTGTGAAGATCAAAATTTGTTCGTATTTATTTTTAAATTAAATTGGCACTATTGATTATAAATATTACTTGATTTTGAATTTGATCTTCAATAATTATAAGATTATTATGATTTTTTTTAGTTTTTATGATAAACTATTTTCTAATTACACTCGTCATTTTTTGAAAACAATAAAAATGTCTTTTAGAATTTTTTATTTATACCTTGATTTTTATTTTTATTTTACCAAAAATGTTTTCAATGATACAAAACAAAGTTTCACTGTAGCAATTCACGATGGCAGAAATTGCTTCTGAAGTTAAGAGGCATTTATGATAAAGAACACTGGATCCCCTGAACAATATTTCCTTGTAACCTTCAATCGTTGAGTTGAGAAAATACCAATGGCCCTAGCAACCTATGGCCAGAAAGAAAATATCAAGACAGAGAACATGGAAGGGTACATGGGCAATGGGAAATCTGAGATGACAAAAAACCATTGTGTTAGACCACCTTCTTATTTTTCTTTTTTCTCTGTTCTTTTTTAGTTAAATTTAATCTTATATTATGGTTTGATAAACAGTGAGCTAGAAGTTCCCTGGAAAGTGCCTCAGATCAGGAAATCTTGAAAGAGTTATGGCTAGGTGAGTTTGGTTTTACTGTGCTTAAAGATGGAACGTACCATTCTACATTTTTCCTCGTATGTTTTCTGGGAAGATAAAGTGATGAGGTAATTGTGAATTTGCATTTCAGGTTTGAAAGTAGATACATGGTTTGTCCCTGGGAGCAGTTTTCACGACTTCAAGTTGTATCTATAAAATTCAGTATATATATGTTGTTGAAAAGCTGTATATTTTCATATTTTAGCACTTAAACGGAACTCCTTCCCAATTAATGAAAGTTTGGGGATTGAAGGTGCTGCTCTGCAGAATTTCTCGTATGCCCACTTCACTTTGAGGAAACGGTAGTTTTGGCAATGCCAACAAATGGTTGTAGAATTATTTTTCAGGCACCGTTTGAGGAAACGGTGTTTTATAGAATTTAGAGTTCTCTTTTGGTATTATATCGAGGCACCGTTTAAAATTATCCTTGTAGTAGTATTTTTGAATTCCCCTCAAACTAAATATAGAGAATGACATTAAATTTTATGAGACACCTTTTTAAAACGTAGTGTCAATTTTCTCTTTATAAAGTATTAATAAGAGTTCTCTGATGTTAAAACTTTCCTAACATTATTTTACATTGATTAAGGACCCAAAGTAAATATAAAAGCTAAGCTTAAAAAAAATCTCTCACAATTAAAAAATAAATTAATTAAATTACATTAAGCTCTTTGAAGTTTTTGAAACATATATTCATTCTTCTTCTAATTTTAATTTTAATAAAATTTATACTTTATTTATTTTTCTCCTAAAGTCTAATAAATAGTTTAATTCAATATATTATAAATTATTAAAAGTTAAATTAATATTTATAAAAATTTAATATAAAATAAATTAATATAATTTTTTAAAAATTTATAAAAATAATTAAATATTATAATAAAATTATTTATTAATTTTTACTTAATAATCTAATTTATTGAGTTGAAATAATTTTTGACATAATATCATAATTAAATACTTAAATAGTTTAATTATTATCTATTTATATTCTCTTAACTAGAAAGATAATTAAGTTTTAATATAAAATATAAGAAACTTATTATTTATTTACATTTTAAACTCAAAATGATTTCTGTATAACAAAATTATTTATGAATTTTTATTTAATAATTTAAAATTTTGAATTAAAATAATTTTTAATAAAATTTTATAAACTTTAGAATAAGTTTTTATTTTAATTTAAATTTAAAAAATATGTAGAGTGACTTTCATAATTTTTTGTATATGAGTGTAATTTATTTTGAAATCTAATTTAAAAAGCGTTGGATTCTGTTGGATTTTTTTTTTTGGAATAAGTCACCCAATCAAATTTGAGAATTATTGTGAAACCCAAAAAAAAAAAAAACAATAATTAAAAATAAAAAACAACGGATGTTAAAGGGCCAGCTTGATCCCAAACAATCATCTTTTTTGTGTGGACATAGGTGACCCAATATCATTTGACCAAACCCAAGCCCAAGCTTAACCAAAGTGACCCAATATCATTTGTGAGATGTTTCCTAAACGAATGTAATAGTAATACACAAAAGTAGATTTGACCCAATATTTTTATTTAAACTAAGGTTGAACCCAAATAAAAAATTTGAAAATAAGACTACTTGATTTGAATATTTCTATTTGATTCCAAACAATAACTTTGAAGTGAACTAATCTTAGATTCGAATACTAATATTTATTATCATTGCATCACCAATCACCATTTCAATAGTAATATCAACTATTTATCATCCAAATTTTTAAAACAAACAAAAGAAAATTTTGTTCCTAACTTACTTTTAAAAAAAGCATCCAAATTTTTTTTTATTCTCTATCAAAACAAACAGAGGCCTTTGTAAGAAGTAAGGTAAGGAATATAAGAACTCATTCCTTTCAGTTAAATTAAAGTAAAGAAATGACCAAGTATTAGATGAAGAAACTCTTTTCTTTACCTCCTATTTCCTTCTTCTTTTTTTTTTTTATCTAAATTGAAATCCAATGAATTTGGAACCACTAATGTTGCAAGATAACAAAAGAGGATTTATTAATAAACTAATGATTTTATCCTCAAATTTGTAAATCTACTTAGATTTAGTTTTAAAATTTTTTTGAATGCGAGTAGTTCCTAAAAAAGTCAAACTCATTTTATATTAATTTTTTTTGAATTAATATGTATTGAATTTGATATTTTTTAAGAATTAATAAAATAATTTATACATCATTAAAATTAATTTTTTAACTTTCAACTAACTTTTAAGTTTTTAATTAACTTATTAGTTATTTTTATTAAATATAACCTGAAATTTGTACCATTTCATGCCGTGATTTTTTAGCTGTCATGCATGTATTTAATTTTTTTTTTAAATTTTATAAATTTTTTTATAAAAATATATATATATGTTTGATGAATTGTTTTAAAAAATATTTTTTTGTGTGTTTTAAAAACAAAAATAAAAAATTAACCACTTTTTTTGTTAATATTTTTTAAAAAAATAACTTATTTTTAAAACAATAACAAAAAATAATTATTAAATGAAATTTTTTTATTCTAAAAATAAAAAAGTATTTTTAAAATAAGAAAATGAACAAATTTTAAATTTTTTAATTTTAATTTTATTTATTATTTGAAAATATTCTCTTCAATAAAATATTTAAACATAATTAATAAAAACAAAAAAATTAAGACAATTAAATTTAAAATAAAAAGACTTAAAAGCATATCATCGCTAAAATAGGAGAACAAAAAAAAAAATCTAAATCTATTCACTTTTGCTTTTGCCTCTTTCGTCTTTCCTCACAAAACAAAGAGTCGAGTCTACTGCTGCAATCAAACATTGATTCCATTTTTGATCTTCTTTTTTTTTTTTCTGAAAATATCATGATTTGATTTTGATAAATAATTATAAAAAACATTTAAAAATATTGTATATAAATATAATAAATTTTTCCGGAATTAAGTTTTTAAGAATAATTTATGATTTTCAGTTATTCACTTTCTTTTATCTGGATACCACAGTTACTCATTTTTTCCTTTTATAAAATTCAATAATTCAGATATATATAGGTTTCAGATAAACATCTCCGTCCCTTGATATTTCCGGGAAGCATTCATCCACTAAAAAATAAAATTGAATAAAATAAAATAAAAATTGATCAAATCAAACTAAATCACTAAAATATATATGAAATTTTGATAGATTAATTTTTTACATAATAAATCAAAGATTCAATTTTCGATTAAAATAAATTTTTTAACCGAATTGAATTTACTGTTACTTTATTTAATATAATATTATATTTAATATTTTAAACTTTTCTCTCTCTCTCTCTCCCAACACTCAAATAAGAATTTAATAAAGATTTATATTTTGAAATTTAATTAAAACATAACAGTCAATTTAGACAATTTCAATTTATAATAATTCGTAACTTTTAAAAAACCTTTTCTTGATATTTTTTAAGAGTTGTAAGTACAGGGTGTTTGTAGTTGTTTTTTTTTTTTTTAGTTTCATATGGGTATCAACTGTTTATCAAGTAATTTTATAATATTTTATATTAATTTTTTAGATAAAAATATAAAGAAGTTAATAATAAAAGTAATTTATAATAATTCTGTATCATTAAAAAATTAAAAAATAAAACTCAGGATGGAATATTTTTTTAAATACCATTTTGTATATTTATATTTCCTAATACTTGCCGTTATCAAAATGCTTTTTGGGCAAAAAAAAAAATGATATTCGCAAAATGAACGGTGGCAGGGGGGAGTCTCTCTCATAGAAATAAGAGAGAAAAATTATGGTGGCCCACCACGTTGAAATTGGCAGCATTTTGGGATGGGATTTCTTAGCTCTCTTGGAATTTATTAAATAATTTTTTATTTATTTTATAGAATAATTTTTAAACAAATTTTTTAAAATTAATTTTTAAAAATAAAAAAAAAATCATATTTTTTTTTAAAAAAAAACCATTGTGTATATTTATATTTCGCATTTTCTTGCTGTTATTTAAATGCTTTTCGGACAGAAGAAAATGAACGGTGGTAGGGAGGTTCTTTCATAGAAAGAAGATAGAAATTATTATGGTGGCCTACCAGAATGAAATTGGACATTGGTATCATTTTTCACAAAAATTAAGACAATTAAAATAAATATTAAATTTAAATTAAGACAATTAAATTTAAAATAAAAATATTAAAAACATATCATCACTAAAAGAGCCCACTTTTGTTTTTGCCTCTTTCGTCTTTCTTCACAAAACAAGCAACTGAACTAAACGTTGATTTCATTATTGATTTTTTCTTTATTTTCTGAAAATATTTTAATTTTTTTGTTTAAGAAAAGAAAATAATTTCATTTTATACCAATAAAAATTTAAAATAAATATTTATTATTTATAAGTAATAATAATTTGATAAAGAAATATTTCTTTATTATTTAATAAATTTAATTCATGCATCATTCGATTAAAGTTGGTGCTTATGAGTAATGTTCACGCCAGTCCAAATAAAAAAAGAAAAAGGGAGTAATGTTCACTCGTCCGCACATGTGTGGACATGGGTTTGTGTTAGTGCGTGCACGCGTGTACATGTGAAATATAAAAAATATAATAACAATTTAATAAAGATATATATTTTGAAATTTAATTTAAACATAAAAATCAATTTAGACAATTTAAATTTATAACAATTCGTAACTTTTTAAAAAAAAATTCTTGATATTTTTTAAAAGTTATAAGTATAGGATGTTTGTCACGCAATTTTATATACTTCTAAATGTTGGGCCGTTGTTTTAAATTTCGTAAGAGTATGAGCTTTATAAAATAGTTTTATAATATTTCACGTTAAATTTATAGATAAAAAAAATGAAAAATTTAATAATAAAATTAAATTGCAAAAATTCTGTATTATTTAAAAATTTAAAAATAAAACTCAGCGGTGGGGGGGGGGGTTTCTTTCATAGGGAAGAGAGAAATTATTATGGGGGGCCCACGAATCGAAATTGGTATCATTTTGGGATGGGATTTCTTGGCTGTCGTGAACTTTTTCTCTTGGCTCAAGGATAAGTAGCAGATGTGGACTTCTTCACTGTTATGCATTTATTCGCTTGTCTTTTTTAAGTGCTGCATACATGTAAAGCGAATTTGGTAGATGTGAATGCGAGCATATTACTGACTCTTTTTTTTTTTTACAATTTTTTTTACTTTTATGTATATTTTTCAAAGTTACAAAGAACACTTACTTTTTCTTTTTGTCTATTTATTTATTTATAAAAAATTAAAAAATATACAGAAAAATACATATTTTTGTTGTAATTTATATTGGGGCATCTCCAGATAAAATATTTTTTTAAAACCATTGTGTATATTTATATTTCATTTGCTTGCTGTTATTGAAATGCTTTTTGGACAGAAGAAAATGAATGGTGGCAGGGGACGTTCTTTCGTAGAAAGAAGAGAGTAATTGTTACGGTGGCCTGCCAGATTGAAATTGGGAATCATTTTATGATGGGATTTCTTGGCCGACATACATTCATTTAATTGGAGGGCGTACGTGGAACGGTAAAAGTTTTTAAGAATAATATATGATTTTCAGTTATTCACTTTCTTTTCTCTAGATACCACATTTCCTCATTTTGTTCCTTTTATAAAATTCAATAAATCAGATATATATTGGTTCAAATTATAAACATCTCCTTCCCTCGATATTTCCAGGAAGCATCCAACTATCGGAGACTGGGCACTAGAGGTCAACTGCCTTTCTCGGGTTGTCCCTCCATTATTTTTTAATGCTCACTCCCGGAATTTCCATGCCACACAAAATCATTCCTATCAAACTCTTATCTCTTGATCTCGCCCATCACTCTTCTATAGCTTGAGTTCTAATTCAAAGTAAGAAATGGCTGCAGCTTTGGTGGGACAAGCATTTCTCTCTGCTTCTGTGCAAACCTTAATAGAAAGGATAACCTCAAGCGAGTTTCGAGATTTCTTGAAAAATAGAAAGCTGAATGTTTCTCTCCTGGATGACCTGAAGAGAACTCTACTGGTGCTCAATGCTGTACTAAACGATGCAGAGGAGAAGCAGATCACTGATGATTCAGTGAAACAATGGCTTGACGAGTTAAAAGATGCTGTCTTTGATGCTGAGGATTTGTTGGATGAAATCAACACAGACTCTCTGAGATGCAAGGTGGAGCAAGACTCTCAGAATGTTGCCAATCAGGTGCGATCCTTCCTTTCTGTTTCTTTTGGTTTGTTCTATGGGGGGATGAACTCCAAGCTTGAGGCTCTATCTCAAAAGCTAAAATGCTTTGGAAATCAGATAGGTATCCTTGGTTTGCAAAGTTTTACTGCCAGAGTACATAAAACACCAACAACTTCCGTGGTAAATGAATCTGTTGTAGTTGGTAGAGAGGATGATAAGGAGAAACTACTAGACTTGCTTCTGTCTGATGAAGATGAAAACGGTAATGGTATAGGAGTGATCGCAATTTTAGGCATGGGCGGTGCGGGAAAAACAACCCTTGCTCAACTCCTTTACAACGATGAGAGAGTGCAGAAGCATTTTGATTTGAAGGCTTGGGCATGTGTCTCAGAGGATTTTGATGCTTTCATGGTAACCAAGCATCTTGTGGAGTCTGTCACTAAAAAAGTATACAATAGTAATAGTCTGGATTTTCTTCGAGTTGAATTAAAACAAAGCTTAAGCAACAAGAAGTTTTTGTTTGTCTTGGACGACCTTTGGAATGAGAGATATAATGATTGGGATGATCTAGTAACTCCTTTTATCAGTGGAAAAAGGGGAAGCAAGGTCATTGTAACCACCCGCCAACGAAGAGTTGCAGAAGTCACTTGTACATTTCCTGTTCATGAGTTGACCCTTCTTTCAGCTGAAGATTGTTGGTGTTTACTTGCCAAGCATGCATTTGGAAATGAAGACACCCGCAAATATCCAGAGCTAGAAGCAATTGGTAAGCAAATTGCAGGAAAATGTAGTGGCTTACCACTAGCTGCTAAAACTCTTGGAGGTCTTTTGCGTTCAAAAGTTGAGAAAGAGGAATGGAATAGAATTCTCAATAGCAACCTATGGGAATTAACACATGATGATGTTATGCCTGCTTTGCGTCTGAGTTATCTTTACCTTCCATCACATTTAAAGAAATGTTTCGCTTATTGCTCAATTTTTCCAAAAGACTACGTGTTGGAAAGAAAGAAGTTGGTCTTGTTATGGATGGCTGAAGGGTTCGTACGACAATATTCCCATGGGCAGAAAACAATGGAGTTGGCAGCTAATGACTGCTTTGACGAATTGTTGTCTAGGTCATTGATTCAACGATATGAAGGTGATCCCGAGGAAAAGTTTGTTATGCACGACCTCGTAAATGATCTAGCCAGAGTTGTATCTGGTAAAAGTTGTCTGAACTTTGAAGGCACTGAAATTCCAAACAATGTTCGTCATTTATCATATCTTAGAACAGATTATGATGGCTCAAAAAAATTTGAGAGCTTGTATGAACTCAAGTATTTGAGGACTTTCCTACCACGTAACCCTTATGGTGTGTCATACTTAACCAAAACGGTACCACATGATTTTCTTCCAAGAGTAAAATGTTTAAGAGTACTATCTTTGTCAAATTATGCAAATATCACTGAGTTGCCCAATTCAATTGGCAATTTGGTGCACTTGCGATATCTAGACCTTTCCAACACTTCAATAAGAAAGTTGGCTGATGCAACTTTTACACTTTATAATTTGCAAACCTTGATATTATCATCCTGTTGGAATTTGATTGAATTGCCATCACAAATTGGCAATCTAATTAATCTACGTTATCTTGTTATTAGTAACACTAAATTGAAGGAGATGCCAACACAAATCAGCATGCTACACAATCTGCAAACCTTGGTATTATCGGGATGTCAGAATTTGATTGAACTGCCATCACAGATAGGAAATCTGACTAATCTACGTTATCTTGACATCAGTGGCACTAGGTTGGAGGAGATGCCAACACAAATTAGCATGCTACAAAATCTCCGTAGGTTGAGTACTTTTGTCGTGGGTAGACAGCAGGATGGATTGAGGGTGAAAGAGTTAAAAAAGCTTCCTCATCTACAGGGTAAGCTTTCCATTTTGAAGCTGCAAAATGTTGTTGATTCAATGGATGCTTTTGAGGCTGACTTAAAGAGCAAAGAGCAAA
Organism: Gleditsia sinensis; assembly: GCA_037074535.1. Taxonomy (NCBI): domain Eukaryota; kingdom Viridiplantae; phylum Streptophyta; class Magnoliopsida; order Fabales; family Fabaceae; genus Gleditsia; species Gleditsia sinensis. The sequence continues at coordinate 18,962,347 of CM073470.1, forward strand.
TTGAGGAGTTGGTGTTGGAATGGGGTAGTGATACTGATGATTCACAAATTGCTAAAGATGTACTTGACAAGCTACAGCCATCAACAAATTTGAGGACATTGATCATCAATTACTACGGTGGCACTAGCTTTCCAAATTGGGTGGGAGATTCTTCATTTTCAAAAATTACTTTCCTGTGTATCAGTAATTGTAACTATTGCTTATCACTCCCCCCATTTGGACAATTACCTTATCTCAAGGAGCTCTGGATTACAAGGATGAAATTGGTACAGACAATTGGTCATGAGTTTTACTGCAGCAAAGTAGACTCCTCTTCATTTCAATCATATCCATCCTTGGAACGTTTGGAATTTCACGAGATGCCAAATTGGGAGGAATGGCTACCATTTCAAGGTGAAGGTACAACCAAATTACCTTTTCCTTGTCTTAAAAGTTTGCGTTTACAGAAGTGTCCTAAGTTGAGGGGAGACTTGCCCAACCATCTTCCTTCATTGACAGAAGTTTATATATCTGAATGCAATCAGCTAGAGGAAAAATCATCAGCTCTGCACTGGATCACATCAATTGAAAGATTAACAATTAGAGAAGGGGGACGTGGCTTATTGTGCGTTCTTGATAACGATTCTCAGTGCTCACTAGTACTACTAAAAATTGAGAAGTGCGACAGCTTACAGTCTCTGCCAAGAATGATACTAGGCAGCAATTGCCTTCAAGAACTGGAACTTAGAAATATCCAATCCCTCACGTCCTTTCCAACAGATGGGTTGCCCACTTCGTTGCGAAGACTTACAATTTGGAACTGTGAGAAATTAGAATTCCTACCTCAGGAAGTTTGGAAAAATTACACGTCACTTAAAGATTTGAGTATTTATAATAGCTGCTGTTCGTTGACATCATTTCCATTAGATTGTTTCCCTGTGCTTAAACGTCTTTATGTTAGCAGTTGTCCTAATTTGGAATCCTTTACACAAGTTGGAGGCTCTGCTCCTAATTTGGAAGTCTTTTACGTCTTTCACTGTGAAAGAATTAAGTCAATGTCAGAAGTACAGTTTGACACCCTCACGGCCCTTCGAGCGTTTACCCTTGATCGTCTTCCAAATCTTGAGTCGTTGCCTCAATGTGGTTTGCCTTCTAACTTAAGATCAATTGATGTAAATAACTGTAAAGGACTATCATCAATGGCTATAGCTGGCTGGGGTTTTCAACGGCTCACTTCACTCTCGCATCTTTCTATTATCGGTGATGGAGGTGATGAGATAGTCCATAATTTGCTGAAGGAGCAATTGCTGCCCACTTCTCTTGTGTGTCTCCATATCAAAGATCTTTCGTATATAAAATTATTGGAAGGAAAAGGGCTTCGACTTCTGACTTCTCTGGAAGAGCTCTGGATCTGGAATTGTCCAAACCTTGAGTCCTTGCCCGAAGACGACCTGCCATCCTCTCTTTTGCGACTATGGATTAACCAGTGTCCTAGATTAGAAGAAAGGTATGGTAATAAAAGAGGGAAACATTGGTCCAAGATTGCTCATATTCCTGTCATATGGATAAAGGGAGAAGTAATAATAGCATGAGCTCTGAGATAATGGGAAGCATAGCAAGGTATGTATGTATGTATGAACTTCTATTATTTATTTCCCGTTTTCATATGGAGGTCAGCATCAAAGCATTATCTTGATTACATACATACATACATACATATAAGATAGATACTTAAACTAAAGATACATCCAAAGCATTATCTTGATTACATACAAACAAACATGCATGCATACATACATACATACAAGATAGATACTTAAACCTATAATTTTATTGCTTATAATTTAGCAAATTATGTTATTGAATGGTGTTGAACCAAAGGAAACAACTAGAGACTAAACGCAATGTACAAATTTTATTGAGAAAAGCCAAAAAAATGAAAATAAAGCAAACCTATATGTATAGGCATATAGAGTGAAGAAGTCTGAATCAACTAAAATATTTAAACAAATAAAATAATAATTTATGTATAGATATAGATAATTAAGATCCAAACAACTAACTAACTAATCTCTAATAATAAAATTAATACTGAAGATAAGATTGATAAAATAAAAATTAATAAGATAGCTCAGAATTATTATTATTGAATTGACCTTAATGTAACTTCTCAATAAAAGGAATATACTTGCTTCAATCATAACGGGATGTGTGTGCATGCAAGTGTGCTAGGAACCATGTATAAATTATTTGCAGTAGATCAAATTCTCTCAAGTTTCTTTGTTACTGAAAGTTATATTAGTTAATACTGGTTACCTTTGGTGGTCATTTTACAATTACGGTTTTCCAGATTTCTTATATTAAATATTTGTTAGGTGCACATGTTTTTCCTCGTATGTTTTCTGGGAAGATATAGTGATCAGGTAATTGTGAATTTGCATTTCAGGTTTGAAAGTAGATACATGGTTTGTCCCTGGGAGCAGTTTCATTACTTCAAGTTCTAACTATAAAGGTCAGTATATATGTTGGTGTAAAGTTGTACATTTTCATATTTTAGCACTTAAATGGAACTCCATCTCAATCAATGAAATTTTGGGCATTGAAGGTGCTGCTCTGCAGAATTTCTCACATGCCCTTTTCACTTCGATGTTTTCTTTAGAAGATTTTCTTAGTGTTTCTATGAGGAAATAGTAGTTTTGGCAATGCCATGGAATGGTTGCAGTACTCCATCTTGTGCTGAATAATAGAATTTGATGAGACGAAAAATAAAAGTACATCTCGTTTATGAAAAGATTTTTAGTTTTATTATCTATTTTTATTTTTTAAAATCTATTTTTATTTGCAAATTTTCATTATCTACGATATACGTTTTCTTTTTTAAAGTCAAAATTTGTTCACATTTATTTTTAAATCGAATTGGCATAAATGACTATAAATATTACTTTTTTTTTCGAGTTTAATTTTCAATAATTATAAGATTATTCTTATTTTTTAATATTCATGATAGACTCTTTTAAAGCTACACGAGTCATTTTTTGGAAACACAAATTTTTTTAGGCGTTTTCCATTTTTATCTTATTTTAAAATCTACTAAACACATTTTTAATTATATTTTCTATTTTCAATGACCGCAAACAAACTAAAATAGCCCAAGATTTTCAAAGGAAAATATATTAGGCAACTATATCTTCTGCCTGAGTTGATTTTATTGTTTGAACTGTGACATTGAAGCAATTCATGGTGGCAGGAATTGCTATCCGAAGTTAGTGGTATTTATGACGAAGAACACTGGATCTCCTGTACATATTTGCTTATAACCTTCGGGCACAGAGAAGATGGAAAGGTATTTGGGCAATGGGAATTCTAACAAAAACCATTTTTTCAAAGGACAACTCTATGTTTCTTCTTTTTGGGTTCATTTAGCTATGATCGGGACTCGAACTCAAGTCCTTCAACCCTGGACATGAGTTTGTTTTTTCAGACGTTTTCATACTAATTTCAGAAGTTGGTATCCTTATCTTAGAAAAATCTAAATTACCAAACCTGAGTTTGGGAAAAAAAATTTATTTGTTATTGTTTTTCTGAAATGGCTCTATTTGAAATTGTGTTCGACCACCTTCTTATTTTTCTTTTTCCTTTTTAAATTAAATTTGATTTTGTATTTTGTTCTGATAAGACGAGCTTCCATTCTCTTTTTTTGTTACAGAGTATTAATCCGAGAGAAAAATATTGGTCTAGAATATCTCAATTTTCTGCCATAAAGATAAATGAACGAATTATAAAATGAGCAGAGAAATAAGAAAATATAACATCATTAGTATACATCAACAACTACTTTTTCTTTGGTAGGAACTTGATGTTCTCTTTTGTTTATTGGTTGTTGAAGGCTGAAACTGGTATAGCAGAGCCGATAGTTCTTGAGAGGTGACAGTAGGTATTAACTGGGTATTCACTTCCTTTAGCTAAGCTTTACGAAATATTTCTAAACACTATTTTCTTGACCAGACAAAAGCTTCATTGCAAGATGCCCACAAGAAGATCTCGCTTGTGGACTTCTAGATGCTGTCAAGGTGAGAAAAGTGTCTTATATTTTCCCTTCAAAATTTTTTACCCTTAATTTTTCTTTTATCAAAAAATTTTACAATTTACTCTGTCAGGGAATCAAGCCAATAGTGTTAATAGGATCAGCCGGAGAAAGGAAAACAGTTACAGAGGATGTGGTTGAAACCATGACATACTTGAATGAGGTTTGTTCTTGCCTTTTCTAATAATATTTAGGGGAAATTGCATTTTTTTCACATTGATTTTTACTTCCAATTGCAATCTTCTGATTAATTTATTGATTTTTGCAATTGATCCTCTAATCTATCTATTTTATTGCGCTTCATCATTTACCATCTAAATTAGACACTAACTTTAACAATATTTTTGAAAAATTACCAAAACACCCTTATTTTCTTAATTCCTCATTTTATACTCTATTTTATGGGAAGGGTATTTTGATAATTTCACAGCGATTGTTAAATTGCAATTGAATGCAAAGGTAATGGTAGAAAAATATAATTTCTCTTAAGATTTAAATTATGTTGTGAGAAGATTTTATCATTAATGCATATGATATTTATTAACATGTAGAAGCCACTCATTCTGGCTCTCTCCAACCCAACTTCGCAATTTGAGTACACCGCTAAAAAAATCTTATACATGGATGGAGCAAGGTAAATTTTCACATGAGGAGAAATCTATTTTTGTTTATGACAAAAAGATGAATTTTTAATTTAGTCCCTGTTAAATGAAAGTGCTTGTATTGTCATCTCTCAATTAAATCATCATTTGACACTAAACTTAACTCACTATTAAAATTACAGTTTTTTTATTTTATTTATCTCATTTAGAATATAAATTAATACTCAATTAATACTGACTTGACACTCAATTAACATCAATTATAACTCACCTGGCTTTCAAGCGCTACGTAAGTGCAATTCATATAAAAAATTTGTAATGTTAGCAGTGGCTTAAATTTAATGTCAAATTTTGAATATTAACTTAAAGAATGGGTGACAAATTAAACTGTGAGGAATTAAATTGAAAATTCATCTATCTTTTGGGACAAAAATATAATTTTTCTCATTTTCATCTTCCTTTTTGTTATAATCCATTATCCTTTGAAACATTATTTTATGAGTTAATACTAGAACACATGTGCAAGCAGAGCCCTTATCTACCATATTATTCCTCTTCAATTTTTGCAAGTGGAAGCCCATTTGATCATTGTTCCATTATCACTTTAATACTGTTAGGCCACTGTTTTGAGACTAATCTCTTTATTTGCTTCTTAGGACATTATTGTGTCGCCAACATGTTTCATACACAAACCTGGCCTCCACCAAGCAGCACAACAACGGAAAGGCTTGTTATTAACCTACAAATCAAGACCAAAGCTGCTGCTCTTCATCAATTATGGAAGATGAATTTCCAACGGTTAGTTGCACCAAAATGACAACAACTATGACAGAAAATATCTGGAAAAGGTCAAGGCAAAAGAAAATCCAAATGAAGGCCCAGTCACCTAGAAATGTCCTGGAATCAAAGAAGCTTTGCTCTCTATCTTGTATATCAGTTCATATTTTGCCCAAGATATTTTGTGCCTATTGTTCTGCTGTATTTGCACAATTTGGAGCTTAATTTTGGAGCTTTATCTTTTCTCTTGTATTGTTATTGGTGGGCAAGAGTCAACCGACCTTATATTTGTTGATAGTGGATGAGTGAAAACTAAATTTATGGATGTTTTAGGTGACCATGTGAAAATCTTGATGTTGTAGGCGAGTTTGATAAACTTTGTAATATGTTGTTTGTGAGTGGGGTTAAAAACAACCTTCTGATTAATGAAGAAACTCTCTTGAAAATTAAGAGAATTGGATGTAAGTCTTGATTTGCTACTGAATAAGGATATATCATTGTGTTCTTTCTCTTTTTCTTTATCTCTTTTACTTATTGTTACATTATATCTATTTGTGTGCTGGTTCTAACAGTGTGTAACATTGTTTCCTGGTGAATTCTCTTTTATCATTCTTTTATCTATTTTGTATTCCATTTTCTGTTAAGGAATTTGTTCTTTTTTCTGCTTTTAGTTCTGTACAGTTCTGCTTTTTGGAATTCTTGCTTGCTGATTTCTCTTCTAAAAAATTGTGTTAATTACTTGATTGCTTTGCCTAATCCATTATATATATATATATATTTTTAATATATATTGGCTATTTAATATTCCTTTTTAATTGATAAAACTGGTTTTTTTTCAATTGATCTGTTTTAGATTTAATTTTATGTTTTTCAGTGTATCATCCTATTCACCCCTCTCTCATGGTGTTATTATCAATTGGGCCATCTCTGTTCAAGTACTCTGCAATGTACGTAGGCAGTGTTTTTCATATTTCAACCGTCTGTGAACTACAGTTTTGACTTACCAGAATGATGTGGGATGTGACTATGTGAGTGATGATACATGATACATTGCTAAAAAATATTCAACATCAATAAATTTTTTATTCAAAATTGAATGGATATTAAGTAAATAATACAAAATTGAAATTTAAAGTAATAAATCGAGACACAATTTGTTATTCAAATGGAATTTTACTCATAGTTAAAAACAAAATGAAATATTCTACCAAGAACTACTAATAGTGGCAATGCAACATTCTTTGTACAAAGCGCACCGTTAGATGCAGTACCAATCATTAACCGCCCTTGTGCCATGCACTATTACCAAAATTTTCTTAGAATTTATAACAAGCGTTCATCACACAAATATCGATCTTGTGACTTTATTTATTACTCTCTATATTGGTATTGACTTAAGCATCATGTTATCTGTAGGGAGGACGTTTGGCCAAATTAAAAGAGTAAACTTCAAAATTCATTATAAAATGGAAAATTTTAAATGGGTTTTATCAGGTAATGATGAAAGAAACAATAGCCAATTAACAAAACCCTGTTAGCTAGAGGTCATCTTCTCTCAGATTGAAAAATATATAAAGGCAGGCTTTATCTTGGTGCTAGTTTCGGTCAGGACAGGGCAGGGGGGAGGGACCAACCCATAGAACAATATCTGACACTGATAACATAGTGGGCCAAGATATATAAACGATTAATATTCAACGTTAATTTAAACATTTTTTTTCTTGTTTCTTTAAGGAGTTTAATATGTGCCATCACAACCTTTCAAGGTTCATATACATCTCTACTCTTTGAGGCAATAAATCTAAAACAATGTCTAGAAAATTTCATAAAGACTTGGGATCTTGACAATAGTAATGTTCATTGATATTAAAGTTCATGTTTTCTCTGCTTTATTATTTATTCAATTTTTAAGATTAATTTAATGCATTATTTGATAATATATATACACACAAACACATCTATACGTGTATGTGTGCGCCTACATGTGTGTGTAAAATATAAAAAAACTCAGTAGGAATATAATAAAAATGTATATCTTGAAATTTAATAAAAACATAGAAGTCGATTTAGACAATTTAAATTTATAGAAGTTATAACTTTTAAATTTTTTTTATGATGTTTTTCAAAAGAAGTTGTGGCTTTTAAAAAACATTGAAAAAAACAGGACAAAAAAAATGGTTAACCAAACCTAGATCTATGGCTTTTGCTGTCCAAAAACACCACACACACACAAAAAAAAGCCACAACATTCCCCAACAGACCTTAATCTTGTGCCTTCCACATTTTGTGGAGCATCCAACCTAATAAAAATGGTCGTTGCACTAGTTACCTAGCAAATAGATATTATTTCATATTGAGAGGTATAAATCATATTATAAAGTGAAAATAACACTTAAGAGAGGATAAATGGAGTGGCGCATTTAAAAAAACACAAATTTAAAGCAAAAATAATAAACAGAATAGTTAAACTTGATTGTGAACGTGAAAACATAATATTAAACAACTAAGAAATATCAGAATATATGTATGAAGCATTAAGCAATAAAAGAGTCTAATGTACCTTTTTCACTAGAGATAATAGCAAATACAAAGTCCAAACTCATAAATGGATCAAAACTAAAAGCAGAGCTTAAATCCAGTCCAAAGAAAAAATAAAAATAAAAATAAAAAGCAAGTTATAAGTCAGTTTAAAAAGAATGTTAAACCAAAACAGAGTCATACACAAACGATTTCAGCACACAATCAGTTGAAATTATGCAATAAGTAAAAAAGATAAGAGAAACGAGAACACAAGCAATATATTTTGTTTAACTCAAATAGAGGTCTACGTTTAGTTTCTTTAACTCCTAAGATATTTTCATTATTCTGAGCTTGTTTTTCTACTGGTTTATAAGCAACTGTTTACAGCAAGATTTTTTACGCTCACAAACAATATTAAGATTTTTCTATGGTTCCCTAAAACGTTTTACATTAGTTTTACAACTTGCTTAGCACCCAAAAAAAAAAAAAATACACACACTTCAAGATGCTAGGTGTTTACACAAAAGTTACATAGGGGAGGGGTTCAATTGGCCTAAAACATTATAGGCTCTCACTCTAGCACCAAAACGGAGCTCCTAATTGAGTAAATGCAAAATCATTACAAATTGATCTTGCCGTTAGACTCCTTCACATTTTTTGTCAAAAAGAAGTTCACATGTGACGTTATTAGAAAACCTGACAAACATATCATCCTCATGTAATAGTGAATATAGAAAAAAATGTAGTATTTAAGAGTGTATAATACAAAATCTCCAAATTTTGACCTCTAAACATGATGTCCAACTATACACTTTTAAAATGCTACTTTTTTTATAAAAAAAAATTTACTATAACATGTGTATGAGTTATTTGTTAAGTGACCTTATAATTAAGTGAACTTGTAATCTATTGCTTAAGAACGGAGTTAGAAACACAATTTTGATTGGTAAAAAAATATTGAGAGTCAAGGGGACTGGGCGTAAGTCTCGATTTGAGGTTAAATGAAAATATATCATTGTGTTCTTTCTCATTTCCCATATCTCTTTTACTTGTTGTTGCATTATATATATTTGTGTGCTGGTTCTAACTGTGTGTAACATTGTTTCTTGGTGCATTCTGTTTTATTATTCTTTTATCTATTTTATATTTGATTTTCTGTTAAGGAACTTGTTCTTTATTTTATTTTGAAGCTCTGCTTCTAGTTCTGTTCAGTTCTGCTTTTTGGAATTCTTGCTCGTCTTTTTCTCTTTTTAGAAGGTGCATTAGTTGCTTGATTGCTTTGCCTAATCCATTATATATTTTGTCTAATATATCTTGGCTATTTATTATTCTGCTTTATAAAACAGGTTTTTTTTTCAGTTTATCTATTTTAGCTTTAATTTTGTGTTTTTAAGTATTCTGTGAACCCCAATTTTGACTTACCAGAATGATGGGATGTGATTATGTGAGAGAGGAGCTCTATTAATTTTCATTTTCTAGCTACCACTAATATATTTACTATACTGAAGTTATATCATGAACTTTCATATCCTCTATTTTTTTTCTTAAGAGGGAGTTTGGTTTGTGAAATCTTTTTAGATTTTTTAAAATGTTATTTGAGAATGTTATATTTCCACGCTTAGTGTAAGTTTTGAAAACATAATTCTGGAATGCAACATTTTTCACAAAATCTTCTATCTTCATTTTCATAAGGAAGGTGGGAATGTTTTGATATGTTAAAAAGATAATTTTACATGTCTTTATTCAAGTATACCTGTAAAAAAAATAAAAATAAAAATAAAATAAAATAAAACATAAAACTAATATTAACAATAATGAAATAAGATATAAATAAATACAACTTAAAAACAAAAATAAATAATTAAAAACTATAAACTAGAAAAATATATTATATATTAAAATAGAAATGTGATCAATAATATAAATAACAAAATAAAATAACATAATAATATGTAATATTATAAATAATAAATAAAATATTCTTAGAATATAAATAATGAAAGAAACATGTGAACATTATATTTTTAAAAAATGTTATTTTTGAAAATGTGCTCTGACGTAGAAATCTTTGATTCTCTGAGCCAAACACTCTAAATCTTTCATTTAAATAACTACTGTTTTCACTAGTATAAAAGTTGGAATCGCACACTCTCTTTTTTACTTTTTTTTTTTGTTATAAAAAATTTAAGTAGTGAAAGGAGACTATTTCATTCTAAGACACAGGTATGTTACAAGTTTCAGTAAAAATTTACAGAGATATTTATAAATCGCCTACTAAAGGATACTACTGGTAGTGAGAATCAAATCTAAATCTCATAAAGTGGTTCAATTTTTTCCAAATTGATGTTGTATCACGTATTTTATTAATTTTCATTTTCTACCACTAATACCTTTTCTAAATTGAAGTTGTATCATGTAATTTCATTTCCTCTTTGTTTTTTTAAAGGGGCTTGATTTGTAAATTTTTTAAAAGATTTTTTTAAAATTTTATATGAGAATGTTGGATTTCCACATTAGGCTTAAAAAAAAAAATGATTCTGGAATACAACATTCTCAGAAAATCTTCCACTTTCATTTTCACAACGAATGTCGAAACGTTGGATTCTCGTGAGGTGAGAATATTCTAAGTCGTTAAAAAGACTACTTTTTCTATTGATATTCAAGTAAATTCTTGACAAAAAAAAATAAAACATAAAAATAATAATAACAATAATAGAATAAGATATAAAAAAATAAAAAATAAAATAAATAAGTTATAATAAATAATTAAAAACTAGGAAAATATATCATATATTAAAAATGTGATAAATAATATAAAAATAATAATAATATGTAATATTATAAATAATCAACAAAAATATTCTTAGAAATATAAGTGATGAAAAAAAATGTAAATGTTATATTTTCATAAATGTGATTTCTAAGAATCTGCTCTGGTATAAGAATCTTTGATTTTGTGAACCAAGCACTTCTTAAATCTTTCATTTAAATAACGATTGATGTTACAAAAGTTAAATGCAAATATCTCTAATAAAATTAAAGTTGAATGACTTTTTTTTAGTAACGTTCATCTTACTGTAAGTATGGAGCATACTAATTGCTAGCTGCCCTTTTTGATGGTTTCTTTATCCAAAATCCAAAACTGTTTTCAGAAAAATGAAAAATAGTTGCTGTTACAAAGTTGGAATTGCACGCTTTTTTAATAGAAAATATGAGGGTAAATAAAGATTATTCCGTTTAAGACTTAAATATATCAAAAGCTTTAATGATAATTTGTAACGATATTTATACATGGCCTATCAAAAGGGACTGTTAATTATAAAATTCGAATTTAAATCTTATAAATGAAGTATTTCGATCTTATGAACTGAACAAGAAAATACGCAAGTGTTACTTGATATAATGTTCAAATATGGATTACAATTATGGTTGAAAAAGAGAACAACCGAACAAAGTTGTTAAGGAATAATCTAAGCACAAGAGGAGAGAAAGAGAAATAGAAAACAAAAAGGGAAAGAAAACTTATGAAATTCCCCTTTCCATTTACTATCAATCACACCACCATTACTCTTTTTTAAAATGCTCTGCAAAAGTTGAACCAAATATTTTTCTTTCCTAGGAAGAAAAAAAAATAATGTTCCTCTCTAAAGCATAAGATTGTCAATGAGTGGTGATTCTTTTTTTTTTTGGGATTAAAACTATATGTTTTTTCTTCCTATGAGTGTATATTAATTTGTTCCCACAAAGATTTTTATTTTATTTTATTACCTTATTTAATTTTACATCACTTCCATCTTTAACTTCATTTATTTTAGCAGAGCTAACAATGTTGATAATATGAAAGTTTTTGAGTGATTTGGCATTCTCAACATGTTTCTCTTCTCAGAGAAGAGGATCCAATCACCTAGATTTATAGTATATATTGATCAAAATGTCATTTTTTAATGACTTATAAGAAAGGAAGCATGTTGAGAGTACTACATCACTAACTAACATAACACATCACTAAAATATACCAACATCAATAACTTTCACTACTAAAAAATGATAATTTAGAGACGGAAATTAAAGACGGAATAATTTTCGTCTCTAACAGAGACGGAAATAGAGACGAATTTGAAAAGTTAGAGATAGATTTTAAATTTTGAAGTTTAGAGATGGAATTTAGAGACGAAAAATTTTCGTCTTTAAGAATCTGTCTCTAATTCCGTCTCTAAATGTGATTAGCGACGGACAATTTTTCGTCTCTAAAAATCCGTCTCTATTTACGTGAACAGTGTTAAAATTTTTTTTGAAACGGATTTAAAGACGGAAAATGTTCATTTTTTATTTTTCGTCTCTAATTCCATCTCTAATTATAAAAATAGTATATTTAAATATAAAATTAGGGAAGAAAAATTAAATTTTAAAAAATTCGTCTCTACTTTTCAAAATAATAAAATGTATAAATTGTGTATATAACCTTTTCATCTCTAATTTCATATCTATTTTTTGAAATAATATTTAAATTATTTTTTTAGATAGAATGTAGAGATAAAATTTTTCGGCTCCAAAATTTCTGTCTCTAATTTTGTCTTTACTTTTTTGGTGAATTTAATGTCACTAATTCTGTTTATATTTTTTGAAACAATTTTGAAATTATTCATAGTGATGAAAAAAGTTCGTTCCTAAATTTTTAATCTGTAATTCTGTCGTTATTCTTTGAAATGTAAATGAAATCATTGTTAGAGAAAAAATTTAAGTCCCGCTTAATTTGTAGAAATAAGTTGATGGAATGAAATTAAAATTTTTTTACATTAATTTATTGTGTTTGATTGATATAATTGACTATAATTTTTATTCTCACGATATACAGATTCTCTTCTATATAGGAGATGATTTTATCTTGAAAAATTTATAAAAAAGGAAAAAGTGAAATGAAATAAAAAAAGAGGTTGAAAGAGATAAATGATGAATAGATATATTTTATTAATATATTTTATTGTACAAATTTTTCATATTTACTTTCATTTTACATTTTTTAGAATTGATGAATAGATATATTTTATTAATATTATGAGAAATGATTTAATAATTTTAAAAAGAAATAAACATTTATAAAAAATAAAGGCATGTCTTCCCAATAAATATATGTACGTTTAATTTTAGATATAATATAATTTTGAGCACAATAATTATGTAGTATATAATATGTTTGTACATATATATACACACACACACACACACACACATATATATATATATATGTATATATATTTTATTTGATAAAATTAAATTTAAAAAATATAAAAAAAATAAATTTTAAAATAAATAAGTCAAAAGACTTCAAAATATAGTCAAAATGCTGTGTTTTGAAGCATAGGCTCGTATCCTTGCAAAAAACTCAATCTGTGAGCCATAAAAAAAAAATCTTTAGTTAGATATATCAGATAACAATCTATCTTTTAATTTATATTTAAAAGTATAATAAATTTAAGATTTTAAAATACTCGAACTTAAACTTATTTATTTAAAAAAATTTAAATAGAAATTTTTTTTACTTTGAGATTGTTTACACAAAATTTATTCATATAATATCAAAATAAAACTTAAAAAGTCAGAATACTTGAAAGGTGAGGTTTCTAGTTTTTGTTTTGGTTAATTTACATGAGGTCACACTTAAAATTACTCTATATAATAAGCCTTGCACCTGTTCCCAACTCAATGTACTAACTATTGACTCCCCATACTTCTGCAATCCTTGCAAAAATCTAGGGGTAAATTCGTGATTAAAAATTTTAAACCTAATGTATGTCAATTTTGGTTCCAAAATTCAAAATCTCCCGCTCCCTTTATTTTTACTCTGCAAAATATTTGAAATCCATCTCTTCCTTCCTCTCTTTATAAGAATTACCCTCTTGCTTCACTAGTCATTGCAACCTATATCTCAATCTCAATCACGCCTTCAAGTCTTCATCCTCTTCATCTACTTGTTTTAGTTTCATTCTCTTCCTATCCCAATCCTAGCTTCAATATCTATTTTTCTTCCAATTTGAGTTTCGTTCAGATTCTACTACTACTCCTTAACACAAGTCTAACTATAAATTTTCCTCAAAAATGCCTACGATTCCCAAAGAGCCATTGCTAGCTTTGAACCCAGATCGGTTTTGCATGTTTCCCATACAATACCCACAAATATGGGAAATGTACAAGAAAGTCGAAGCCTCTTTCTGGACTGCTGAGGAGGTTGATCTCTCTCAGAACATTCGCCACTGGGATTTCCTTACAATGGACGAGAGGTACTTTGTTACCCATGTCCTCTCCTTCTTTGCCGCCTTTGATGGTATCGTCCTTGAGAATCTCATCAGAAGATTCATGAAGGAGGTTCAGGTCGCCGAGGCACGCGCCTTTTACAGATTCCAAATCGCCATCGAGAATATCCACTCCGTGATGTATAGCCTCTTGCTAGAGACCTACATCAAGGATTCCAATGAGAAGAACCGATTGTTTCACGCCATCGAGGCCATCCGTTGCATGGCGAAGAAGGCTGAGTGGGCATTACAATGGATCGATGGGTCCGAATCATTTGCAGAGCAGTTGATAGCCTTTGCTTGTATGGAGGGGATTTTCTTCTCGGACAGTTTCTGCTCGATATTCTGCCCAAAGAAGTGCGGGCTAATGCCTGGGCTCACTTTCTTGAACGAGTTGATCTCGCAAGACGAAGGTTTGCACTATGATTTTGCATGTCTGCTGTATTTGCTTGTGAAGAAGAAGCTAAGTGAGGAGCAAGTTCAGGGAATCGTTCGTGACGCAGTGGACATCGAGAGGGAGTTTGTGTGTGATGCCCTTTTGTGCACTCTGGTGGGATTGAACGGTGAACTCATGAGCCAGTACATTGCGTTCGTGGCTGATAGATTGCTGGGTGCATTAGGATACAAGAAGATTTACAATATTGCTCTGTACAAGATTGTTGCTAATGGATCATAATATTAAATATTAAGATGATAATTTGTATTATTTATATATAATTTTGTATTACGTATTAATATAATTAATATATTTTTGATGCAAAAATTTTTAATTCTTGATATGTTTATGTCATATAATCACTTGTATAATAATTATTGGTTTGGAATGATTAAAAATTTATGTGATTATGTTTTTGGTCTTAGAGACAGAAAAAATCCCGTCTCTGATTTAGTGACAGAAAAAATTTCTATTTTTGTAAATACAGAAGTTTTAACCAAATTTAGAGACGGAAAAGCGACCGCAAAATCAGAGATGAAAAAATTTCCTTCTCTGATTCAGTCTCTAACTCTATTAGAGACGGAATTTTTTCTGTTTAGAGACGGAATTTTTCCGTCTCTAAACATGTTTTTTCTAGTAGTGTTTATTAATTAAAACTGGATGGATAAATATAAGTAATACAAAATTGAACTTTAAAGTGATAAGTAGAAACAATTTTTTTTTGATAGAACAAATTGGTTCTATATCTATTTTTGAAGGATTAAAATATAATTTCTTTTTTATATATATATGAACTTTGATTTTAATACTAATTATTTGCATTGCTCACACATAGTTACAAAATTTCTCAGAATAAAGGGGAAAAAAAGAGCAAGATGGATGGTGACTAGTTCTGCAGATCTCACAATTCTTGGTTGTTTTCAAACACCAATATAAAAACACTTTCAAGAAAGAGACAATGAAGATATGACCAAAAGTTCCACCAAATATGATGGGACCATCCAAAAGAGATAATGTGATATTCTAAACCTAATGAATAGACAAATGCATAAGAGCTGATGATGCAAAAATCCAAAGAGCAATTCCATCCCTTTAGGGAGTATTTGGTTCAACGGAAGGGAGGGGAGAGAAAGGAAAATAAAATACTTTTTTTTGGTTTAGTTGGAGGGGAGGGAAGGGAAGGGAAAATAAATTTGTTTAGTTTGCAAGGAGAGTGGAAGGAAAATAAAATAAAATGACTATTATAACTTTTTAATTTTAGACAAATATACAACAAAATAGAGTAAGACTATTTTAGAAGGTGGATTTGAGGGCTTTTTTTTGTCTTTTCACACTATCCCACAATTTTCCTCCCCTTCAAATCTCCTCACTTTTGGAGGGGAAGGAAATGAGGGGAGGGGAGGGATTTTGTCCCTCCAGTTTTCCTCGCTTCTTCACCAAATTATTGTAACTAATAAGATAATTTGAAAAAAATATCTCTGCTCCCCTCAAACCAAACACTAGGGTCTCGTTTGGTTGGTGGAAATAAGGAGATGGAATGGGAATCTGAATTCTCATTCCATTTGTCACGCCCCAATTTAATGGAATGAGATTAACACAAATAACACATAACTTTACCCTTATTTATTTGCATATGGCTTCAAAATATCACATATAAGGAAAAATAACATACGTTTACAAGTTTCCAGTATAGCCAATTATACATGCCAAGTCTATACTTATCAATATTATAGCAGAAGTAGGGATCTTGCTTGTGGCATTCAGATCATACTCTAGATTACAATGACATAATGTTTTAAACATTGTGAACCTTGGAAATAACGTAGGCTCACCTAGAGAATGTGACACCTAGCTAATCACGTAGCTGCAAGGCCAAACTCTGTATCTTTATCTGAAAAAAAATGTAAGCATCGTGTAGTGAGTTTGACAACTCAGTGAATAGATAATACCTCCTATGACCTCTTAGGTCAACATATGGATGTACTCTTATGTTAAAATTTATCACATTGAAAATTATAGTTCAGAAGAACATCCATATGAGATTTGCATTTCAAATATTCTCAGTTCAAATTACGTTCAGATATCCAAAACCATATATGATATAGTATGATCGTTAATCAAACATTGATATGCATCAAAACATTTCTCATGAAAACATTAGGAGGATCCCATATCAGAACCACCATATCAGAGTTCAAGCCCTTCCGTACTTTGGTGGTGTAGGATTTGCCTATACTTAGCATCCCAGCTAAGGTTTTCCCTACCACCATTCAAGAGGACAAGCGAAGGGAATCTAATATGGGCAATTTTTCCAAGCACATAGCACGGGAGGGCAAATCAAATATCATATAGTTGGCATCTCTCTCAGATATGAGGCATCCCACTCTCTATCACATATCATATCCTGTGTGTTGGCTGTCACACGAGGCTAGCACCACCCCTGTTAGCTGAGGTATCAAGGTGCACCAAGGCTAACATTACCTGCTATTGGAAAACAGTGTTTCTAATAGAATTCCTCCACATAAATTATTATATGTACATATCCCATATCATTCAAAACAGAGCTTTTAGTATAATATAGAATTTTAGTCTCAATACAGTTCATCCGTCATAAATTTCCCAATTAGAGTTTATCACATATACATGCCCCTTTTCCAAGGCAATTATATAGTTTTATAAATTAATGTCACGTGCATAAATATTTACTTTACCATATGATGAGAAATACATTTAGTATTAGATATACAATGAGTTCAAAAATCTATTTTCAAAACCATACTCTTCTTGAACTATATACTAGATTGTAAACAATTCAGATAATCTATTTTAGAAACATTTAAAAGTATAAATAACTTATAAACATAATCAATTACACATTTAAAGTTCAAGAGTATAGGGCAAGTCATAGAAAGAATTATCTACTCACAAAGTTGGGGTTCCAAGTTGAACAACCTCAAAATCTACGTTTTCAGTCCAAATATAGCCAAATAGACCCAAAAAATGAGTTCGGAGTGTCCAAAAACCTTGGAAATGACTCTGGATTTGTGAAATTTGACATCTGGGAGCTCGATCAACGCAACAGGGCTATTGGAACACGCGCTGCACGCGCCACTGCAGGGGTTGCGCATGGGCATCACTAGCCAAGGAAGAACTGGTGCGTGGGGGTGCGTGCAAGGGAGGATTGACCAAAAATTTGAGATCCTAAGGTTTCGGTATCTTCTTGATCCATCTATGGTGTTAGTTTTTGGGTTTGAGAACCACATATAGGAGTTTCGGAAATTACCTCTTTAGGTGATTTTTTCTTCCATTTTCTGGACAATCTCTAGCCAATTTTGTAGAAACCAATCCAATGGATTTGTATAACTCTTCGTTTTGAGTCCGTTGACGGTGGTGGTATCAAAATATGAGGTCTAGAAGCGCTAGAATTCTAAAGAGAAGTTTTGGGGTTTCGGGAGAGAAAAAATTGGAAGAGAGAGAAACATACGAATTTTCCAGCTTCTTGTGTGGATGAGGCTCTAAAATATCCTGGGGGACCTTTTTGCAAAAATTAAATTTTTGAGGGAGGTCATTGCAAATTTTCCTTATTTACATTTTGACCCCTAAAATTTTAAGAAATTGCATTTTGGCCCCAAAATGTAAATTCTCATATTTTCTTTATAATTCTTCAACCCATGTAATAAATAAACATATTTTCAATGGTTTTTATCTCCATGTTCAAAATCCTCTCTTTTATTCAAAATTTTCTTTAATTTTAAGACTATTACATTCTTCCTCCCTTTAAGAAATTCGGTCCCCGAATTTCATTACCATTGTTGCAAATTAACACTAACATCATTGTTCAAACAAATGTGGGTATCTGGCCCATATGTCATCATCTCTTTCCCAAGTAGCCTCCAAAGAAGAGTGATTTTGCCATATCACTTTCACTGTAAGTATTTCTTTCGAACGCAATTTCTTTACTTGTCTGTCCACTATCTCTACTGGTTGTTTCTCATAAGTTAAATCTTTCCGTAACTGAATATGTGGACACTGTATAATATGTGTAGGATTTGGTAAATACTTCCGTAGCATAGACACATGAAAAATTGGATGGACATTACCTAATTCAGGTACTGGGCCGATCCTATCAAGAATTTGAAATGGTCATATGTACCGTGGACTTAATTTCCCTTTCTTTCCAAATCTTACTACTCCTTTCATAGGAGATATTTTCAAAAATATATGTTTACCTATGGAAAATTTCAATGGTCGACGTCTATTATCAACATAGGTTTTTTGTCTACTCTGGGCTGCTAATAACCTTTCTTAAATTAATTTTACCTTGACCAGTGTATCCTATACCATATCAGGCGCTAAAATCTTAGCTTCGCTCGTCTCAAACCATCCAATCGGAGAACGGTAATGTCTACCATATAATGCCTCTAAAGGGGCCATTTGTATATTGGCTTGGTAGCTATTGTTATAAGCAAATTCAACTAGGGGCAAGAATCTTTCCTAACTACCTTGAAAGTATAACACATATGCCCGTAGCATGTCTTCCAATATTTGGATAGTTCGCTCAAACTGTCCATCTGTTTGAGGATGGAAAGCAGTATTGAGATTTAACTTTGTGCCCAAAACTTCTTGGAAGGCTCTCTAAAAACGAGCTGTGAACTATGGTCCTCGATCAGAAATAATCGATATTGGCACTTTATGAAGCCTCACTATTTCATTCAAATATAAATTTGCATACTGAGCTACATTGTATGTGGTTTTCACGGGTAAAAAATGTGCTGATTTAGTCAACCTATCAATGATCACCCATATTGAATCAAACCTTTTTGGTGTGTGCGGTAGCCCTATAAAAAAATCCATAGTTATTCTTTTCCATTTCCATTTAGGTATCTCTATCTGCTGATATAGTCTTTGTTGTTGTTTTAATTAAACTCGCAAGCGCACGAATCTGTTGGAGTACAGATTTAATGGTATGCAAGGTCAATCCCACGAGGATTGCCAATTGATAGGAAACTCTAATTTGAATCCAAATAAATAACTCTAACATAGTTGTCAAAATATTTGTTTTGTGAGGAGAATATTAAATCAAGTGTGCAGAGAATTGATGTACTCAAATTAAATTGAAATGTATTCAAGGTAAAAGAATGCTAAGGTTAGGGGATCCACTCCTGGTATGAGTAATGATAAATTTAACTCTTTGTTCACTCAATTGGAATCCTCACATGAATAAGGTTCTAATCGAAAAATGTATTAATTTGAGCTCACTTTTGTTTATACATAAATTATATTTACCTCCTTTTACACCATTAATACATGCTTGTAAAATGGATTCAAGTGTACGTTGTGCCAATTATTATATTGTCTACAATAAATCAAGATTAATTCAAGAATTTATTGTGCCAAAAATTGTCTACAATGTATCAAGGTTCACACCTTACAAGATTAGAATGAAAAGAGGTACGAAGAAGAAACATAACAAGAGATAGGTGGCAAGGCCAACCATAAACATACTAAGAGATAGGCGGTTTGATAGAACCAGCCAATAAGATAACAAGAGATAAGAAGAAAGAAACTAAGCATACTAACATAATATAACGAGAAATAGGCGGTTTAGTAAAATCAGCCAATTAAAAATAACAAGAAATAAGAAGAAAGAAAATAAGCACAATAACATAATATAACAAGAAATATGCGATTTAGTAAAACCAGCCAATAAAAATAATAAGAAATCGGCGATCTGATAAAACCAGCCATTAAGAAGTAACATGAGAAAAGAAATAAGAAGGTAAATACAATGTCAAAGATAAACATTAAGATTAAAAGTTAGATTAATTATTATTCTCACACCAAGAGTTTCACCCTTTACCTTAGCATACGGAGATTAGTTCTCTATATTCAAATTAAGAAAGCAAAAATGAAGATGAACAAGCATGATGATATTATGAAAGGATAACAAAGTATCTAAAGAAATAAGAACATTACAATACTAAAAACTGAAATTTATGGTCTCAAAACTACACTCTCTTCAGCTAATTTTTGACCCCCCTTTAGCTCACAAGACCCCTCTATTTATAGATACAACTAATGAGGTAAATGACAAAGCAAGTTGCACTAAAGTTGGCAGGTTGGATTCCACTGTGTCCACCGAAAGTGATCATGATATTACTCCTTGATAACCGCCGAATTTGCCACCCATGTGAAAAGAAAAGTTGTAGGTAATTGTGTCGGCTATCTACCTACCAAATTTCATGTACATTGAATACGTATTTTATGAGATACAGCTCAAATATTATAGAAAGGTTGGGCTGGACTGCAACAACAAGCAGATTTTCCTCTAGCCCAATTTTTGCCCTTTTACTGTCCAAATTAACTGATCACGTAAACATGTAAGTTGTAGAAAATTGTGTCAACTATTCACTTACCAAATTTCACATATATTGGATATGTAATTTATTATTTAGTATTAAAATACTGAAGTAAGGTTGGGCAGAAAAACAAACAGCACACAGATTTTCCACATTTGAGGTTCCTTGAATCTTATATGGTCATAAATCAAGATTAAATATATCCATTAGGATGCGTCTCAAGAGTCAAAAAGATAATGCTCCTTACTCAGCCATCCTTAATGAATTCTTTTTTACCGCTTGATCTATAAACATAATTCCTAAAAAAAAAATACAATTTAGTTTTGATTTCTTCAATTGAGTCAATTTTCTATTTTTTTGTGTGTGTAGAAGATGCATAAAACTAAAGATAAATACGAAAAATAAGTGCTTAAACATGACAAAGAATTAAGATGAAAGTATTCAATTCATGGTTATAAAACTCACTCATCAGTCTTAGAGGCCTTTGATGTTCTGCTTTTACTTGTTGGCAAGTTAAGCATCAAGAAACATAATCAACTATGTCTTTCTTCATACTTTTCCACCAATAAATTTCTTTTAGATCCTTATATATTTTAGTTATTCCAGGATGAATAGTATATATGGATCTATGAGCTTCCTCTAAAATTTCTTTCTTAAGTTCTTTTTTGTCAGGTACACATAACTGCTTACCCAATCTCAGAATTCCTTCAGGGTATACAGTAAATTCAACTTCTCCATCATTTTTCACCTCTTCAATTTTCTTGCATAAATAGGTATCCTCTTTTTGTGCCTTTTTCACTTGCTTAATCAAAGACGATTAAAATTGTATATGGGCCAATAGTATCTCAGGTTCCTTTACTTCCATTACTACCTCATGACTTTCCAAATTATGCATTTATTTAACCAACGGCCTCCTTACCACTGTGATATGAGCCAAACTACTCATAGACTTCCTACTTAATGCATCAGCCACTACATTGGCCTTACATGGATGATATAGTATTGTGTAGTCATAATCTTTAAGTAATTCCATCTATCGTCTTTGTCTCAAGTTAAGATCTTTTTGTTGGAAAGTATATTTGAGACTTTTATGATATGTATAAATTTCACATGTCTCACCATACAGATAATACCTCCAAATTTTGAGAGCAAAAACTACTACTACTATTTCCAAATCATGAGTCGGATAATTTTGCTCATGTGGTTTAAGCTGTCTCGATGCATATGCAATGACTTGACCATGTTGCATCAACACACACTCTAATCCAATTTTTGATGCATCACAATATACTGTGTATCCTCCTGTACCTGAAGGAATAGACAATATTGGCACCGTAGTCAAGCATTCCTTGAGTTTTTGGAAACTTCTTTCATATTCATTTGACCAGTCAAACTTTATTCCCTTCTTTGTCAACCTCGTCAAAGGAGCAGCTATTTTTAAAAAATCTTTAATAAATCTGCGATAATAGCCTGCTAACCCAAGAAAATTGTGAATCTCTGTAATTGTCGTAAGGCGTGGCCATTGCTGCACCGCTTTTACCTTTTTAGGATCAACTTGAATACCATCCTTGATAACCACATGCCCTAGGAAAGTAACACTACTAAGCCAAAATTCAAATTTTGAAAACTTGGCATACAGCTGGTGTTCTCTTAGGGTTTTCAAAGCTATTCTTAAATGTCACTCTTGTTCCTCTAAACTCTTTGAATATACCAGAACATCATTTATGAATACAATAACAAATTGATCTAGGAAAGGTTTAAATAATCTATTCATCAAATCCATGAATGCAGCTGGGGCATTTGTTAAACCAAATGCCATTACTAAGAACTCATAGTGCCCATATCGAGTCCTAAAAGAAGTTTTCAGAATATCCTCCTTCTTTATTCTCAATTGATGATACCTTGATCTCAAATCAATTTTTGAAAAATATTAGGCACCCTGTAACTGGTCAAATAAGTCATCTATATGAGGTAATGGATACTTGTTATGTATTGTCACCTTATTTAACTGTCTGTAATCAATACATAGCCGTAACAATCCATCTTTCATTTTCACAAATAGGACCGAAGCACCCTAAGGAGAAGTACTAGGGTGTATAAATCCCTTGTCTAACAAGTCTTGTAATTGGTTTTTAATTCTTTGAGCTCAATCGGTGCCATTCTATATGGGGGTATAGATATTGGTTGAGTTCCAGGAAGTAAATCAATACCGAACTTAATTTCTCATTCTGGGGTAACCCTAGAAACATCTCAGGGAACACATCAAAAAATTTCCTAACCACTGGAACCTACTCTACCTTGGTGTACTTCATATCAACATCTTTGACTACTGCTAAATACCTTTGACATCCTTTTTGTAATAGCTTATAAGCTGTTAGAGAAGTGATTAAGTTACTAGGCACCTCACTACAATCTCCTTGTATCAATAAAGAAGATTCTCCAAGAATATTAAACTTAAATCACCTTAAGGTGACAGTCTAGAATGACATGGCATGATGACAACCAATCTATTCCCAGTATCACATCAAAGTCTACCATATCTAGAACTATCAAATCTACAAGAGTCTCCTTATCTTCTATCGAAATCTCTCATGATTTATACACATCATTTACTAGTAAGAATTCTCCCATTGGAGTAGCAACCATGAAAGAACAATGTAAACTAGTAGGATCTCTATCCAATTTCTTAACAAAGTAGGGTGATATATAAGAATGAGTAGAATCAGGATCGAACAATACATATGCTCTATGGGAACATGTTGATAATGTACCTGTCATAACTGTATTTGAGGCCTGAGCATCCTGTCGTGTCAAGGAAAAAACTCAGGCTTGTTCTCAGCCTTGACTTCCTGATCCTCTACCAGTACCACCATTACTAGCTTAAACTGAAGCTGATCTATTTGGTCGTGCTGGTACATATACAGGGGGATAAGCTGGTTGTACTGATGCTTGACTAAAATTTTATAATTGTGGACACTTTCTCATCAAATGACCTACTTTTCCACACTTAAAACATGCACCAGTTTCTCTACGACACTATCCAGCATGAGGTCTGCCACAAATGGAACATAATGGAATTGATCTTGAATCTTGTTGGCTAATAGGTCTCATATCTCTTATTCATTCTTTTCTTATTGATATTAATGGATGTCTAGTTAGAGCTATTAGATCTTGTTTGAATTAAACGTTGTGGATTTTGAAATTTTGGTCTTTTGACATTAAGATTATAACTAGTCTAGACATTACTATCTTGATCTCTCTTTCTTCTCCTTAGACTTTCTATGTCTGCTTGCTCTCATGTTTCCATCATTCTAAGACAATCCACAGCTGTTGAATAAGTTGAAAAATGATTTATTTGAGGACTCACTGATTTAAACAATGGACACATCAATCCCGAAACAAATCTCTTAATTCTATCTTTTTAGTAGGAACCAGATATGGTGTATATCTGAATAACCGCGTAAAACGGATGTCATATTCAAAAACTGTCATGTTCGGTGTTTCTCTTAATTCTTCAAATTCTCTGGCCCTCTTGTCTCTTTCACTTATTGGTAGGAAGTAATTCATAAAATCTTCTTTAAATTCTACCCACTCCATTAGTGGTAGAGTAACTGCTCTTCCTTGTACTAGTGTCTCAAACCAAATTTAGACCACATCTGATAGTTGAAAGGACATTAGTTCAACATATTTTCCAGTAGAACACCCTAAAGCTTTGAGAACTCGTTCCACAGTATCAATGAATATCTGTGGGTCTTTCTGAATATCTGACCTAGAAAAAGTTGGGGGTTTCAACTTAAGGAATTGTGATAATTTCACCTCAATCCCTGTAAACTTGTCCTATTGCTCAGTTGTTCTTCCTAGTTCTTGCACTTCAGGAGCATTATTTGGTGGCTAGCCATCCCTTCTGCCCTGTTCTACTATAAATTCAGCTAATGTCTCTAAACTCCTATGTATGCCAGCAATCATTTCAGCTGTGCTATTATATGGCTCCTGAGGGGGTTCTACTTTCTCCTCAGGAACTCTATCAATTACATGGGCCTGTTCATTATGTCTTGGGGTTCTCATACCCCGTGCATGCAATCTACCTCTGCCTCTTCCTCTAAGTTAGCCTTTACCACGGTCTCTTTGTACTGGAATTGTAGATTATGCAGACTCTTCTGTAGAGGGTGCACGATCTACATCTTCTCTAGTAACCGCTCTAGGTCTTGGCAGAATCATAGACTATATAGAACCAAACACCTTTTCAAGATACCATAATATTCAATCAAACCTTATGCTAGGAACTTTAGCAAACTTGGAATAGAAAGGAAGTTAATATCCTATAGAATCCTTCAACAGTACTTGAAGTATAAATATGTCCGTCTCATATCCATACTAAAGGTCCTACTAAAGAATCCTTTACTCTGATAGTCATAGAGAAACCTAATGCTCTGATACAAACTTCTCAAGCCCCAATTTAATGGAACACAATTAACACAAATAACAGATAAATCTACCCTTATTTATTCACATACGGCTTCAAAATATCACATAGCAGGAAAACTAACATACATTTACAAGTTTCTAGTATAGCCAATTATACATGCCAAGTCTACACTTATCAATATTACAGCAGAAGCAGGGATCCTGCCTGTGGCGTTCAGAGCATACACTAGATTACAATGTGAGCCTTGGAAACAATGTAGAATCATCCAGAGAATATGACACCTAGCTGATCACGTAACTGGAGGGCTAAACTCTGTATCTTTATCTGAAAAAAAATGTAAGCATGGTGTAGTGAGTTTGATAACTCAGTGAGGAGATAATACCTCCTATGACCTCTTAGGTCAACATATGAATGTACTCTTATGTTAAAATTTATCATATTGAAAATTACAGTTCAGAACTACATCCATATGGAACCCGCATTTCAAATATTCTTAGTTCAAATCATATTCAGATATCAAAAACCATATATGATACAGTATGATCGTTAATCAAATATTGATATGCATCAAAAAATTTCTCAAGAAAAAATTAGGAGGATCCCATATTAGAACTACTATATCAGAGTTCAAGCTCTTTCGTACTTTGGTGGTGTAGGATTTGTAATAGTCTTAAAAAAATTAAAGAGAATTCTAAATTAAAGAAAATTTTGAATAAAAGAGAGGATTTTGAAAATGGAGATAAAAACCGTTGAAAATATGTTTCTTTATTACATGGGTTAAAGAATTACAAAGAAAATATGAGAATTTACGTTTTGGGGCCAAAATGCAATTTCTTAAAAGTTTAGGGGTCAAAATGTAAATAAGAAAAATTTGCAAGGACCTCCCTCTAAAATTGAATTTTTGTAGAAAGGTCCCCCGGGATATTTTAAGGGCCTCAGCCACCCAAGAAGCAGAAAATTTGGATTTCCTCTCTCTCCCCTCCAAATTTTCTCTTCCAAAACCTTAAAACTTCTCAATAAGATTCTATTACTTTTGGGACCTCGAATTTCGACACCAACACCACCAACAGATTCAGGCATAGTGTTCTACAAATGCATTGTTTTCTGGAAAATTGGCCGAAAAATGGAGGAAAAAATCACTTAAAAAGATAATTTCCGAAATTGCTATATGTGGTTCTCAAACACAAAATCTAACACTGTAGATTGATCCAGAAGGTGTCGAAACCTTTAGATCTCAAATTTTAGGATCATCCTCCCTTGCACGCACCCCCATGTGCTGCATCTCTCTAGGAAAGTGACACCCACGTGTAGCCTCCTTGGTGGTGTGTGGCTGTGTGCAGCATGTGACTCTAGCCCGTGTTGTGTTGACTTGCATTGACCAAGCTCTCAAAGGTCAAATTTTGCAAATCCGGAGTCATTTTCAAAGTTTTTTGACCTTCTAAACTCATTTTTGGGGTCTATTTTGCCAAATTTAGACCGAAAACATAGATTTTGGGGTTGTCCAACTCAAAACCCTAACTTTGTGAGTAGATGATTCTTTCTATGACTTGCCCTATACTCTTCTTGATCTTTAAATGTGTAATTGAGTATATTTATAAGATATTTACACTTTTATATGTTTCTGAAATGGATTAAATTATCTGAATTGTTTACAATCTGGAATATAGTTCAAGAATAGTACAGTTTTGAAAATGGATTTCTGAACTCATGGTATATCTGATATCACATGTATTTTTCATTAAAATGATAAAGTTGATATTTATGCACGTGGCATTGATTTATTAAGCTATATGTTGGCCTCGAGAAAGGGCATGTATATGTGATAAATTCTGATTGACAAATTTATGATAGATGAGCTGTATTGAGACTGAAATTCTGTATTATACTGAAAGCTCTGTTTTGAATAATATGGAATATGTGCACATGATAATTTTGTGGAGGAATCCTATTAGAAACACTGTTTACTAATAGCAGGTGATGTTAGCCCTGGTGCACCTTGATACCTCAGCTAGCAGGGGTGGTGTTAGCCTCGTGTAAGGGCAACACACGGGATTTGATATGTGATGGAGAGCGGGATGCCTCCTATTTGAGCAAGAACCCAATTATATGATTTGTGATTTTCCTTTCCTTGCTTTGTGCTTGGGAAATTGCCCATATTAGAGTCCCTTCACGTGTCCTCTTGAATGGTGATAGGGCAAACCTTGGCTGAGATGCTAAGTATAGACAAATCTTACACCAACAAAGTACGGAAGAGATTGAACTCTGATATGGTAGTTCTAATATGGGATCCTCCTAATATTTTTATAAGAAATGTTTTTAATGCTTATCAATGTTTGATTAATGATCATATGGTATCATATATGGTTACAGTTATCTAATATGATTTGAATTGAGAATATTTGAAAATACGGGTCCCATATGGATGTACTTTTGAACTATAATTTCTGATGTGATAAAATTTAATATATGAGTACATCCATATGTTGATCTGATAGGTCATAGGAGGTATTATTTGTTCACTGAGTTGTCAAACTCACTACACGATATTTCTACATTTTTCAGATAAAGATACAGAGGTTGGCCATGCAGCTATATGATCCGCTAGGTGTTATATTCTCTGGGTGAGCCTACGTTGTTTCCAAGGCTCGAAATGTTTAAAATATTATGTCATTGTAATCTAGAGTATACTCTGAACGCCATAGGTAGGATCTCTGCTTCTGCTGTAATATTGTTAAGTGTAGTTTTGGCATGTATAATTAACTATACTGGAATCTTGTAAACGTTTGATATTTTCCTGATATGTGATATTGTGAAGCTGTATGCAAATAAATATGGTAAAATTATCTGTTAGTTGTGTTATTCGCGCTCTATTAAATTGGGGCGTGACAAGTTGGTATCAGAGCATTAGGTTTCCCTGTGGCTATCAGAGTAAGGGATTCTTTAGTAGGACCTTTAGTATAGATATGAGCTAAAAATATTTATACTTTAGGTTATGCTGAGGGATTCTATAGGATATTAACTTCTTTTCTATTCCAAGTTTGCTAAAGTTCCTAGTACAAGATTTGATTGAATATTATGGTATCTTAAAAAGGTGTTTTGTTCTATATAGTCTATGATGCTACCAAGAACTAGAGCGGTTACTAGAGAAGTTGTAGATCGTGCACTCTCTACAGAAGAGTCTGCACAATCTACAATTCTAATAAAAAGAGGTCGTGGTAGAGGCGGACTTAGATGAAAAGGCAGAGGCCAAGGGCGTGCACGGGGTATGAAAACCTCGAGACAAGATGAACATGCCCATGTATCTGATATAGTTCTTGAGCAAAGAGCAGAACCCCCTTAGGAGCCACATGATAGAACAACTGATATGACTACTGGCATACATAGGAGTTTAGAGACATTGGCTAGATTTATAGTAGAATAGGGCAGAAAGGATGGCCAGCCACCAGAAAATGCTCATGAAGCGTAAGAACTGAGAAGAACAGATGAGCGAGAGGAAAAATTTACAGGGATTGAGGTGTCATTACCGCAATTCCTTAAGTTAAAACCCTCAACTTTTTTGGGTTAGATATTCAGGAAGATCCACAGATATTTATTGATGCTGTGGAATGAGTTCTCAGAGTTTTGGGGTGTTCTAGTAGAAGATCTATTAAACTGGTGTGTTTTCAACTATCTTGTAATAACCCTCAGCTAATAAAACCTTTGAAGATTAAGTACAAATCATTTGAAACAAAGAAAGTTGAGAACAACGTAAAATTTTAGAGCGTTTCTGACTTTTCTTCTGACCTATCTTTACTCATATAAGCATATATCTTTCATATAAAATCAAAATTAATTGATTCCAATTGCTGTTGAAAGATAAGACATATATCTACAACTTTGATGTTGGGAACTTTTGCTAATTCCGTGAATATTATAGTGATAAGAGGCAAAAACCGAAGCATAGTGTGGTCTGGACCTTTTCTCACTATTTTATGCATAACTCCTTCATATGAACTCCAACTTAGGTGATTCAAGTGGCTACTGAAAGCTAAGAGAAAGGGATACAACTTTCATGTTGGACGTTTTGTCAAATTCGGCCAAAAACTTGGTGTATTATAGCCACGAACCACGGTCGTGCTCCAGGACACGGCCAGGCCGTGCTTCTGGCTGTTTTTTTTTCGTTTTTCTGCACCTTCCCCCTCCCTTCTCCCTCATTCTGACTCCCTCTCCCTCTCTCTCTCTAAAATATTTTCTCTACCTTCTCTCTAAGATATTTCATCATCCGGACGTCTGATTTAAGCAAGCAAGGTACCGTTGGACTTGTGGGAAGGAGAGCTACAAACCCCACCGATCAGTTTCGCCGGAAAACTGCCGGATTGTCGCCAAAAAATCGCATGAATAGTAACCTCCAAGGTAAATTCCGTCCAATCGCGTTTTAGGCTTCGTTTTTACCAAAATTCTTTCCATAGATAGTCTTAGAATTAGTTTCTATGCTAGAATATAGGGTTTTTAGGTTTCGGCATGAATAGTGTTTTCGGCGAGTGAATAGTGTTTCTGGCATGAATAGTGACGTTTAGGATTTATCTAATTTTCATGTTATGTCTATGTTTTCTAGGTTTTTGAACCATCACGAGGTGAAATTATCGTTGTTGGACTCCTAGTAAGGTGAGTGGGTTTTTCATACTATAGCGCATGTTTTAGGAATTTGATTTATAACTCTCTCGTATAATTTTAACTAGTTGGAATGTATGTTAAATTGTTTTACCGCTTTGAAAACCAATATGTTCCAACCATGTTAGAAATTATAAATTTCAATCCTAGTTGAACTCTAGGTATGCAGGGCAAGCATCTAGGCTGATAATTCTCCATTTGAGCTAGATTTATAGAAATGCGAACTTAGTCATAGAAATGAACTAAGTTAGCCATGAAATGATTTGATGCATGATGAGCATCTATGTGACGTCTACGGACGATCTATGTTTAAAAGGGAATGTTTATGATTATAAAGGTCTCAATGGTAATTCATGGATGAGATATAGTTTAGAACGGAATTTTATGCATGAAAAGAGCTAGATGGAGAATTATAGCTTTATTGTAAAATTATTGAAATGTTTTACTTTAAACTCTTTGAATAGCATATTTCAAATGTTTTCTATTGGAGGGACCCTTTTAGATCACTGTTAGCTAGCCGCAGGGAGTGCTAGCCCTGGTGCACCATGGTCATGCGAAGGTTTCGGCCTAGAATACTGTGACGGGCATATGACTGCCTAAGACACAGGGATTTAGGGTGGACTTATGTCTACGCCTACAGTGATTGCCATACCCTTGCTATGTGCTTGGGGGATTTAGGATGGACTTATGTCTACGCCTACAATGATTACCATACCCTTGCTGTGTGCTTGGGGGATTTAGGGTGGACTTATGTCTACGCCTACAGTGATTACCCTACCTTTGCTGTGTGCTTGGGGGAGATGATAGATCTGTTAGGAAAGAACTCTAATAAACTAGTGCATTTTTCTTTAAGATTAAATATTTCTAAACAATCTCATTCATCATTATTATTGCATAAATAACTTCATTTATTATTTACCATGCATAATTAATTTGCTTTGCGATTACTGATTTAAATCCTGTTTTATTTTCTGAACATACATTTGAACTGTTTAGTTTTTCTTTCAATAAATTATGATTAAATGCTTAATGTTTCTATTATTATCTTTACACTTTGATTTCAATTATTAAACTCATTGCGAAACACTCGTGCTTGGTTTGCCCTGTTTCAGTTATAGTATGATTTACCCATTCACTGAGATGTGGTAATCTCACCCCTCTTCTATTTCCTCCTCACAGATAGTCAAAGAAACTTTGATCCAGCTACAGCTTCGTAGAAGGCTGAATATAGCGTTGGTGAGCCCCAGTTTGGGCAAGGATCTTTTGTAATGATTGTCTAGTTTAGTTTATGTCTAGAGTATCTCCATGAACTTACAGGCAGGATCCTCGCTTTTTGCATATTTTGATGTGTTGTTTAGAAAATGGTTTTATGTTTTACAACGATGTTGTATTATGAGGCCATGGGCCAAGTTGAATCACAAATGTTGAGTTCATGAGATATATATATATACAGTATTTCCTTATATTGGATGTGGCACATGTGGCCAGTTATATTTATTATGTACTCTGGATTGTGTGCTGGATGTTTGTATGTGCTATGCGTTAGGTTTGCGGCTAGGGGGAAACCCTTATGCCGTGCTGATCATGTGTTCCATCATTTGGGGTCGTGACATATCTGATGTGGCCCAAGTTTGGTTTGAGACACTTGTACAAGAAAAAACAGTTACTTTACCACCAATGGAGTGGAGTGAATTTAAGAAAGCATTTATGAATCGTTTTCTACCAATGAGTGAAAAGGACAAGAGGGCTAGAGAATTTGAAGAATTAAGACAAACACCAAACATGACAGTTTCTAAATATGACATCCGTTTTACTCGGTTATTCAGATATACACCATATCAGGTTCCTACTAAAAAGATAGAATTAAGATATTTGTTTCGAGATTGATATGTCCATTGTTTAAATCGGTGGGTCCTTAGATGAATCATTTTTCAACTTATTCAGCAGCTGTGGATTGTACTAGAATGATGGAAACATAAGAGCAAGCAGACATAGAAGGTCTAAGGAGAAGAAAAAAAGAGCGAGATAGTAATGTCCAGACTAGTTATAACCCTAATGTCAGAAGATCAAGATTTCAAAATCCACAGCGTTTTACTCAAACAGAATCTGGTAGCTCTAATCAGACATCAGTTAATATCAATAAGCAAAGAATGAATCAAAGAGATATGAGACCTATTAACCAATAGGATTCAAGATCAATTCCACCATGTCCCATTTGTGGGAAACCTCATACTAGACAGTGTTGTAGAGAAACTGGTGCATGTTTTAAGTGTGGACAAATGGGTCATTTGATGAGGAATTGTCCACAATTATGAAATTTTAGTCAAGTATTAATACAACCAGCTTCACCCCCTGCATCTATACCAGCACGACCAAATAAATCAGCTTCAGTTCAAGCGAGTAATGGTGGTACTAGTAGAGGATCGGGAAGTCAAGGCCAAGAATAAGCTCGAGTTTTTGCCTTGACACGACATGCTGCTTAGGCTTCAAATGCAGTTATGACAGGTATATTATCAGTATTTTCCCATAAAGCATATGTCCTGTTCGATCCTGGTTCTACTTATTGTTATATATCACCTTGCTTTGCTAAGAAATTGGATAGAAATTCTACTAGTTTACATTGTTCTTTCATGGTTGCTACTCCAATGGGAGAATTCTTACTAGTAAATGATGTGTATAAATCATGCGAGATTTCGATAGAAGATGTAATAACCCTCAATTAATAAAACCTTTGAAGGTTAAGTACAAATTATTTGAAACAAAGAAAGTTGAGAATAATGTAAAATTTTAGAGCGTTTTGACCTTTTCTTCTGACCTTTCGTCACCCATATAAGCATAAATCTTTCATATGAAATCCAAATTAAGTGATTCCAAGTTCTGTTGAAAGATAAGACATATATCTACAACTTTGATGTTGGACACTTTTGCTAATGCCGTGAATATTATAGTGATAAAAGGTAAAACCCGAAGCACAGTGTGGTCTGGACCTTTGCTCACTATTTTATGCATAACGCTCTCATATGAACTCTAAATTAGGTGATTCAAGTGGCTATGGAAAGCTAAGAGAAAGGGCTACAACTTTCATGTTGGAAGTTTTGTCAAATTCGGCCAAAATCTCGGTGAACTGTAGCCACGAAACACGGCCGTGCTCCAGGACACGGCCAGGCCGTGCTTCTGGCTATTTTTTTTTCAGCTTCCCCTGCATCATTCTCGCCGCGGCGAAATTAGGCTCGCCGCCGGCGAAAATCGCGCACCAGCAATCTTGCCGCGGCGAGATTCGTCAGAAATGTTTTTTTTAGTGGTCCCCTTCCCTTCTCCTTCATTCTGACTCCTTTTCTCTCTCTCTAAAAATTTTTCTCTACCTTCTCTCTAAGATATCTCATCATCCGGACGTCCGATTTGAGCAAGTAAGGTATCGTTGGACTCGTGGGAAGAAGAGTTACAAATCCCACCGATCAATTTCGCCGGAAAGTTGCCGGAAGGTCACCGGAAAATCACGTGAATAGTACCTCCAAAGGTAAAACGCCGTTTAATCGCGTTTTAGGCTTCGTTTTACCGAATTTCTTTCCATAGATAGTCTTAGAATTAGTTTCTATACAGAATATAGGGTTTTTAGGTTTCGGAATGATAGTGTTCCGGTGAGTGAATAGTGTTTTTCGGCGTGAATAGTGACTTTTTGAGTTTTCTAATTTTCATGTTATGGCTATGTTTTCTAGGTTGTTGAGCCATCACGAGGTGAAATTCTCGTTGTTGGACTCCTAGTAAGGTGAGTGGGTTTTTCATACTATAGCGCATGTTTTAGGAATTTGATTTATAACTCTCTCGTATGATTTTAACTAGTTGGAATGTATGTTAAATTGTTTTACCACTTTGAAAACCAATATGTTCCAACCATGTTAGAAATTGTAAATTTCAATCCTAGTTGAACCCTAGGTATGCAGGGCAAGCATCTAGACTAATAATTCTCCATTTGAGCTAGATTTATAGAAATGCAAACTTAGTCATAGAAATGAACTAAGTTAGCCATGAAAGGATTTGATGCATGATAAGCATCTATGTAACGTCTACGGACGATCTATGTTTAAAAAGGGAAAGTTTATGATTATAAGGTCTCCATGGGAATTCATGGATGAGATATATTTTAGAACGGAATTTTATGCATGAAAAGAGCTAGATGGAGAATTATAGCTTTATTGTAAATTTATTGAAATGTTTTACTTTTAATTCTTGAATAGCATATTTCAAATGTTTTCTATTGGAGGGACCCTTTTAGATCACTGTTAGCTAGCCGCAGGTAGTGCTAGCCTTGGTGCACCATGATCATGTTAAGGCTTCGGCCTAGGATACTGTGACGGGCATATGACTGCCTAAGACACAGGGATTTAGGGTAGACTTATGTCTATGCCTACAGTGATTGTCATACCCATTGCTATGTGCTTGGGGACCCATTGCTATGTGCTTGGGAAATTTAGAGTAGACTTATGTCTATGCCTACAGTGATTGCCATACCCATTGCTATGTGCTTGGAGAATTTAGGGTAGACTTATGTCTACACCTACAGTGATTACCTTACCCTTGCTGTGTGCTTGGGGTAGATGATAGATCTGTTAGGAAAGACCTCCAATAAACTAATGCATTTTTCTTAAAAATTAAATATTTCTAAAATAGCTCATTCATCATGTTAGTGCATAAATATCTTCATTTATTACTTACCATGCATAATTGATTTGTTTACAGTTATTGATTTAATCCTGTTTTTATCATTTGAACTGTTTATTATTCTTTCAATAAATTACGGTTAAATGTTTACTGTTTTCTATATCTTGATTTCAATTATTTAATTCATTGCGAAACACTCGTGCTTAGTTTGCCTTGTTTCTGTTATAGTATGAATTATCCATTCACTGAGATGTGGTAATCTCACCCCTCTTCTGTTTTCTCCCCACAGATAGTCAAAGAAACACTGATCCAGCTACAGCTCCATAGGAGGCTAAATATAGTATTGGTGAGCCCCAGTTTGGGCAAGACTCCGTTGTATTGGTTGTATAGTTAAAGTTTGTGTCTAGTGTGTCTCCATGAACTTACAGGCAGGATCCTCGCTTCTTGTGTTGTTTGGAAAATGGTTTTAAGTTTTATAACGATGTTTGTATTATGAGGCCATGGGCCAAGTTGAACCAAGGATGTTGAATTCATCAGATATATATATATATATATATATATATATATATATATATATATATATATATATATATATATATATATATACAGAATTTTCTTATATTGGATGTGGCGTATGTGGCCAGTTATATTTATTATGTACTGGATTGTGTGCTGAATGGTTGTGCATGCTATATGTTAGGCTTATGGCTAGGGGGAAACCCTTATGCCGTGCCGGTCATGTGTTCCATCATTTGGGGCCGTGACAGAAGATGAGGAGACTCTTGTAGATTTGATAGTTCTAGGGATGGTAGATTTTGATGTGATACTGGTAATGGATTGATTGTCATTATGCCATGCCATTCTAGACTGTCATCTTAAGGTGATTAAGTTTAATATTCCTGGAGAATCTTCCTTCTTGATACAAGGAGATTGTAGTGAGGTGACTAGTAACTTAATCTCAGCTCTAACAGCTCATAAGCTGTTACAAAAAGGATGCCAAGGGTATTTAGCAGTAGTTAAAGATATTGATATGAAGTACACTAAGGTAGAGTAGGTTCCAGTGGTTAGGGAATTTCCTCATGTGTTTCCTGATGAGTTGTCAGGGTTACCCCCAGAATGAGAAATTAAGTTTAGTATTGATTTACTTCCTAGAACTTAACCAGTGTCTATACCCCCGTATAGAATGGCACTGATTAAGCGTAAGAAATTGAAAAACTAGTTACAAAACTTGTTAGACAAGGGATTTATACGCCCTAGTACTTCTCCTTGGGGTGCTCCGGTCCTATTTATGAAAAAGAAAGATGGATCGCTACGGTTGTGTATTGATTACAGATAGTTGAATAAGGTGACAATACGTAATTAGTATACATTACCTCGTATAGATGATCTATTTGACCAGTTACAAGGTGCCCAATGTTTTTCAAAAATTGATTTGAGATTTGAGTTTCATCTATTGAGGATAAAGAAGGAGGATATTCCGAAAATTGCTTTTAGGACTCGGTACGGGCACTATGAGTTCTTAGTGATGCCATTTGATTTAACAAATGCTCCAACTGCATTCATGGGTTTGATGAATAGAGTATTTAAACCTTTCTTGGATCAATTTGTTATTGTATTTATAGATGATATCATGGTATATTCAAAGAGTTTAGAGGAGTATGAGCGACATTTAAGAATAGCTTTGCAAACCCTAAGAGAACACCAACTGTATGACAAGTTTTCAAAATGTGAATTTTGGCTTAGTAGTGTTACCTTCCTTGGGCATGTGGTTACCAAGGATGGTATTCAAGTTGATCCTAAAATGATAGAAGCAGTGCAGCAATGGCCACGCCCTACGACAATTACAGAGATTCATAATTTTCTTGGTTTAGCAGGCTATTACCTCATATTCGTTAAATATTTTTCAAAAATAGCTACTCCTTTGACGAGGTTGACAAGAAAGAGAATAAAGTTTGACTGGTCAGATGAATGTGAACGAAGTTTCCAAAAACTCAAAGAATGTTTGACTATGGTGCCAGTATTGGCTATTCTTTCATGTATAGGAGGATATACAGTATACTGTGATGCATCGAGAATTGGATTAGGATGTGTGTTGATGAAAAATGGTCGAGTCATTGCATATGCATCTAGACAGCTTAAACTACATGAGCAAAATTATCCGACTCATGACTTGGAAATGACAGCAGTAGTCTTTGCTCTCAAAATTTGGAGGCATTATCTATATGGTGAGACGTGCAAAATTTATATAGATAATAAAATTCTCAAATATATTTTCCAAGAAAAAGATCTTAACTTGAGACAAAGACGATGGATGGAATTACTTAAAGATTATGACTGCACAATACTATATCATCCAGGTAAGGCCAATGTAATGACTTATGCATTAAGTAGGAAGTCTATGAGTAGTTTAGCTCATATCACAGTGGTAAGAAGGCCGTTGTTAAAGAAATGCATAAGCTAGAAAGTCATGGGGTAGCATTTGAAGTAAAGGAGTCTGGGATACTATTGGCCCATATACAGTTTTAATCATCTTTGGTTGAGCAGGTAAAAAAGGCACAGAAAGAGGATGCCTATTTATACAAGAAAATTGAAAATGTGAAGAATGGTGGTGAAGTTGAATTTACTGTAGACTCTGAAGGAATTCTGACATGAGGCACGCGGTTATGTGTACCTGATAAAGAAGATCTTAAGAAAGAAATTTTAGAGGAAGCTGATAGATCCATGTATACCATTTATCCTGAAATAACTAAAATGTATAAGGATCTAAAAAAAATTTATTGGTGGGAAGGTATGAAGAAAGACATAGTTGATTATGTTTCTCGATGCATAACTTGTCAGCAGGTAAAAGCAGAACATCAAAGGCCTGCAGGATTACATCAGCAGATAAAGATACTTGAATGGAAATAGGAAATAATAACTATGGATTTTGTTACAAGGCTACCGCAAACACTAAAAGGGTTTGATTCAATATGGGTGGTCATTGATAGGTTAACTAAATCAACACATTTCCTACCAGTGAAAACCAC
This sequence comes from Gleditsia sinensis, assembly GCA_037074535.1. Taxonomy (NCBI): domain Eukaryota; kingdom Viridiplantae; phylum Streptophyta; class Magnoliopsida; order Fabales; family Fabaceae; genus Gleditsia; species Gleditsia sinensis. The sequence continues at coordinate 19,000,155 of CM073470.1, forward strand.
ATACATTGTAGCTCAGTATGCAAATTTATATTTGAATGAAATAGTGAGGCTTCATGGAGTGCCATTATCAATTATTTCTGATCGAGGACCACAGTTCACAGCTCGTTTTTAGAGAGTTTTCCAAGAAGTTTTAGGCATGAAGTTAAATCTCAATACTGCATTCCATCCTCAAATAGATGGACAGTCTGAGCAAACCATCCAAATATTGGAGGACATGCTATGTGCATGTGTGCTAGACTTTCAAGGTAGTTGGAAAAGATTTTTATCTCTAGCTGAATTTGCTTATAACAATAGTTACCAAGCCAGTATACAAATGGCCCCTTTTAAGGCATTATATGGTAGATGTTGCCATTCTCCAATTGGATGGTTTGATATGGGCGAAGCTAAAATTTTAGGACTTGATATGGTATAGGATGCACTGGTTAAGGTAAAATTAATTAAGGAAAGGTTGTTAGTAGCCCAGAGTAGACAGAAAGCCTTTGTTAATCACAGACGTCGACCATTGGAATTTGCCATAGGTGAACATGTCTTTTTGAAAATATCTTTTATGAAAGGAGTAGTAAGATTTGGGAAGAAAGGAAAGTTAAGTCCTTGGTACATAGGACCATTTGAAATTCTTGATAGGATCGGCCTAGTAGCTTATCGTTTGGCTTTACCCCCTGAATTGGGTAATGTCCATCCAGTTTTTCATGTGTCTATGCTACGAAAGTATTTACCAGATCTTACACATGTTATAGGGTGTCCACAGATTCAGTTACGGGAAAATTTAACTTATGAGGAACAACTAGTAGCGATAGTGGACAGACAAGTAAAGAAGTTGTGTTCAAAAGAAATACCTACAGTGAAAGTGATATGGAAAAATCACTCTGTTGAGGAGGCTACTTAGGAAAGAGAGGATGACATACGCACCAGATATCCGCATTTATTTGAACAATGAGGTTAGTGTTTATTTGTAACTATGGTGATAAAATTCGGGGACCGAATTTCTTTAAGAAGGGAAGAATGTAATAGCCTTAAAAAAATTAAAGAGAATTCTAAATTAAAGAAAATTTTGAATAAAAGAGAGGATTTTGAAAATGGAGATAAGAACCGTTAAACATATGTTTATTTTTTACATGGGTTAAAGAATTACAAAGAAAATATGAGAATTTACGTTTCGGGGCCAAAATGCAATTTCTTAAAAGTTTAGGGATCAAAATGTAAATAAGAAAAATTTGCAAGGACCTCCCTCTAAAATTGAGTTTTTGCAAAAAGGTCCCTTGGGATATTTTAAGGGCCTCAACCACCCTAGAAGCAGAAAATTCGGATTTCCTCTCTCTCTCATCTAAATTTTCTCTCCCGAAACCCTAAAACTTCTCTCTAACATTCTACCGCTTTCGAAGCTCGAATTTTGATATCACCACCACCAACGGACTTAGGACGAAGAGTTCTACAAATCTATTCGATTGATTTCTGAAAAATTAGATGGAGATTGGCCGAAAAATCGAGGGAAAAATCACCTAAAAATGTAATCTCCAAAACTCTTATCTGTGGTTCTCAAACGCAAAAAATAACACCGTAGATCGATCCAGAAGGTTACGAAACCTTAGTATCTCAAATTTTAGGATCATTCTCCCTTGCATGCACCCCAAGCACCGCATCTCTCTTGGTGAGTGACGGCCACGTGCAGCCTCCCTGGTGGCGCATGCAGCGCGTGGCCCAAGCCCTGTAGCGTTGACTTGCGTTGACCAAGCTCCCAGAGGTAAAATTTCACAAATCCGGAGTCATTTTCAAAGTATTTGGACCTTCCAAACTCATTTTTGGGATCTATTTTGCCAAATTTGGATCAAAAACATGGATTTTGGGGTTGTCCAACTCGGAACCCTAACTTTGTGAGTAGATGATTCTTTCTATTACTTGCCCTATACTCTTCCTGATCTTTAAATGTGTAATTGAGTATGTTTATAAGATATTTACACTTTTATATGTTTCTAAAATAGATTAAATTATCTGAATTGTTTACAATCTGGAATATAGTTCAAGAAGAATATAGTTTTGAAAATAGATTTCTGAACTCATGGTATATTTGATATCACATGTATTTTTCATTAAATGATAAAGTTGATATTTATGCACGTGACATTGATTTATTAAGCTATATGTTTGCCTCGAGAAAGGGCATTGATATGTGATAAATCCTGATTGGGAAATTTATGACAGATGAGCTATATTGAGACTGAAATTATGTATTATATTGAAAGCTCTATTTTGAATTATATGGAATATGTGCATATGATAATTTTATGGAGAAATCCTATTAGAAACACTGTTTGCTAACAACAGATGATGTTAGCCCTGGTGCACCTTGATACCTCAGCTAGCAGGGGTGGTGCTGGCCTCGTGTGAGGGCCAACACATGGGATTTGATATGTGATGGAGAGCGGGATGCCTCCTATTTGGACGAGAAGCCAGTTATATGATTTGTGATTTACCTTTCCTTGCTTTGTGCTTGGGAAATTGCCTATATTAGAGCCCCTTCGCGTGTGCTCTTGAATGGTGGTAGGGAAAACCTTGGCTGAGATGCTAAGTGTAGACAAATCCTACACCAACAAAGTACGAAAAGGATTGAACTCTAATATGGTGGTTTTGATATGGGATCCTCCTAATATTTTTATAAGAAATTTTTTTAATGCATTTCAATGTTTGATTAATGATCATATGATATCATATATGGTTACAGATATCTGATATGATTTGAACTAAGAATATTTGAAAATGCGAGTCCCATATAGATGTACTTCTAAACTATAATTTCTGATGTGATAAAATTTAATATATGAGTACACCATATGTTGATCTGAGAGGTCATAGGAGGTATTATTTGCTCACTGAGTTGTCAAACTCACTACATGATATTTTCACATTTTTCAGATTAAGATACAAAGGTTGGCCCTGCAGCTACGTGATCCCCTAGGTGTTATATTCTCTGGGTGAACCTACGTTGTTTCCAAGGCTCAAAATGTTTAAAATATTATGTCATTGTAATCTAGAGTATGCTCTGAACACTACAGGCAGGATCCCTACTTCTGCTGTAATATTGTTAAGTGTAGTTTTGGCATGTATAATTAGCTATACTGAAATCTTGTAAACGTTTGATATTTTCTTGATAAGTGATATTGTGAAGCCGTATGCAAATAAATAATGGTAAAATTATCTATTAGTTGTGTTATTCGCGTTTCATTAAATTGGGACGTGATAGGATTTACCTATACTTAGCATCCTAACTAATATTTGCCCTACCACCATTCAAGAGGACATGTAATGGGACTCTAATATGAGCAATTTCCCCAAGCACACATCAAGGGAGGGCAAATCACATATCATATAGTTGGCATCTCGCCCAGATAGGAGGCATCCCTCTCTCCATCACATATCATATTCTGTGTGTTGACTGTGGCACGAGGCTAGCACCACTCCTGCTAACTGAGGCATCAAGGTGCACTAGGGTTAACATCACGTGCTGTTCACAAATAGTGTTTCTTATAGGATTCTTCCACAGAAATTATCATATTTACATATCCCATATCATTCAACACAGAGCTTTCAGTATAATACATAATTTCAGTTCCAATACAGTTCATCTGTCATAAATTTTTCAATCAAGGTTTATCACATATACATACCCCTTTTTCAAGGCAATCATATAACTTTATAAATCAATGCCAAGTGCATAAATATTCACTTTTACCATATGATGAGAAATACATTTAGTATCAGATATACAATGAGTTCAAAAATTCATTTTCAAAACCATACTCTTCTTGAACTATATTCCAGATTGTAAACAATTCAGATAATTTAATCTATTTCAGAAAAATATAAAAGAATAAATAACTTATAAATATAATCAATTACACATTTAAAGTTCAAGAAGAGTATAGGACAAGTCATAGAAAGAATTATCTACTCACAAAATTAGGGTTCCAACTTGGACAACCCCAAAATCCACATTTCTGATTCAAATCTAGCCAAATAGACCTTAAAAATGAATCCGGAGGGTCCAAAAACCTTGAAAATAACTCTGGATTCACGAAATTTGGCCTCTGAAAGCTCGATCAACGCAAGTCAATGCAACATGGTTGCTGGAACACGCACTGCATGCACCACTATAGGGCTTGCGCATGGACGTCACTCGCTAAGGAAGAACCGGTGCGTGGGGGTGCGTGCAAAGGAGGATTGACCTGAAATTTGAGATCCTAAGGTTTCGGTACGTTCTGGATCTATCTATGTTGTTAGTTTTTGGATTAGAGATCCACAGATAGGAGTTTCAGAAAGTACCTCTTTAGGTGATTTTTCCCTCCATTTTTCGGTCAATCTCCGACTAATTTTCTAGAAACCAATCAGATGGATTTGTAGAACTTTTCATTCTGAGTCCATTGGCGGTGGTGGTGTCAAAATCTGAGATCCGGAAGCGTTAGAATTCTAGAGAGAAATTTTGGGGTTTTAGGAGAGAAAAATTTGAATTTTTCAGCTCCTTGTGTGGCTGAGGCTCTAAAATATCTTGGGGGACCTTTCTGAAAAAAAAAAAAATTTTGAGGGAGGTCCTTGCAAATTTTCCTTATTTACATTTTGACCCCTAAACTTTTAAGAAATTTCATTTTGGCACCCAAAACGTAAATTCTCATATTTTCTTTATAATTCTTCAACCCATGTAATAAATAAACATATTTTCAATAGTTCTTATCTTCATTTTCAAAATCCTCTCTTTTATTCAAAATTTTCTTCAATTTATGATTTTCTTTAATTTATGATTTTCTTTAATTTTAAGACTATTACACCATCAAATGTGATGTTTGGTTGATGAAATGTAATTACCATGGAATGCACATTACCTTATATGATGGAATGCACATTACCTTTGAAAATGGATGAAAAAGAGGGAATAAAATGGAATGACATTGAAAAAGTCTAAAATATCCTTATAAAATAAAAAAGTAAGATTAAAATAAAATAAATAACATTTAAACTATTTCTTAATACTATTAATATTTTTAATAAATTTTTTTATATTACTAATTATTTTTTATTTGTATCATTTTAAGGTCAAAATAATATTATTTTAATAATATTATTTTTCAAGGGTATTTTTGTCTTTTTGTCAACTTTCCATTCAATTCTTGCATTATTTATGACATACCAAACGTAGAAAAATAATGAAGATTCAATTCTATTCCATGTCGTACCAAACACAATTTTAATAACGGCATTTTATTCTATTTCTAATTCTCATTCCCATTCCTATTCTTTTTTTTGCCACCAACCAAACGAAGCCTAAGTTGAATAGTATAAATATTTTTATTACATTTTTTTTGGCATATGGCTGAAAAAACGGGTTGAAGTTTTCTTGTAAGTGTTCATGTTATTGTGTAACAATGGAATTTTCATTACCCATAGACGATTTTCAATATCTAAAAAATAGGGTAATAACACTTATAGGTGAATCTCTTAATAGTAGAATACTAATTTTAATTATTTAATTCTATTTAATAATTATAGGCCCAAAGTCTAAATTACCACTGTGTTTGATTTGTTGTGATAAGGCAGTGCACAAGTTTGCAGGAACGGTGGCACAGATAGTACATGAGTATCACTTCATTATGATGGAGACTCCAACTCATCCCCCCACTCAAAAAAGAAAAAGAACAGAACATGCTTGCTAAAGAAGGGAATAAGCTATTCTTTTTTTTTTTTTTACCATAAAAGAGAAATTAACAACAAACCTGAACATAAATATGGATGCAGTAATGATCCATCAATAGTCACTCTTTCTTCCATGCTCATATTCTTGTTGATGATTTATGTATTGCTTATATAATGTTTCTCTTTGTATCATACGAAGATTCAATACTAGCTAGAGGATTCATTGATAATAAAGCTCATGTTTTCTCTACTTTTGTAGAGTTTATGTTTAGTAATCACGAGGCTTTTAATACACCGATATCTTGACAATGGTATATTTTGGATGTCAAGCGATATTTAAGTTATTTGTTTTTAAGTACATTGGTATTCAAAATACCAAAAGACATAAACTGACACAAATTTTTGTGATATCTTATATTATCTTGGGTAAAGTTCTATTTTTTGTAATATCCTCCTCTCACCCTAAATTTGTTTGTACCCAAAGAAAAAAAGAAGTTTATTTTACATTACTAAAAAAATTTGAGATAATCTTATTATTCATAATTAATAATTATTTGATAAAAAAATATTTCTTTATTATTTATTAAAAATAAAATTAATTTCATGCATCTTTTGATAAAAGCTGGAAGACATAAGTGAAATTTATATCCTTGTTGTACTTTTGCGCGCGCGCACATGTGCGTATGTGTGCAGGTATGTACAGTGTGTGTACTTTTTGTGTGCATGTGAATGTATGTGTGTGTGAAATATAAAACATTTAATAGGATTATAATAAAAATATATATCTTGAAATTTAATTAAAATAAAGGTCAATTTAGACCATTTAAATTTATCAGAGTCATAACTTCATAAAAGCTTTTTATGATTCCTTTCAAAAGAAGTTGTGACTTTAAAAAAAATCCAAAGAAACACTATAAAAAAGATTTAATCAAACATAGATTATGGCTTTTGCTGTCATAAAACACCAAAATCAATAGCCACAACATACCCAAACAAACCTTAGCTTTGTAACTTCCACATTTATGGAGCCTCGAACCTAATAGGGATGGCTGTTGCAATAGTTACCTAAGGAATATGTATATTTCATATTGAGAGGTATAAATCATATTATAAAGTGAAAATTACACTTAAGAAGAGTGAATTGAGTGAACTTTTAAAAAAACACAAATTTTAAGAAAAAACAATAACCATAAGGATTATTATTTGGTACACAACTAAAATTTTTACTAACGTCACATCAAATATTAACACGGAATACCATATGTCAGTATTTAGTACAGCGCTATGTACCAAATGGTCAAGTGTCTTTGTCACTTTGTCCCTCCATATTGGTGACATTCTTTAGATGTATAGCATCCTATTTTCATATGATTTTTGGTAATTCATTATAGTATTATATTCAATTAAGCTGCACGTACAGTGCATGTTATCCAATTCGGACGATGAAAACTCTTTGCTGATGACTTGGAAAACTATTTTCCAGCTGCAGGAATCCATACATCAATCTGCTGAAAAGCTAGAGTCGGTTAAACAACACATAAAGAAGAATATGGAACAATAGAGGAGAGATTATATTCCTCTTTCTTCTGTGTCAATCCTTGTGAAATATTTGTATATTTATAAAATCATGACCATTTATAGTTACCAAAAATAATATAACATACCAAATAATCGTCTACATCATTCTATTGACATTTGGTAGCGACACAATGGATATATATAACTTATGTTTAGCCATGAATATTCACAATATAATTATTGTGATAGAAATGGTCGCACGGCATTGCCGAAGCATGCATCCTCGCTATCTTCAAAATCTTTCCAGCAAATGCTGCACTGTTGACAACTTTACCTACAAAAAAAAATATATTTAATTTCAGTTATTTTGCATCAGTCATGAAAATAATCTCTAGTATCACAGGCTAACGATAGTTTTACTACATGATTATAAACTTCCTTTAATCTCATGTCACGCCCCAATTTTATGGAACACGATTAACTCAATTTACAGATAAGTTTATCCTTATTTATTTGCATACGGCTTCAAAATATCACATATCAGAAAAAATAACATACGTTTACAAGTTTTCAGTATAGTCAATTATACATGTCAAGTCTACACTTATCAATATTACAGCAGAAGCAGGGATCCTGTCTGTGGCTTTCAAAGTATACTCTAGATTACAATGACATAATATTTTAAACATTGTGAGCCTTGGAAGCAACGTAGACTCACCTAGAGAATATGACACCTAGCTGATCACGTAGCTGCAAGGTCAAACTCTGTATCTTTATTTGAAAAAAATGTAAGCATTGTGTAGTGAGTTTGACAATTCAGCGAGCAGATAATACCTCCTATGACCTCTTAGGTCAACATATGGATGTACTCATATGTTAAATTTTATCACATTGCAAATTACAGTTTAGATGTACATCCATATGGGACTTGCATTTCAAATATTCTTAGTTCAAATCACATTCAGATATCTGATACCATATATGATACAGTATGATCATTAATTAAACATTGATATGCATCAAAACATTTCTCATGAAAATATTTGGAGGATCCTATATTAGAACCCCCATATCAGAGTTCAAGTCCTTCTATACTTTGGTGGTGTAGGATTTGCCTATACTTAACATCTCAGCTAATGTTTGCCCTACCACCATTCAAGAGGACATGCGAAGGGACTCTAATATGGGCAATTTTCCTAAGCACAAAGCAAGGGAAGAAAAATCACATATCATATATCTGGAATCTCACTCAGATAGGAGGCATCCCGCTTTCCATCACATATCAAATCTCGTGTGTTGGTCCTCACACGGGGCTAGCACCACCCATGCTAGCTGAGGTATCAAAGTACATCAGGGCTAACATCACCTGATGTTAGCAAATAGTGTTTCTAATAGGATTCCTCCATAAAAATTATCATATGCATATATCACATAATCATTCAAAACAGAGTTTTTAGTATAATACAGAATTTCAGTCTCAATACAGCTCATCTGTCATAAATTTTTCAATCAGAGTTTATGACATTTACATGCCCTTTTTTAAGGCAATCATATAGTATTATAAATCAATTCCACGGGCATAAATATTCACTTTACCATATGACAAGAAATATATTTAATATCAGATATACAATGAGTTCAAAAATTTATTTTCAAAATCATACTCTTCTTGAACTATATTCTAGAAACAATTCAGATAATTTAATCTATTTCAGAAACATATAAAAGAATAAGTAACTTATAAACATAATCAATTATACATTTAAAGTTCAAGAAGAGTATAAGGCAAGTCATAGAAAGAGTTATCTACTCACAAAATTAGGGTTCCAAGTTGGACAATCCCAAAATCCATGTTTCCGGTTCAAATCTAACCAAATAGACCCCAAAAATGAATCCGGAGGGTCCAAAAACCTTCAAAATGACTCCAGATTCACAAAATTTGGCCTTCGGGAGCTCAGTCAATATAGATCAATGCAATAAGGTGCTGGAACACACGTTGCACGCGACATTGCAAGAGCTGTGCATGGGCATCACTCGCCGAGGAAGAACCGGCGCATGGGGCATGTGTAAGGGAGGATGGACCTAAAATTTGAGATCCTAAGTTTTCAATACCATCTGGATCCATCTATACTGTTAGTTTTTGAGTTTGAGAACCACATATAAGAGTTTCATAAATTATCTCTTTAGGTGATTTTCTCTCTATTTTCTGGCTAATTTTCTAGAAATCAATCAGATGGACTTGTAGAACTCTTTGTTCTGAGTCCATTGGCGGTAGAGGTGTCGAAATCCAAAGTCTGGAAGCGGTAGAATTCTAGAGAGAAGTTTTAAAGTTTCGGGAGAGAAAAATCTGAAATTGCCAGCTCCTTGTGTGGCCGAGGCTCTAAAATATTCTGGGGAACTGTTTTGCAAAAATTAAAATTTTAAGGGAGGTTCTTGTAAATTTTCTTTATTTACATTTTGACCCCTAAACTTTTAAGAAATTACATTTTGGCCCAAAAACGTACATTTTCATATTTTTTTTATAATTCTTCAACCAATGTAATAAATAAATATATTTTCAATGGTTATTATATCCATTTTCAAAATTTTCTTTAATTTAGGATTTCCTTTTAATTTTAAGACTAGTACATCTCACAGTTAGCGGCGGTTTAAACCATTGAAGTTAAAATATCTTATAGCAACAGTTACCGTTGTATCTAAATTTTTATTTTAAAATATAAAACTAACGTTACTCAGAATCAACACTAAAGGTAGGACTTATAGTTATAACTTATGCAAAATATCATAATTTTTATTCACTCAAATTTGATTGATGCTAAATATTTATTTTCACGATAATTTTACTCAATGCTAAATAATTAACGATTTGTGTGAATTATTGTCATAGTTATTAGAATCGATGCTAAAACTCTCCCAATGGTGTTTTTAATGAAACTTGCAACAATAGTAAAAAGTCATTCACTGTCAATCAAAACAAACGCTAAATGTAAATTTTTTAAGTGATGGTAAATATCTCTTTTCTTGTAGTTCCGTCTCAGTTTCATCATTGACTACTGTCACTTTCTTGAGTGACTCTGCAGCTTTCTCCGTTGCTGGAACCACTGATACTTATTGCATGGACGTATGGGTGAGTGACTCTGTTCATCTCTAAATCATCTTCTTCGTCAGGAAGTACAACCTTCACAATTAAAGGTAACAATGGTGGGTAGTGTACATTGCATTTCAAACTTAATATATTTTGACTCAACAGATATTTAATTTTTAGGAGAGACCGACGTACAATGTATAGACTCATGCAGAATATTAATAGCTTGATTTATAAGTGTTGAACATAGTGATAGGTGAATTAAGTTCTCAATATGAAGACACAAATTCAATTATAAAATTATACACTTGTTGAAATTGTCTCTTTGTTACTATAAATTCTACTAGTAATAGCTTTTAAAGATACTTTCAAATTAATGGCTTGACATTTTATGTTATGTTTGTTAAAAAAGAAAGAATAATATACTAAATTAAAATTTTCAATATCTAAATAACTAATTTTATTTGTGCCAAAAAAAATTAACTTTATATATATATATATATATATATATATATATATATATATATATATATATATATATATATATATTAGTAAACAAAAATTATTTCTAATTATCCATCCATGATCTATTAGTAACCAATCATGATTTTTTAAGTAATTAACCACCAATAATCTTTGAGTAGTCACCCGTTGCCTTTTAAAAAAAAAATTGTAAGGTTTTCATGCCTAGGCACCAAAAGATCAAAAGACATATATAATAGAACAAATAGACAATACTTTGACATATGTTTCTTTATTATGCTTTTCATTTAGTGATATATTTTAAAAGAATAAGCAATTAGGATTTACCTATTATCTATGTTTGTATATAATAATGAAGAAGTCACTAGAATTGGCACTCTAAATATTTTCTTTCAATTTATTTTTTTAAGTTCTGACTAATAATTAAAAATAATTTTAATTACTATATTTAATGGGAATATTAAGAGCTCTATAATAGTCTAAAAACATTTAATGAAATTAAAAATATTAAAACTATCACCAGAATTATACCGTGATTTGTGATAAATAACATTCTAATTTTTTTTATTCTATTATTAGTTGACAAGTCACACTTCAAATTTTTTTCTCTAATTTTTTTTTTAAATTTTGAAATTCTAATTAATAAATAAAAATTATATATACATATATTTGTGTATGTACATGTGTGTGTATATGCACACGTGTACGCACACATGTGTATTCATGTGCATGTGTGCATACATGTTTCATGTATCAGCGTATGTGTTTGTATATGTGCATGTATGTGTGTGTATGTGAGTCTGTCCATGTGCGTAAGTGGGTCCGTGCTTGTGTGCATGTGTTTTGTTGTCCGTGTGTATGTGTCTGTGCATATGTATATGTGAGCATGTGTGAAATATGAAAAATTTAATATATATATATATATATATATATATATATATATATATATATATATATATATATATATATATATATATTTAATTAAAACATAAAAGTCAGTTTAAACAATTCAAATTTATAATAGTCGTAAATGTTTAAAAGATTTTTTATGAAGCTTTTCAAAAGTTGTAAATATGGACTATTTGTCAAGTAGTTTTATTCACTCTTAAATGCTATATTTTTTTTTATATTTACTATTGAGTATAGATTGTTTCTTAAGTAGTCTTGTAACATTTTATATTAATTTTTGATAAAATGAGAAAACATTAATTTACAATAATAATCTATAATTTAAAAATTAATTAATTTAGAATAATATTTTTTTAAAATTAAAACTCTAGATACAATTTTTTTTTTCAAAACCATTTTTTAGTTGAAAGAACTAAATAGTTGTAAGCAAAATTTTTTTCGGAGAGATCATTTCTGTTAACTCATACGTGCGCGCGTTAACAGAAATGATCTCTCTGACAAGAATATGTTCCAAACCAAATATTCTATTCGCAAAATAAATGGTGGCGGGGCAGGCTCTTCCATAACAAAAACAGAGACAGACTATTGGTGGACTGCCAGAATGAAATTGGCATCATTTTATGATGGGATTTCCCGGCTGTCGTGCATTTATTCTCTTGGCTTAAGGATTAAGCAGATGCTGACCCCTTGGCTGTCATGCATTTACTCACTTGGCTAAAGTACGACTTTGTTCTTTTTATTCACTGGGTCTAATTGACGTGTATTGTCTGCCCATGGCTTGTTTGTTCATGTCTGTATATATATGTGGATATATATCTGTGTGTCTTTGTGCATGTGTGTTGGGGTCTGTGTGTATGTGAAATATGAAAAATTTAATAAGATGACAATTAAGATATATATTTTAAAATTTTATTAAAACATATAAGTTAATTTAAACAATTTAAATTTATAACGGTCGTAATTTTTTACCACGTGGCATTTCAAAAGAAGTTGCAAGTATAAATTATTAGTCAGATAATTTTATACACTCTTAAATATTGTGTTTTTTTTTAAATTTATTATTATGTGAGTATAGATTCTTTGCCAAATAATTTATATCATCTCAATTAACATTGATTTAGCACTCATATGGCCTTCATAGCAAAATTTATCCATTCCCAATTAAATTAACCTTATTTAAGAATTTTCATTGCTAGTGCTACTTAAATGTAAATTTATAGGGCCAAGTCAAATAAATATGATAGAAAATTGTGATGTTAGCAGTGAGTTAAGTTTTATATCAGATTTTAGACAATAAATTAACTAAAAATGACATTACAAATATTTTTACCTATGAGAGATTAAATTGAAAAATTAAACTTTGAGAGACTAAATTAAAAATTTACCTATCTGTCAAGAAACATTATTTTGTGAGTTAATATTAGCACAAATGAACAAGCAGAGCTCTTATCTACCATATTATTCCTCTTCAATTTTTGCTTGGGGAAGCCATTTGAACAGTTGTTCCACTATCACTTTGATACTGTTAGGCCACTATCTTGAGACTAGTCTCTTTATTATTTTCTTAGGACATCATTGTGTCAGATAAATGCCAATGTGTTTCATACACAAACTTGGCCTCCATCAAGCAGCACAACAATAGAAAGGCTTCTTATTCTGCTTGGGAATGGTGTTGGCCCCGAGGATTCATGCAATCAGGTTTGATGATCACAAAATCTTTAAAGAAAAAAATAAGAATTTATTCACATTATTGCATCTTTAAATAGAAACTACATATTAATAAAAATACTCTATTTAATACTAATTGCTAGCACTTTCAAATAAAGTTACCAAATCTATTTAATTAAATCTCTTAATTAAATTTCATATTTCTCCAATTAAATGCAAGCTGTCATGAGGAATTAAAGGAGAGAAGATTTTGGTATTTGAAGAGTCGAAGATCATATAAAAGGCAAGATTACAAGATTCGAAAGGCATCGCGTCTGGAAGGCTGTCCAATTCAAAAGAAGGCTGCCAACAAGGAAATTAACCTACAAATCAAGACCAAAGCTGCTGCTCTTCACAATTATGGAAGATGGAGATTCATGTTATAAAAAATTCATCCAAAATGAATTTCTAACAGATAGTTGCTCCCAAATGACAATAATTATAAGAGAAAACAATCTGAAGAATATAAAGGCAAAAGAAAATCCAATTGAAGATTTAGTCATCCAGAAATTGCCCTAAATTTGATGAGAAATGCTAGAAATAAGCAGAATGAGAGTAACAGCTATTGTAAGTTTTTTTTAAGCCAATGCCAATGGTCAAATCAACCTGAAGACACTACAAAAAGACCCTTGAACTTGTAGAAGATATATTAGGATGACCGAAGTAGCCTTTCCTCTTGTATTGTTATTGGTGATCAAGAGACAATCAATCTTCTAGACGTTCTAAGTGAGCATATGAAAACTTTAAGGGCACGTTTGAGAGATCAGATAAGAGCAACAGGATAGGATAATATATCATATATATCCTATTGCTATCTCATGTTTGAAGGACCAACTAGATAGGATTATGTTATCTTTTTTTATATCCTATCCTGCTCTCTCATGAAAAATTCTATCCTACCTCTATACTTAGGTTAGTGACCGGATATCTCTCTCACCCTCACCCACGAGCTATCTTGCCTATCTCACTCTCGAGCTCTCACTCCCTCACCGAGATCTCTCCCCCCTCACCTACCTCGAGCTTTCTCACCCTTCGTTCTTCCTCACCGAGCTCGGTCCCCCTCACCCAAGAAAGCCATCCTCCCTCACCCCCGAAATTGCCTCACAGAAGCCCCTCACCCCCGAAATCACCTCACCCAAGACCTCCAGAATGATCGTCTCACCCAAGCCCCTCACCCCCGAAATCACCTCACCCATGACCTCCAGAACGATCGTCTTACCCCTGAGAACACCATCCTTCTTTAGCCGAGGTAAGCATGATCTCTCCTTCTCTGTATAGTTTCGTTCTTTGTCATTTTGGGTATCAATTCTGCCTGCATCCATTTTTTTTATTTTCCCCTTTTTGATTTCTGCCTGCATCAATTCAAACATTTGGGTATTGATTTACGTCTCTGGATTTCTGCACGTATCTAATTTCTGCCTGCATCTGATTTACATCTCTGGATTTGGTTGTATCTGCTGATTTGTTGTGTATATGCTCTGGGTTACCTTCTGCTTGTATTTGCTGTATTTACCCTTTGCCTTTGCCTTTGCCTTTGTCTTTTCCCCTTTGCTTGTATTTGCTGATCCATGCTCTGGATTTCTGCCTGCATCTGGGTTACCTTCTTCTTGTATATATTTTGGTCGATTCCTTCCCCCTCCTTTTATTATTGGTTTTGGCTCTCTCTCCCTCCCCTTCATAATGTGACTACTTTTACTGAGACTCACGGTTATTGGGAACTTGCTTGGGGAAATACCTCTAACTTGCCACAAAATCAGTATACTGCCTCAGCCTTGAGGAAATTGTTTCCAACAGAAAACAAAAGAAAAAACTAGAAGAAAATATGTCCTGGCACAGTCTTCTTGTTTGACATGATATTTATACCTAACAATCCAAAAAATTGTTTTGGAAAAGTGAATTATCATACTGTGAAACTGTCTTGGTTCATTTTTTTAGGGGTATGAAAAGATGATGGCAATAATAATAAGTCCTTGCTTTGTAGAAATCACCTAAATTTCACATGCTTTAGATTATGCATCCTTCAGCCATAAATAGACTTAATTATCAAGCCTTGAATGTAGGATTTGGAGCAAAAGTTTCCTAAATTATTGATCAACTACGGTGCTACACATTGGAATGATGCATGATTTATTTTTTTGATTCAATGGTTAAGACTAGATTTTGAATGTTGAAAACTCAGTCAATGATGCATGATTTAAGGTTGATAACAACATAGAAATGGTTAAGCCTTGAAGTTGTTTATTTTTTCTTGTGTCATGGTTCATGTTATTTTATTTCCATGTGGAGCTTTTTCAACATTGCTAATACTGGTTTTGTTGTATGTCTAATAAGCAAGGAACAAGTGATGATGTTGTTGATTGGTCTCATGGAAAGCAATTATGGGAACTTTCCAAGGAAAAATATGACCTCTTGTGGGTTAAGGGTGGGGACCATTGAAACCTTGAAACTTTTCCTGAGTACCTCAAGCACATGCGTAGGTTCTTAAATGCCATAGAGAAACTCTCGCTTGCAAGACAAACAAAGCCAGAAGTCACCCCAAGTCCTAGTCTTTCTGAATCTAGACAGAACAAATGCTTGAGATT
This sequence comes from Gleditsia sinensis, assembly GCA_037074535.1. Lineage (NCBI taxonomy): Eukaryota > Viridiplantae > Streptophyta > Magnoliopsida > Fabales > Fabaceae > Gleditsia > Gleditsia sinensis. The sequence goes on from CM073470.1 coordinate 19,016,118, forward strand.
TAGTTTAAGGTAGCTGGGTCTTTTGAAGTTTATGAATCTAAGGAAGTAGAAGAACCATGGTTTGATTGAAGATTAAGCCAAACAACAAGATGACCCATGCTACTTTTATCCTTGAACCTAGGATTTGGAAGCATTGGAATTGAAAAATGATTGAGATCCATATCTTGTAACCTGCTTAGATAGCCTTTTTTTTAGGTAGAAAATTCATCAGTGGTCTTTACCTATGTTAAGTAATTTGTTAGAAAATATAAATGAAATGTACAGAATATGAATATCTGGCAAAGGTGTCATAGTTGAGTTTATGTATAGGCCATCATCATTCTCATAAATAATGTTATTTTTTCCACTATTAAATCTTTCCCCTCCCCTTGGAGCAAATCAGTCTGTTTATTTATTTTAAAGGACTTTTATTAGTTATATTGCAACTAAATCAAATAACATACAACTGCTACAAGGGTAATTAAAATTGAACCAAATAACATACATACAACCAAAGTGATGAAGTGCATAGTGGTATGGTGTTTTACTCTCATGATAGGCATACTAGTTTGATGGTTGTGACTTAGTACAATCGTTTTCATATAAGTTTTAACATGAACATTGGCATCCCAAAATTAAATTTCTTGTTTGTTCCATCGCAAATTATTTTTGTACTGTTTTAATGAATTTGGTCTTTACAGAAGCTTTGGTTAATGATGTAGTATATTTGTAAATTATTTCAGTAGCTTTCAAGTTTTCCAAGAGAAAACCTGATGACTATTTATGATATATTAATTTATGGATATTATTTTGTTAATTATATATATTTATTTTTAATTTTAATTTATACCAATGTATAAAGTAATAAAAAAATTGTATTAAAATTGATTTTTAAATAATTATATATGTAATTCTATTATAAAGGTAATTTTGTCATTTTATATTATTTATATCATATCATATCCTACCATTATCTGATTTACTCCAAACATAGAATAGGATAGCATGATGCCTATCCTGTTGCACATCAAACATATGATAGAATAGGAGTTTATCAGGCTCATATCCTATCCTGTTGTTATCCTATCTGTTATCCTATCCTGACCACCAAACAAGACCTAATGTTATTGGTGAGCGTGATAAACCTTGTGATATGAACCCGCCTAATTCCACCTCAAAAGTTAGCTCGTAAGAGGAGGATTGCGAACCCATATATATAACACCTAAAACCTCCCTCGCTAATCGATGTGGGACTTTTTCGATATTTACTCGATAATCACTCTCACCATTGCACGATTCACATCATTCGTCCACTCTTTGGCTTGCACGTCCTCGTGCAAGGTGTATGTGTGCTACACCACGAGCTATCACCACGGCGTAGTTTTTGACAATTTGCCTCAATCGGCGATTTGACCAACCCACCCGACCAGTTGATGGTAGGCTCTGATACCATATGATATGAACCCGCCTAACTCCACCTCAAAAGCTAGCTTGTAAGGGAAGGATTGTGAACCCATATATATAACACCCAAGACCTCTCTCATTAATTGATGTGGGACTTTGCCGATATTCACTTGATAATCACCTTCATCATTGCACGGTTCACATCACCTTGTAATATGTTTTTTTATGAATGGAGTTCAAAACAAATTTTGATTAATGAAGAAAATTCCTTGAAAGTCAAAGGGACTTGACGTAAATCTCAGTTTGTGGCTAAACCAGGATATATCATTGTGTTCTTTCTCTTTTCCCTTATCTCTTTTAGTTATTGCTGCATTATATCAATTTGTGTGCTGGTTCTAAGCGTGTGTAACATTGTTCCTTGGTGCATTCTGTTTTATCATTCTTTTATCTATTTTATATTCGATTTTCTGTTAAGAAACCTATTCTTTATTCTGCTTTCAAGCTTTGGTTTTAGTTCTGTTCAGTTTTGCTTTCTAGTGCTCTTGCTTGTTGTTTTCTCTTGTAGAAAAGTGCATTAGTTGTTTTATTATAGCAAAAAAATAAGTTATAATAAATAACTGAAAACTAAAAATAATAAAAAATATATTATATATTAAAATAGAAATGTGATAAATAATATAAATAACATAATAAAACAACAAATTAATATGTAATATTATATACAATAAACAAAAATATTCTTAGAAATACAAGTGATGAAAAACAAAAGTAAATGTTATGTTTCTAAAAATGTGATTTTCAGAAATATATTCTGGTATAGGAATATTTGATCTTGTGAACTAAACACTCTAAATCTTTCATTTAAAAAACTACTGATGGTACTGGTAACAAAGTTGGAATAGCACCCCCTTTTGTTTTTGTAATAAGAAGTTAAAGGTGAAGGAATTCTATTTCATTTTCAGACCTAGCTAGGCATATCAAAAGACTCAATGAGAGCTTAGACTGATATTTATAGATTGTCTACTAAGAAAAACTGGTGATAGTGGGAATCGAATCTAAAACTTACAAACTAAGTGTTTGAAGCTTTTTTAAATTGATTTTTTTTTATCGTGTACTTTATTAATTTTCATTTTCTTCCCATAATATCTTTTCTAAATTGAAGTTGTATCATGTACTTTCATTTCCTCTATTTTTTCAAAGGCGTTTAGCTCGTAAAATCTTTTTAAAATTTTTAAAATGTTATATGAGAAGATTCTTACATTTAGAACATATTTTAGAAAAATACTTTTTAAATGCAATATTCTCACAAAATCTTTCATTTTCACAGGGAAGGTGGGAATATTAGGCGGGAATGTTTTAGTATGTCGAAAAGACTATTTTTTTCTGTTGTTATTCGAGTACACTTTTGAAAAAGTAAAAAGTAAAACATAAAAATAATAATAAGAATAATAGAATAAGATATAAATAAATAAAATTTTAAAAAATTAATAATTAAAAATTAGAAAAGTATATTATATTGAAATAAAAATGTGATAAATAATATAAATAACAAGGTAAAATAACATAATAATATGTAATATGATAAATAATAAAAATATTCTTAAAAATATAAGTGACAAAACAAACATCTAAATGTTATATTTTCATAAATGCGATTTCTAGGAATGTGCTCTGTTATAGAAATCTTTGATTCCCCAATTCAAATTAACACTTCCTCAGTTTTTCATTTAAATAACGACAGATGTTACAAAATTTAAATGCAAATATCTATAATAAAATTAAAGTTGAATGATCTTTTTTGAGTAATGTTCATCTTATTGCATGGTTGGTGCATGCCAATTGCTAACTGCCGATTTTGGATGGTTTCTTTATCCAAAATCCGGAACTGTTTTCAGAAAAATGAAAAATATCTGCTGTTACAAAATTAAATAATAAAAAATTGGAATTGTACGCTCTTTTTTTTTTTAATAAAAAAATTAAGGTGAAAGAAGACTACACTGGTTAAGATTCAAGCTTGCCACAAATCTCAATGAAGACTTATAGTAGTATTTACCTATAGCCTACTAAAAGAGAATTTTGGCAATGAGAATCAAATCTAAACTTTATAAACGAAATGCTTCGATCTTATTAATTGAACAAAACAAAAAAAAAAAATACACAAGGGTACTTGAGTCTCGTGACAAATAAAAATAGGAGAGAATGTGCAAATACTAGATTATGACTGTGGTGGTTGAAAAAGAGAATAGTAGAACAAAGTTTTTAGCGAATAATCTAAGCACAAGGGGAGAGAAAGAGAGATAAAAAAAAGAAGGGAAGAAAAGCTTATGAAATTCCCCTTTCCATTTAGTTTCAATTACACTACCATTACTCTTTTTTTCTAATGCTCTGCAAAGGTTGAACCAAATAGCTTTCTTTCTAGGAAGAAAAAAAATGATAATTTTCCTCTCTAAAGCATATTTTGTCTTTCAAGCCCTCTCTAAAGCACATTTTCCATGCGCGGTGATTCTTTTCTTATTTAGGATTAAAAAAATTTTGATTTTTCAGATGAATGTATATTAATTTGTTCTGACAAAGTTTTATTTTTCAAAGTTTAATTTTACATCACTTTCATCTCTGCAGTTCGTTTATTTTAACAAAGCAAACAAAGTTGATGATATGGAGATTTTTGGATGATGTGACACTCTCAACATATTTCTCCTCTCATAAAAGAAACATCCAACCATCAGGATTTATGGTTTATATTGATTGAAATATCATCATTTGTGAGCAAGAAAGCATGTTGAGAATATTACATCACCAACTAAAGTGATACATCATCCAAAAACACTCAATATTAGTAATTTCATAAATCGAAACTGAACGAATAGATGTTAGTAATACAAAATTAAACTTTAAAGTAATAAGTTAAGACAAATTTTTAGAACAACAAATTGATAGTACAGCTATTTTTAAAGGATTAAATACAGTTTTACTTTTTAAAAAAATACAAAATTTGATGTTAAAACTAATTATTTGTATCTTTAATACCTAATTACAAAATTTTTTAGAATAAAGAAAAAAAAAAGCCAGGTGAATGGTGCCTAGTTGTGCAGATCTGAAAATTCTTGGTTATTTTCAAACACCAATATAAAAACACTTTCAATAAAGAGACAATAAAGATATGACTGAAAGGGGCTGAAGTTTTCTTGTAATTGTTCATGTTGTTGTGTAATGATGGGATTTTTATTTTCGATGGACGATTTTGAATATCTAAGAAAATTCATGACACTTATAGGTAAACCTCTTGACAATAGAACAATAATTTTAGTTGTTCAATTTAGTTTAATAGCTAATAAGTCTAAAACCTGAATTATCATTGTGCTTCATTTGTTGTGACGGGCAGTGCACAAGTTTGCACGGTAGCACGCATAGTGCATAAATGTCACTTTGTTATGATAGAGACTTCAACTCATCCGCCCACTCAAAAAGAAAAAGACCAGAACATGCTTGCTAAAGAAGAGAATGAGCTATACCTTTTTTGTTTCTTTTTCTTTTTTACCATAAAAGAGAAATTAACAAGAAGTCTGAACACGAATATGAATGCGGTGATAATACATCAATAGTCATTCTTTCTTTCATGCTCATATGCTTATTGATTATTTATGTATTGCCCATACGATGTTTTTGTTTGTGTAATAGGAAGATTCAACACTAGATAGAGGATTCATTGATAGGAAAGCTCATGTTTAATAATCAGGAGGATTTTAGTACACGATCATCTTGACAATAGTATATTTTAGATGCCAAACGACATTCAAGATGTTTGTATTCGGTGCATTGGAATCCAAGATACCAAGAAATACAAACTGACACAATTTTTTGTAGTATCTTGTGTAGAGTAAAGTTCTATATTAACTCTTTAGGTTAGTAAAGAAATTCAATTTTTTTATTCGAATATATATATATATATATATATATATATATATATAAAATGTTTCATAAACATCTCTTTTTAGTATATAGAATTAACTCTATAAAAATAATTAGCGACAAATTCTCTCTATGTGTGTGTGTGTTGCGCGCTTGTGCGTGTATATACGCGTGCATGAAATAGAAAACACTTAATAAGAATACAATAAAGATGTATATCTTAAAATTTAATTAAAACATAAAATTCAGTTTAAACAATTCAAATTTAAAACATTCATAACTTTTGAAAAGTTTTTTTCATGATAATCGTGGCTTTTTAAAAAACATCAAAAGAGACACTGTAAAAAAAAATTTAACCAAACATAGATCCATGGCTTTTGCTGTCATAAAACACCAAAAACAAAAGCACAACATTCCCAAACAATCCTTTGCCTTGTAACTTTCCACATTTTATGGAGGCTCGAAGCTAATAAGGATGGTTGTTCTGCACTAGTTACCTAACAATATTTCACATTGAGAGGTATAAATCATATTATATGGTGAAACTAACACTTAAGAAGAGTGAATTGATTTCAGCATAAAAATGATTAAACCCATTCAATTTTGTTTTTGCCTCTTTGGTATTTCCACACAAAAGAACAAGTCTACTGCAAACAAACATTGATTCCATTGTTTCCTTTTCTTTTCTGAAAATATCATGATTTGATTTTCATAAATAACTGTGAAAAAACATTTAAAAAATATTTCATATAAATATAATAAATTTGTCTTGAATTAAATTTTTAAGGTTAATTTTTATAAAATAAATTATTTTTAATGTTAATAGCTAAACATAAAAAATAAATGCGACCATATTTGAATTTTCCACTCTGATTTCAGTTCTTCACTTTCATTTCTGTACATATCACAGTTACTCCTTTTTTTTGCCCTATTTACATCATTTTGGTTTTGAAATGATGTGCTATTATATCTTCTATTGTTTCTTTTATTTTTTTTCAAAAGGTATAAAATTGATACACATATTCTCCTTGTTTTTTTCATCAATTTAGGGAAGGCAATAGTGCGCATCCCTGCCACTTCTCTACTTTTTTGTCCTCATCCCCATTCCCTACCGTGGAGAAAAATATTTCTCTCAATTCCCATTTTTCGTGGAGGCACAGAGATCCATGGGAATAAAGTAATTAAATAAAGTAAAAATGTCTTGGTAATTTCAATATAGTGAGGTCAGTTAGGGGTAAGAGTATTGTCTTCACTCCTGTCTCTTAGAATTTTGTCTCAATCCATATCTTCACAGAAAGGAAATCTCTTCCACCCTTGTCATCATGCAAAGTAGCTTCTTATTTTTATTTTTATGCAAATCAAATATGCAAAGTAATAATTATCAATAAAAAAAATCTTTGCAGACTGTCAAAATAAAATAATTACATATATATGTATATTTAAAACTTTTTTGTTTTATTTAAAATATTTTAAAACTAAAGTTTAATTATAATATAAACTCTTAGTGCATGAATATGCTATTTTTCATGTATTCAAAAAATTATATATAAAAAATTTGAGTATGAAATATATAAAAAATTATTATTATTTTATATATTTTTTTAGATTTATGTACAACATATAATTTTTTAAAAATATTTTTATATTTATTATGTTCAAAATATCTTTCAAATATATTTTTAAGCTTTTTACTGAATTTTTAAGTGTTTGGAAAATTAAAATTCTCTTGCATCCAATATCATCTTGAGAATAATAACAATAGATAATAATAAAACTTTTGACAACAATAAATTCTAACACTTTTATATAATAATAAACTCTTAAAACTTTCATATAATAATAGATTATTACAAACTCCTAAATAATAATCTATCACTTTTACATAATAAACTTATAAATAATACAAATTAAAGGAAACTGATGCTGTTGAGAGTTTTGGTGTCTCTTAGATATCTACATATTATTATTTTTATAACAACAATTAATAATATAACATTCTAAATAATCCTCTACATCATTCCATTGGCATTTGATAGTGACACAATGGACACATATGACTTGTGTTTAGCCACTGCATGTACAATACAATTCTTATCATAGAAATGGTCGCCCAAAATTGCTGAAGCATCCTCGCCACCATCAAAATTTTCTAAGCAAATACTACACCATTCACTACAAAGGAAAAAAAATCTTTTAAGTCAGTTATTTTGAATCAGTTATGAAAACCATTGCTAGCATAAAAAGCTAACAACAGTTTTAATATTTGACTCTAAACTTCCTTTAATCTCACTACTAGCGGTGGTTCAAACCGTTGCAAATTTCAAATATCTTGTAGCAACAGTTACAACTGATGCTAATTTTTTTTTAAATTACACTAACATCGCTCAAAACCAATGCTAAGGGTAGAACTTATGGTTAAAAATTATACAAAATTTCAGAATTCTTATTTACTCAAATTTGACTATGCTAAATACCAATTCTAACGATGGTTTAACCCGACACTAAATAATTAACATTTTGCCTCGGTTATTGCCACAATTTTTATATTCAATACTAAAACCCTCACGATGGTATTTTAAATGCGTTTGCAACAATAGTCAAAAAATCACTCAGCGTCAGTCAAATCTAAGGCAAAATGAGATATTTTTTAGTGATGCTAAATACCTTTTTTCTTGTAGTTCCATCTCTTTTTCATCATTGACTACTTTCAGTGTCTTGAGTGACTCTACAGCTTTCTCCGCCGCTGAAATCATTTATACTTGTTGCATGGACTGCTGAATGACGCCGTCTATCTGTAAGTAATCTTCTTTGTCGGGAACTATAACCTCCACAATTAAAGGTAGCAAGCTATAATGGGTAGTGTCTGAACTAGTACGATGATGTTGGATCATGGGTGATTCTTGGAATATTTTCAAGTACTTCTTCGCAGGGTATAATGGAAGAAATTTCCGAAGAAGCTGTCATTATGGGTAGTTCTGAGTGAGGGATAGTAATTTGTTTGAGAAGAATAAACCTGACATGGAAGTGATCTTCGCTCATCAAGTCTTATTGGAGGGTTAGAGAAGCTATTGCTATGTGGTGGTTTTGATCTTTGAAAGAGCTAAGGCTGGAGAAATTAATGTGGTTATGAGGTATATATATTTGTTGTACTCTGATGATCTCAGTTTCCTTCTATAAAACGGATTAAATTAAAAAATGATTATAATTTGGATAAGAAGCTAATTCTCAAACTGAAAGTGAAGGTGAGACAACCGAAATGATCAAATCTATCTCAGGTGCACCTCTATTAATGTAATATCTTCAGTGTGGACTGGGATGACACAAAGTTTTTATAAAAAAATTTACAGAATAAATTGAAGAGAAAATAATGACACAATTGTAAGATCTATATTTAAATTAGTGGAACTAATATATTTATGAAATATTAATTTTATCAAATTATATACTTCTCTCTGTTAAATTTATTTGGTAAATTTCTTTAAAAATTTTAGATGATTCCAATCCCTTCAGTATCTATCAGCTTTTGCGTGACATCTTTAACTATTATTTTTAACCAAACTATGTTTACGTTATTTGAAATTTGTGAAAATTATACTCACACCTCTTTTAATTTTAAATTGAGATAAAAACCTTTTTTTTACACTCATACTCTCTTAGTTTTAAGAAAATTACACTAATTAGTTTTCTTTATTTTTTATTTTTTTATAAGTCTTAATTTGGCTTTTTAATGATCTATATTGTATTTAATTAAGTTATTTATAATTTTTTAAGAGAAAAAATATAAATAACTTAATTAAATACAATATAGATCATTAAAAAGCCAAATTAAGACTTATAAAAAAATAAAAAGAAAAATATATAAAATATGAACTACACGAATAATTTTGTAAACAGAAGAAAAGCTTTCATATATATTAAAATTAGAGAGAATGTGAATATAATTTTTATAAATCTTAATGAAGGTGAATGTAACTTATCCTATTTATTAAATTAATCATTTTTACTCACTCTCTAATAAAAATAGTTTATTAATTTATTAAATTATCTATCTTTTAATAGAATCATAAAAGAATAATTTAAATAAAGTTAAATGTACCTGTCTAAATCATAGAAGAATTATAAAAAATATGGCCCAAAAAAAAGAATAATTATAAAAGAAATTATAAATTTAATTATATGTGATGTTTCTTGTCTTAACAATTAAAGAAGTCACTAACAAAATCAACCAATCCTTATTAAAATAAATACAAGTATATTTATATATATCCTCATTCTATCTTCTAAATATGTTTAATTATCTTAATCTAACTAAATGCCTAGGTTCTCGGATTTTATATGTAGTCAAAAGGAAATGGTACGTTGCATTTCAATCTTAATCGATTTTGAATCAACAGATATTTAGTTTTAAAAGAGACCGACAAATACAAAATATTAATGGCTTGACTATTAAGTGTTATACCTAGTGGTAGATCAGATATACTTTGGTGAATATACAAGTTCAATTTTTGAAATATGCACCTTGTTGTGAGGACTTCTTCATCGCAACGAAGTTCAAAGATACTAGTATTATAGTTTTAGTATCCTATAGAGATACTTTGAAAAACGAAAAAAATACTAATGGCTTGAAATTTTATGTTATATGTTAAAATATATATATATACACTAGATTAAAATTATCAATATCTAAATAACTAACTCAAACAGCCATTATTTCTCATTAACCATCCATTAGCTATTAGTAACCAATCATTATTTTTAAGTAATTAACCACCAATTATCTTTGAGTAATCATCCATTACCTTCTCTTTTTTTTGGCAAGGCTTTCATGCCAAGGCACTAAAATATTGGTCTAATTGTCTTTATTATGCTTTTCATTTAGTAATATAAAAGAATACGCAATTAGCATCTATCTATTTTCTATATATTATATATAATAAAAAATAAGTTACTAGCTAGAATTACACTGTCATAGCTATTACAATATTCAATGATTTAAGAGCTCCATAATCATCTAAAAACATTTAATGAAATTGAAAAAAAAAAGCTACCATTAGAATCATACTATCATTTATTGATAAGTGACACTTCGAATTTATTTAATTTCTTTTTTAAAATTTTTGAAAATCTGATTAATAATATATGTATATATATATATATATATATATATATATATATAATTGAAAAATTCAGTAAAAATATTAAAACCTCCATAATAATTTAAAAGCATTTAATGAAATTAAAAATTAAAAGCCTGTTTAGTCTGCTTACTTTTTGTTTTTATTTTCACTGAAAACAGAAAATGACTTGAAAACATATTTGCTTGAATTATCTAAAAATGTTTTCTTGAAAGAATTTCTAAAAAACTTCCAAATCTGAAAACATAAAAAAATTGAAAATAATAAAATGAAAATGCAGTGGCATACTTGAAAATAATTAAATGAAAACAATAAAGTTGTCACTATTGTTACATTGTTTGTTTTGTTAATAAGTGGCACTCTAAACTTTTTAATTTTAATTTTTAAAATTTTTTGAAATTATGATTAACAAATTATATATATAAAGTTCCACAATAGTCTAAAAATATTTTATAAAATTCAAAATCAAAGCTGTCACTGAAGTTATAGTATCATTTGTTGACAAGTGGTGCTCTAAATTTTTTCTTTTAATCTTTTTAAAATTATAATTAATAAATTATATATCTCATATTTAGAGTGTAGGTCATATACCATTGAATTCAGCAATGATAATTAAAAAAGAGAGTCAAAACCTTGCAAATTTACACTGATTGTAAATGCCTTATTCTTCAACTCTTCCACATGGACAATTTTTTCCTATTCCTTCAAGAGTTTCTTCATGGATTACAGCTTCACTTTTGTGAGAATTGATGTGGCTAATAACTTTGAGAACCCTATCGAAGAGTACAAGCTTAATTAAATCTAACAAATGCATGAATATTGGAGAATGGTGCACCATATATGGCTTAGGAGATTTAATAGGCCAAATATTAAAGATGTTGTAAGGGAAGTGATATGGATTTGTTTGAGAAAGTCTAAGCATGTTATCTGAAGAAACTAGGAGATCAGAGGTTTGAGTACAGAGCAAGAATTGAATATAAATGCATGGATGCATTTGTCTCATTTTGTGTTGGTCATGAACCTTGTCTTCCTAATTAATAAAGTACATAAAATGTTTTAGGTATAATGTCTACCATTGGAGTCAAACAATCATTTGTTGACAAGTACTGCTTTAGATTTTTTTTTTCAAATTTTTTAAAACTCTGCATGTGAGAATTATTGCTAAGTTGACAGTGCAATGACTTCTTTTAATTAAATCATAACTAACAAAAGAGATTAGATAAAGCTTTCATAGCCATTCACCCGTGCTGCATGGGTTTTAATCCCTTGAAATGAAGAGTTAAAGTTAATGTTCAACCTTTTGGGGGATTCCTTGTAGCTCTTTTGAATGGTCCTCTATTCATCCCTTAGTAGGTCGCACTTCTACATTGATCTCTATTCTAAAGTGCCAGATATAAAAATTGTGAGGTTGGAAAATGTGAGTGTGGTATCGAAAAGGAAACCCTAGCATTTTACTAGCTCTTTTTTCTACAAAATTTTTTTACTTTTTATTTTTGTGTAAACTCAAAGTTACATAACTGGAGAACTCCTATTCCCCTTTCCATTTTTGTGCATCCTTATATGTTCATAGAAAGCAAGAAAATATCCTAAGAAAATGAAGTACATATTTTTGTTATAATTTATATTGAGAAACATTTTAATGCAAATAATACTATCTCATAAATATGCTAAAGTGATGATAAGGGCAAACATAAATAAAATTAAGTAAAAAAAATTAATATAAATAAATTACAATTACATTAAAAATATAAGGGTAGTAAATAAAAAATAAATATCATAAAATAAAATAAACTAATTAGAAAATAACTATAATTATAAATATATAAATAATTACAAATATAGAGTAACAAAACAATGTAGAACACAAAAATTGAAAAATAATATAAACAACTTAAAAAATTTAAGGCATTTTTTATAATTATTAAATATAATTTTACAAAAATCATTAATAAATTAATGAGGTAATTTAAAAATTAATCAGTTGAAAAAAATACACTTAATTAGAAGAAAAAGAAAGCAATTTTTTTTTTGGTTGAAAATTTTAATATGTCAATATTCAACAAATATTTAACCAATATCAATTTATATTATGTGAATTTTAAATAATATTTAATTATAATTATAATTAATTCAAATGTTACTTATAATACTGTGCAACGGAAGAAAACATTAGTTATTACATATTATAAATATCTTATACTATAATTTTTTTTTAAAAAAAAATCTATAAAATAAACGAATGTGAAGAGACTGTATAGTGGCAAGCATGGCAGCAAAGACTTGGAGAAGTTTAGTGCAACCAACTACTGGTTTGAGTTCTTCACTTGGTCACCCAAAGACTGGGCTCGACACAATCAGAAAAACCAGCTGCTTTGAATAGAAGCAGGGGGTGGAACACAGTTTGGCGTAGTGACGTGGCTACTCTGAAAACAACAAATCGCAAGAATCTTTAATTCTGAAGAAAGGCCTCTGAAGCTTGTGTGCAAAACCGCACAATACTTCAAATTATATATAAATAATACATTTTTGTTATATTGCCATATCTGTGTCGTGTCATATCTCGTATCTAAATTAATATCCATACTTCTTCTGCTTGGAACCAAGGTTATTTTCACCTTGAGGCTGAGAGTGACTCTTTGGTTTTGATCTCTGCCCTGAAGGATGACGCAGAACCTTACTTGGGACATGAGAATCTCATGAAGCGCGTTAGAGGATGGCTAAAGAGCGTGGGATGTGCACCTTTCTCATGCTTTTAGAGAGGGCAATAGCCATGTGGATTGCTTGGATGGTCGGAGCCTGAAGATGGAGATGGGATTCCACTTGCTCAGGGAAGCTCCTCTTTTACATTTGCTTCTTTTTTATTATTATTATTATTGATAGAAGAAAAGTTTATAATAAGAAAAGACTACTCTATTTTAAAGTCAGACATATTACAAATTGAATCTCAATAAAAATTAATAGTACTATTTATAAATTACTTATCAAAAGAGATTGTTAGCAGCAGAAATCAAACACCCGGCTTGCAAGAAAAATATTTTGATTTACCATCAACTCCTGTTAGCATATTTGTTTCTTCTTGGTGACGCTGTGGGAACATGTTTTCCACGAACGTTGCTGTCTTTGTGTTTCTCTTCGTGGGCTGTTTAGCCCCATTATCTTACCAGAAAAAAAAATGTTAAACTGCATATATTATTCAAGCTATTCCTGTAAAAAAAAAAATTCTTCATGGTATAATGTATCTATTGTTCTCCTTATGACCAATATTTGTGAATGTTTTAACATTTTAAAAGCTGTTGTGATGCGGTTTAAACTATCTAGAAAATGATGTAAAAATTTAATCAAAGCCATTTTTAAGAACAAAACTGATTTATAGGATGTTGGATAATCATTTTCAAAAGTTGTGCTACTGCCAATAGAAATTAATTAAATTAATAAAAATCAAAATATTTCACTTTTAAGGTGTAAGTTCATGAATTCTTGTTGCCAATAATCTTTTTTAGTAGACAATTTTTAAGTACTACCATAAGTTTTTGCTCAAACTTATGATATGTTAGCCTTGAAATAAGATAAGCTCTCCTCACCCTAAGTCATAAAAAGAGAACTTCATTTTACAGTAATAAAAAGTTTGATATAATCTTATTATTCATAAGTCATAATTATTTGACAAAGAAAATTTCTTTATTATTTATTAAATTTAAAACTAATTTGATACATCATTTGATTGAAGTTGAAAGAGATATGTGAAATTTATATACTTGATCTACATGGTGTTTACAAATAACATGCACGTACATGCATGTGTGTTTGTGTGCTCGCGCTATGTTCGTGTGCGCATGTGTTTGTGCATGTGCGTGTGGGTGTGTGCATGTGTGAGTGTGTGCATGTGTGGATGTACGTGCGTGTGTGTGTGTGTGTACGCATGTGTGTTATTTTGTGTGTTTATTTGTGCATGTGTGAGTCTGTGTTGTGAATGTTTAAATAATTTGTGTATTTCTCATTAATTGCTGACCGCAGCTATATATGTATATGTATTACATTGTAAGATAAGGATAGGGAAAATATACATGATAAGATAAGGATAGGGAAAATATACATGATAAGATAAGGATAGGGGAGATATGCTATCAGATTACAACAAACATTTAAATAAAAAGAGGATAAGCCTTATCAACTGTAGGAATAACTCTAACACCCCCTGGCAAGCCCATGGGCATCATGAAGAGGCAGCTGGGAACAAAGATGCCGAAAGGTAGCGATGGGCAGGGTCTTGGTAAATAAACTAGCAAGTTGCATTTGAGAAGGAACAAACCGAACCTATAGAACTCCATTAGCAACCTGTTCTCGAACAAAATGATAATCTAATTCTATATATTTGGTTCTTGCATGAAAGATGGGATTAGAGGTGAGGTAAATTGCACCAATATTATCACAATGTAGTGTTGTAGAAGAGGGTAGAAAATCAAGTTCTTGAAGAAGAGAGTGAAGCCAGAGAATTTCTTGTGTAGCATTAGCAATGGCTTTATATTCACTCTCGGTGCTGGAACGAGAAACGGTGGACTACTTTTTAGCCATCCAAGAGATCAAAGATTTTCCTAGAAAAATTCCATAACCACCAGTGGATCTTTAGTAATCTAAATCTCCATCCCAATCACTATCACTATAAAAAGTTAAATCAAGACTAAAAGTGGAAGAAAAATGTAAACCTCTTTTGTTGGTGCCCTGAAGATATCTTAGCAACTATTTAAGCGCTGCTCAATGCTCTTCACTTGGAGAGTGCATGAATTGACACAATTTGTTGACACTAAAGGCAATATCAAGCCGTGTGATGGTGATATATTAAAGAGCACCTATATATTGACGATATTGGTATGCTTGAGCTATAGGTTCCCCTTGATTACGAACTAGAGGTGGCTTTGTGGCAATAGGAGTGTGACAAGATTTGCAATTAGAGAGACTAGTTTTTGTGAGCAAATCTGAAATATATTTGTGCTGGTGAACTAAGATTCCATCCTTATGTTGTTGCAGTTGAAGTCCAAGAAAGTAGTGAAGGTTACCAAGATCACGGATGGGGAATTCAGCCTTTAATTTATTTATGATGTTGGGGACCAAATTCAAGCTGGAACCTGTTATAACCAAGTCATCAACATATACAAGAACAAAAATAATATTATCCCCATTTTTGTAATAAAATAGAGAGTGGTCTACCTTGGATCCGATAAAGTTGAGAGATAATAAGACTTGGCTAAGGTGATGAAACCAAGCCCTTGGGGCTAGTTTTAAACCATAGAGGGATTTATACAAAAGGCATACATAATCTGATTTGAGGTCATCAACAAAACTAGGAGGTTAAGCCATGTAAATTGTCTCCGAAAGATGACCATGTAAGAAAGCATTAGAGACATCCAATTGGTGCATGGGCCACTTATGCATAGTAGCTAGGGCCAAGATTGTGCGAATGGTTGTGGCCTTAATGAATGGACTGAAAGTTTCCTTATAATCCAGGCCAGATTGTTGGGTGAAACCTTGAGCAACTAACCTTGCCTTGTAACGTTCAATGGTGCCATCCGAGTGCCTTTTTATCCTATAAATCCATTTACTTCCAACAACATTTGCATTAGGAGGTTTTGAAATCAAAGTCCAAGTGGAATTGGCAAGGAGTGCATTAATCTCATTAGACATAGCATGGTTCCATTCCTTATATTTGCTGGCTTGAAGACATGTTCAAGGTTCAGTTTAAAGAAAATTTTTTGGAGTTTTAACAACAACATTAGCATGTCTTTCGGCTAAAGTGGCAGGGCGAAGAGTCATGGAGTGAGTACGGTTATCATTTGATGAGGAGATGGGATATTGAGTAAGATCAACTAGCAATTGTAAATCGGGAGGGGAGGTGTGTGGAGGTGTGTGAGGGGAGTGGAATGGGATATAGGAGCAGGACTAGTTAATGGTGAAGTAGTGGGTGAAAATGGTGAAGGAGGAGGGACGAGTAGTGTAGGAAGAGGGGAATATGGAGAAGGAGAAGAAGTGTATGTGTTACCTGGGATCAAGGTAGAAGATGGCGTGGACATAGTTAACCAAGGATGAGTCGTTGTCTCCCTTTGCACATTGGTTGCTAAAGACATTTTAAATGAAAAAATTTGTTCATTGAAATGAACATGACGCGCCACATAAATTCGACCAGTAGAAATTTGTAAGCATAAATATCCATGATGAGTTGGAGATCTTCCAAGAAAAACACAAGCATCAGTTTTATATGAAAATTTATTTTTGTTATATGGTCTAAGAAGAGGATACACAGCACAACCAAAAACTTTTAAATCATGATATGCAAGGGGTTTATTATGTAACAGTTGAAATGGATTTGAATTTTCTATAATTTTGCTGGGCATATAATTAATTAATTGTACACTAGTTTGAAAAGCATATTGCCAAAATTTTAAGGGAATATTTGCATGAGCCAATAAGTGAGACCCGTGTCAACAATATGGCGTATTTTTCATTCAGAAAGACCATTTTGTTCATGAGTGTAGAGACAGGCTATTCAATGAATTATTCCATGTTGTTTGAAATAGGAATTTAATTTTTCATATTTACCTCCCCAATCTGAATGAAAGCTTAAAATTTTGCTATTAAATTGACGAAGAACAAGGGCTTCAAAGTCTTTAAACATTTGAAACACTTGGCTTTTGTTCTTTAAAAAATAAATTCAAGTAAATCGTGTATAGTCAACAAAAATAAGACAAAATAAGAGAAACCTAAATTGGATAAAATAGGTGCTGGACCCCAAACATCTGAATGAATTATTTCAAAAGGTTGAGTACTAGTGTGCTCAACAGAAGCTAAAGGTAATCTAGCTAATTTTCCTAACTTACATGCATGACAAATAGGAAAAAATTTAGAGGAATTAGAGCATGGTAAATTGTTTTGTTGAATAATAGAAGTTGCAAATCGAAGATGTGGATGTCCCAATTTAGCATGCCAATCTGCAAAGGTAGAACATTCTCCAAGCATTGCATGCTTTTTTTGGAGGTGGAAGACGATATAGCCCTCCTTCACTCGGTCCTTGCAATAGGATTGCCTTGGTTTTTTTATTCTTAACCACAAAATGGGAAGGCCAAAATTCAAAGAAGCAAGAGTTGTCAATGGTAAATTTTTGAACGGAGAAGAGAGATTTAGTTAAGCTAGGAACATGAAGAACATTGCAAAGTTTTAAATTAGATTGGTGAAAGGAAGGATATGATGCCTTACAGGTATTTGCAATATGTATGCCTTGCCTATTACCAACTTTTATTTGATCCATACCTTTGTATTGGCTAATATTATAGAGAGCAGATGAATGAGGAGTCATATGATGTGTTGCTCCAGTATCCGATGTTCATCCAATGTAGAGTTAAGGGGCTAGAGAATAATGTTGATACTTGGAACCCGAATTAGTTGTATGATGGTACTCATGACATGCAAGATTTGCTTGGCTGATAGAATGTGAGGGGCGACGTGAATGATATCTACGACGACACCAATTAGCAGTGTGGTTATACAAGCCACATATTTGACAAGCAACCTTAAAATGCTTCTAATTGTGGAAGAAAGGAATAGAGGGCAATCTGGGAGGAGTAGATGCCATAGTGTGTCTAGCAGAAAAGTGAGCTTGGGGTACCTCTTGCATGCTGTGTAAAAGAATTTCATGAGCTATTAGTTGACTGTGTAATTCCTGCAAAGTTACCGGTTCAGGTTTGAGATTTAGTGCTGAGATAATATGATTAAATTCACTTCCAATGTTGCTATAGATAATTGCATTTAAATTTAGGTAGGAATATAATTCTATCAGCTACAACTAATTCATCAACTAGACCCTTGGCCTTATGAAGATAAGCCGAAACTGGCATGTCATTCCTTTTGAGTTCTTGTAACTCAATGTGAAGCTATAATTGGCAATTTTGGGAGATAGATCCAAATGCATTTGTTAAAGCTAGCCAGACATCATGAGAATTGGCAAGACCAATAATATAAGGAAACACTTCTTCGATGAGGGAGGAAAGTAGCCAGGTTAGTAAAAGTTGATCTTTTTGAAACCAAGTAGTATAGGCTGGATTAGGAATTTCGATTGTTAGATTTTCAGGTGAGAGAATAGTAGTAGATGGTGCTGGATGAGTCCCATTGATAAGCCCAGTCATGTCGTGATAATTAAGTAAAGGGAGAAACTAAGTTTTCCAAGCTAAACAATTTTTAGGGTTTAATTTGATAGTGAAGCTATGATGTGTAGTTGGCATGGAAGAGTTTGGTTGGTTGGACAAAGCAAGTTGATTGGCCATAGTAAACAGATATCTAGAGAGGCTCTGATACCATGTGAATGTTTAAATAATTTGTGTATTTCTCATTGATTGTTGAACGCAGCTATATGTGTATATGTATTACATTGTAAGATAAGGATAGGGAAGCTATACATGATAAGATAAGGATAGGGGAGATATGCTATCTGATTACAACAAATATTTAAATAAAAAGAGGATAAGCCTTATCAACCGTAGGAATAGCTCTAACATGTGTGTGTTAACGTGTGCTTTTACTCATGTGTGTTCTTTTGTATGTGTGTCTGTCCATGTGTGTTTATGTGTGCGTGTAAAATATTAAAAACTTAATAAGAATATAATAAAGATATGTATCTTGATTTTTAACTAAAACATAGAAGCTAATAACCTTTTAAAAGCTTTTCCATAGTGCTTTTGAAAAGAAGTTGTAAGCATGAGTTGTTTGTCAGGTCATCTTATATACTCTTAAATGCTGTGTTTTTTTTTCTAAATTTACTATTACGTAAACATGAATTGTTTGTTAGGTGATCTTGTAGCATTTCACATCATTTTTTATTTATAGAAATGTGAGGAAGATAATGGCAAAATCAATTCATTCAAAGTGATAATATCAAAAATTAAAACTCTAGATAGATTTAAAAAAAAACCATTTTGTATATTTATACTTCCTACTACTTCATTTTTGCATGCTGTTATTGAAATACTTCATTTTGTACGCAATAGTCTTTTTGGTGCGCATTAACAGAAATTATCTCTGTGAAAAGAACATTTTCCGAGCCAAACATACTTTTAGCAAAATGAATGGTGGTAGGGGAGGCTTACATAGAAAGAACAGAAACATGACTATCGGGGCCTAGCTGATTGGAATTGGTATAATTTTATGATGGAATTTCTTGGTTGTCATGCATTTATTCATTTGGCTTAAGTAGAATTTCGTTCTTCGGGCTTATATAATTATAGTATTTTTGTACGCAAATAGTGAAAACAGACAAATTAATATCACTAAACTTAAAATACAAAGACTAAAAGTATATAATCACTAAAATAATTATTAAAATAAAAAGACTAAAAGCATATTTAAACCTATTCATTTTTATTTTTGCCTCATTTGTCTTTTCACCCAAAAACGTGTGTGTGTATTAACAAAAATGAACACGCATCTATATACACGCACATGCATACGCACGCAGATACAAGTAAACACACGCAAAGACAGATAAACATACATGTACGCATTAACATAAATGATCTCTCTGAAAAGAATATTTTCCGAAACAAATATTCTTTTTCGCAAAATTAATGGTGGTAGGAGAGGCTATTTCATAATAAGAACAGAGATATTACTATGGTAGCCTACCAGATTGAAATTGGTATAATTAATTTTACGATGGGATTTCTTGGCTATCATGCATTTATTTACTTGACTTAAGGATTAAGCAGATGTTGACTTCTTGGCATTTATTCACTTGGCTTAAGTACAACTTTATTCTTTTTATTTAAATGTTTGTATAACTTTAATTTTTAAAATTTTAATTTTAATTTAATTTTATTTTTATTACCTTATCTCAAGGAGCTCTTGATTACAAGGATGAAATTGTTACCGACAATTGGTCATGCGTTTTATTGCAACAAAGTAGACTCCTCTTCATTTCAATCATTTCCATCCTTGGAACGTCGAGAATTTAACGAGATGCCATGTTGGGAGGAATGGCTACCATTTGACAGCGAAGGTACCAACTTACCTTTTCCTTGTCTTAAAATTTTGCACTTAGATAAGTGTCCTAAGTTGAGGGGAGACTTGCCCAACCATCTTCCTTTATTGACAGAAGTTCACATATCTGAACGCAATCAGGTAGAGAAAAAATCATCAGCTCTGCACTGGATTACATCAATTAAAAAATTAACACTTAAAAAATGGGGACATGGCTTATTGTGGGTTCTTGATAACAATTGTCAGTGCTCACTAGAACACCTAAGAATTGAGAAGTGTGACAGCTTGCAGTCTTTGCCAAGAATGATACTAGGTAGCAATTGCCTTCAAGATTTGTATCTCAGCAATATCCAATCCCTCACGTCCTTTCCAACAGATGGTTTGCCCACTTCATTGCGAAGACTTGAAATTCAGAACTGTGAGAAATTAGAATTCCTACATCAGGAAGCTTGGAAAAATTACACGTCACTTGAAGGTTTTACAATTGTTAATAGCTTCCATTCGTTGACATCATTTCCATTAGATTGTTTCCCTGGGCTTAAATATCTTCTTGTTAGCAGTTGTTCTAATTTGGAATCCTTACACAAGTTGAAGACTTTGCTCCTAACATAGTTTCTCTAGAGGTCATTCTAGCTATGCGAAAGGATTAAATCAATGTCAAAAGTACAAATTGACACCCTCCCAGCCCTTCTATGGTTGTCCCTCGATGGTCTTCCAAATCTTGAATCGTTGCCTCAATGTGGTTTTCCTTCTAACTTAAGAGGAATTACGGTAAGTAATTGTAAAGGACTATCACCTATGGCTATAGCTGGCTGGGGTTTTCAACGGCTCATTTCACTCTCACACGTTTATGTTGTCGGTGATGATATAGTACATAATATGCTGAAGGAGCAATTGATGCCCACTTCTCTTGTGCGTCTCTACATCAACTATCTTTCCTATCTAAAATTATTGGAAGGAAAAGGGCTTCGACATCTGACTTCTCTGGAAGAGCTTCACTTCTGGAGTTGTTCAACCCTTGAGTCCTTGCCCGAAGACGACCTGCGGCTGCCATCCTCTCTTTTGCTACTAAGTATTTGGTTGTGTCCTATATTAGAAGAAAGGTAACGTAATCATAGAGGGAAACATTGGTCCAAGATTGCTCATATTCCTGCCATGCAGATAAATGGAGAAGTAATAATATGAGCTCTAAGATAATGGGAAACATAAAAAGGTAAGCTTTAAAACTCAACAACTACCTCTTATTTATTTCCCGTTTTCATATGGCACCAAAAAACTTTGGTATTTCCTTGTTCATAGAGGTCAGCATCAAGGCATTATCTGCTAATACTAGAATTCTAAAATTCTAGAATTTGCTTAACTAGGGTTCTCAATACTTTTGCAATTTCTATTAATTCTAGGTTTGAAACTTTGAACTGTAGGTTATGTTTATACTGCTTATAATCTAGTAAATTATGTTATTGAGTGGTATAGAACCAAAGGAAACAACTAGAGACTAAACGCAATATGCAAGTTTTATTGATCAACGAGAAATGAACATACGATAACTTAAAAAAATAAAATAATCAAGCATACCCATATATGTAGACATATAGGTTAAAGAAGTCTAAATAAACTAAAACACTTAAACAAATAAAATAATAGTTTATCTATAGATAACTAAGACTCAAATAACCAACTAACTAAATCATAATCCCAAAATTAAAACTGAACATACGATAGATAAAATAAAAATTAAAGATAAGATAGTTCAAGACCTGCATTATTGACTCGACCTTCATATAACTTCTTCTCAATAAAAAGAGTATACTTGCTTCAATCATAATAGGATGTGTGTGTATGCAAGTGTGCTACGAACCATGCATAAATTATTTGCAGTAGAAGAAATTCTCTGAAGTTTCTTTGTTACTGAAAGTTATATTGATGAATACTGGTTACCTTCGATGGTCATTTTGCAATTATGGGTTTCCAGATTTCTTATATTAAATAATTGTTAGGAGCAACATCTCAGTCTGAAGAATTTGGACTTGTAAAAATGAGTGAAAATATATCTTTTCGGTAGCATTCATGATTTTCTATTCTATCTCTTAAAGGAACACATTTATTTATACCTAATGATTAACAGTGGTCTAAAAGTTCCCTGGAAAAGTGCCTCAGATCAGGTCATGGCTGGGTGAGTTTGGTTTTGCTGTGCTTATAGTTGGAAAGTACCATCCTACATTTTTCCTCGTATATTTTCTGGCAAGATAAAGTGAGGTCATTGTGGATTTGCATTTCTGGTTTGGAAGTAGGTACATGATTTGTCCCTGGGAGCAGTCTTCATGACTTCAAGCTCTAACTACAAAGGTCAGGATATATGTTGGTGAAAAGTTGTATATTTTCATATTTTAACACTTAAATGTGGATTTTCATTTCTTTAGAACTTTTGTTAGTGACTCTATGAGGAAACAGTAGTTTTGGCAATGACATCAAATGGTTGAATTACACCATCTTGTGCTAAACAATAGTATTTAAATAATAATATTTAATGAGATGAAAAATAAAAGCGCATTTCATTTCTGAAAACATTTTCAGTTTTTATTATCTATTTTTATTTTTAAAATTGAATTTAATTTGTATATTTTCATTATTTAGAAAATATGTTTTCTTTTTGAAGGTCAAAATTTGTTTATATTTATTTTTAAATCAAATTGGCAGAAATAACTATAAATATTACTTGATTTTTGAGTTTGATCTTCAATAATTATAAGATTATTTTATTTTTTAATATCTATGATAGACTCTTTTAAAATTACACTAGTTATCTTTTGAAAATACTAAAAAAAATTTTAGACGTTTTATATTTTTATCTAGTTTTAGAAAATATTTTCCTAAACTCTACCAAACACATATTCAATCATGTTTTCTGTTTTCAATGACCAGAAACAAACAAACCAAACAAGCCCTAAGTGTAATAACCCTCAGCTAATAAAACCTTTGAAGGTTAAGTACAAATCATTTGAAACAAGAAAGTTGAAAACAACGTAAAATTTTAGAGCGTTTATGACCTTTTTTTCTGACCTGTCTTCACTCATATAAGCATAAATCTCTCATATGAAATCTAAATTAAGTGCTTCTAATTTCTATTGAAAGATAAGACATATATCTACAACTTTGATGTTAGGAACTTTTGCTAATTCAGTTAATATTATAGTGATAAGAGGCAAAAATCGCAACGTAGTGTGGTCTGGACCTTTGCTCACTATTTTATGTATAACTCCTTCATATGAACTCCACATTATGTGATTAAAGTGGCTAATGAAAGCTAAGAGAAAGGGCTACAACTTTCATGTTGGACATTTTGTCAAATTCTGCCAAAAACATGGTGCAATGTAGCCTCGAAACACGGTCGTGCTCCAGGACACGGCCAGGCCGTGCTTCGGGCTGTTTCTGCGTTTTTCTGCAGCTTCCCCCTCCCTTCTCCTTCATTTCCTCCTGCATCTGACTCCCTCTCTCTCTCTCTCTCTAAAATTTTCTCTACCTTCTCTTGATTACTTACATTGTTTTCAGACATAATTCTCAGAATATTCTCCATATTTCCAAATTAATAATTCAAAGATCAATTTAAATCCTACTTTCTATATTTTATTCCTCAAGAACTTCAGTACCACTAATTCACTTTATTACATTCCTCAAAGCACCATAAGGCCATCATTTTTTTTTCTATTCCTTTCATCTAAAAATCGTTATATAGTTCGGTGTCCAAACTCACTATTTTAAGTTATATTCTTCCAAGATTTCATTCATTAGTCACTTCTAACCAATTGAAATCACAAATTTCCTACTTTTGTCTTATCTATCTTCCAGTAAACCCAATATGTTCACATCCTCCTCTTATAACATTTTTCCACCACTATCCAATCCTTAAGCAATCCTAACATATATTACTTTCACTATTCATATTATGTCTGCCACTTATCCATTTCAATTCACTTTTCACACATTCACATATTTTCATGACATACTATCCAAATATCAAACATCAACCAAGTCACAATCTTGACAAACGAAATAGTCATTTACTCACTCACCTATTAGAAAGCTTACGGTATTTTATGTAAAACTTCTGCCCAAAACTTCTTAAAATACTCTCTAAAAACAATCTGTGAACAATAGTTCTCGATCAGATATAATCGATATCAATACCTTATGAAGTCTTACTATTTTATTCAAAGACAAATTTGAACCTATCAATAATCACCCATTTTTATTCAGGTATCTCTATTTAATATTGAAATCTTGCAAGTCTTTGATGTTCTACTTTTACCTGTTGACAAGTTAATTATCGAGATACAAAATCAACTATATTTTTCTTCATACTGTCCCACCAATGAATTTCTTTTAGATCTTTATACATTTTAGTTACCTCAGGATGAATTGTATATAAAGATCTATGGGCTTCCTCTAAAATTTTTTTTTCCTTAAGTTCTTCTTTATTAAATACACACAATCGCTTGCCCAAACTCAGAATTCCTTCAGAGTCTACATTAAATTCAATATCACTACCATTCTTGACCTCTTAAATTTTCTTACATAAATAGGCATCATTTTCATGTGCCTTTTTCACCTACTCAACTAAAGATGATTGAAATTGTATGAATTTTACATGTATCACCATACAGATAATGCCTCCAAGCTTTGAGAGTAAAACTACTGCTATTATTTCCAAATCATAAGTCTGACAATTTTTTGCTCATGTGGCTTAAGCTGTCTAGATACATATGCAATGTGTAATAACCCAAACCTTTGGAAGTTAAATACAAATAATTTGAAACAAGGAAGTTGAGAACAATGTAAAATTTTAGAGCGTTTCTGACCTTTCTTCTGACCTCTCTTCACTCATATAAGCATAAATCTCTTATATGAAATCCAAATTAGGTGATTCCAATTTCTAATGAAAGATAAGACATATATCTACAACTTTGATGTTGGGCACTTTTGCTAAGTATGTGAAAATTATAGTGATAAGAGGAAACAACCGAAGCATAGTGTGGTCTGGACCTTTGCTCACTATTTTATGCATAACGCCTTCATATGAACTCCAAATTAGGTGATTCAAGTGGCTAAAGAAAGATAAGAGAAAGGGCTACAACTATCATGTTGGATGTTTTGTCAAATTATACCAAAAACTTGGTGCACTGTAGCCACGAAGCACGGCCATGCTCCAGGACACGGCCAGGCCGTGCTTCTGGCTGTTTTTCCGTTTTTCTGCAGCCTCCCCCTCCCTTCTCCCTCATTCTGACTCCCTCACCCTCTCTCTCTCTAAAAAAAATTTTCTCTACCTTCTCTCTAAGATATCTCATCATTTGGACGTCATGATTTGAGCAAGCAAGGTACCGTTGGACTCGTGGGAAGGAGAGCTACAAACCTCACCGATCAGTTTCGCCGAAAAACAGCCGAATTTTCGCCGAAAAATCGCATGAATAGTAACCTCCAAGGTAAATTCCGTCCAATCGCATTTTAGGCTTCGTTTTTATCGAAATTCTTTCCATAGATAGTCTTAAAATTAGTTTCTATGCTAGAATATAGGGTTTTTAGGTTTTGGCGTGAATAGTGTTTTTTGGCATGAATAGTGTCGTTTAGGATTTATCTAATTTTCATGTTATGTCTATTTTTTCTAGGTTGTTGAGCCACCACGAGGTGAAATTCTCGTTGTTGAACTCCTAGTACGGTGAGTGGGTTTTTCATACTATAGCGCATGTTTTACGAATTCGGTTTATAATTTTCTCGTATGATTTTAACTAGTTGGAATGTATGCTAAATTGTTTTACCGCTTTGAAAACCAATATGTTCCAATCATGTTAGAAATTATAAATTTCAATCCTAGTTGAACCCTAGGTATGCAGGGCAAGTATCTAGACTGATAATTCTCCATTTGAGCTAGATTTATAGAAATGTGAACTTAGTCATAGAAATGAACTAAGTTAGCCATGAAATGATTTGATGCATGCGAACATCTATGCAACGTCTACGGACGATATGTTTAAAAGGAAAGTTTATGATGATAAAAGTCTCCATGGGAATACATGGATGGAATACATGGATGAAACATATTTTAGAAAGAAATTTTATGCATGAAAAGAGCTAGATGGAGAATTATCGCTTTATTATAATGTTATTGAAATGTTTTACTTTAAACTTTTTGAATAGAATATTTCAAATGTTTTCTATTGGAGGGACCCTTTTAGATCACTGTTAGCTAGCCGCAGGTAGTGCTAGCCCTGGTGCACCATGATCATGTTAAGGCTTCGGCCTAGGATACTGTGACAGGCATATGGCTGCCTAAGACACAGGAATTTAGGGTGGACTTATGTCTACGCCTACAGTGATTGCCATACCCATTGCTATGTGCTTGGGAAAATTTAGGGTAGACTTATGTCTACGCCTACAGTGATTACCCTACCCTTGCTGTGTGCTTGGGGAAGATGATAGATCTGTTAGAAAAGACCTCCAATAAACTAGTGCATTTTTCTTAAAAATTAAATGTTTCTAAACATTCTCATTCATCATTGTTATTGCATAAATAACTTCATTTCTTACTTACCATGCATAA
This sequence comes from Gleditsia sinensis, assembly GCA_037074535.1. Taxonomy (NCBI): domain Eukaryota; kingdom Viridiplantae; phylum Streptophyta; class Magnoliopsida; order Fabales; family Fabaceae; genus Gleditsia; species Gleditsia sinensis. Next base: position 19,043,154 of record CM073470.1, read on the forward strand.
TTGATTTGCTTTACGGTTACTTATTTAATCTTGTTTTATCTTTTGAACATACATTTGAATTGTTTAGCTTTTCTTTCAATAAATTATGGTTAAATACTTAATGTTTCAATTATTAAACTCATTGCGAAACACTCGTGCTTGGTTTGACCTATTTTTGTTATAGTATGATTTACCCATTCACTGAAATGTGGTAATCTCACCCCTCTTCTGTTTCCTTCCCTTCCCCACAGATAGTCAAAGAAACTTTGATCCAGCCACAGCTCCGTAGGAGGCTGAATATAGAATTGGTGAGCCCCAGTTTGGACAAGGCTCCGTTGTACTGGTTGTATAGTTTAGTTAATGTCTAGTGTATCTCCATGAACTTACAGGCAGGATCCTCGCTTCTTGTGTACTTTGATGTGTAGTTTGGAAAATAGTTTTATGTTTTACAACTATGTTTGTTTTATGAGGCCATGAGTCAAGTTGAATCAAGGATATTGGATTTATGAGATATATATATATATATATATATATATATATATATATATATATATATATATATATACAGTATTTTCTTATATTGGATGTAGCATATGTGGCCAGTTATATTTATTATGTACTCTGGATTGTGTGCTGAATGTTTGTGCATGCTATGTGTTAGGCTTACGGCTAGGGGGAAACCCTTATGCCGTGCCGGTCATGTGTTCCATCATTTGGGGCCGTGACATTATTGATTTGAGATAATATCATTGGCCCTCGCAACCTATGCCCAGAAATAAAATATCAAGACAGAAAAGATGGAAGGGTACCTGGGCAATGGGAATTCTAACAAAAACCATTTTTTTTCAAGGACAACTTAATGTTTCTTTCTTAATTTTTTGGTTCATTTAGCTTTGATTGGAACTCAAACTCCACTCCATCAGCCTTGGACATGAGTTTGCTTTTTGGGAAGTTTTCATACTAATTTCAAAAATTCGAAATCCCTAACTTGGAAAAATCTAAATTACCAAACCTGAATTTTTGGGAAACAAAGCATTTGTTATTGTTTTTCTGAAATGGCTCTCTACAGCATGGAGTAATATGTCATAAATTATATGAAGTTGTGTTCGACCACCCTCTTATTTTTATTTTTTATTTTTTATTAAAATTAAATTTGATCTTATATTCTGTTTCGATAAATCAGGTTAGAAAAGCTGAGAGAAGAAGTAAAATTACTTTGCTTCAAAGGAGGCTGCTTGTGGTGGAGGTTGAGAAAAGGTTATGCAGTTCGAAAATTATGTTGAGCTAGGGCTGGTAAGAAACTAATCCAAGTGTTGTCTATATTTATTTCTACCTTTCCAAAATTAAGATTCAAATATACAAGAGTTAACTGACAATCTAATCCTTAGATTTATAGCTCCACTAAGCCTTTGTGTTCTATTTCTCTTGAGTACACAAGTTATTTGAAAATATCAAACTCATTGCATATTAGTCTGTTTAAAAACTAATATGCAATGAGTTTGATATTTTCAAAAACTAATAAAATAACTAATTTACAATAAATTGATAATTTCAATAATTAATTTGTGCACTCAAGAACATTTGGAGATTAAAATTAAATGAGTCTATAAATTTAGGACCAAATTGTGAGTTTACTCAATAGATAACTCTTCTATATCTCAACACCTTTAATATTTCTTATGTAAAATTGTTGGAAGGAAAAGGGCTTAAACGCCTAACTTCTCTGGAAAAGCTTAGCTTAAGGAATTGTCCAAACCTTGAGTTCTTGCCATAAGGCGAGCTGCCATCCTCTTTTTTTATTTTTATTTTTATTTTTTGTTATTGAGTATTTATCAGAGAGGGAAATATTGGTCCAGAATTGCTCATATTTCTGCCATAATGATAAATGAAGAAGTGATAAAATGAGCATAGAAATAAGAGGAAGCGTCAAAAGGAAAGCTCTGAAACTCTAAGAATATATAACATCATTAGTATACTTTAAAAACTACTTTTTCTTTGGTAGGAACTTCATGTTCACTTTTATTTATTGGTTTGTTGAAGGCTGAAACTGGAATAGCAGAGCTGATAGTTGTTGGGTCGTCAATGCAGGTATTAACTTGGTATTCATTTCCTTTAGTTAAGGATTTATGACGTGCATATTTCTAAACACAATGTTATTGACCAGATAAGAGTTCCATTGCAAGATACCCACAGGAAGATCTGGCTTGTGGACTTCTAGATGCTGTCAACGTGAGAAAGTGTCCAATATTTTCTATACGAAATTTGTTACCCTTAAATTTTCTTTTATAAAAAAATCTTACAATTTACTCTGTCAGGCCAACAGTGTTAATAGGATCATCTGGAGTAGGTAAAACGTTTAAAAAGGATGTGGTTGAAACCATGATATACTTGAATAAGGTTCTTTCTTACTTTCACTAATAATATTTAGGGAAAATTGCATTTTTCTACCTGGACTTTTACTTTCAATTGCAATTTTTTCCCCAATCTATTAATTTTTGTAGTTGACCCTCTAATTTATCTATTATATTGCACTTTACCTCCTATCATCTAAATTAGACATTAAATTTAACGAAAATTTTATAAAATTACTAAAATACTCTTCTATTTTCTTAACCCCCATTTTGTAATCTGCTTTATGGAAATGGTATTTTGATAGTTTCACATAACTACTGTTAAAATTATCATCTAATTTAGATGGTAGGGGGTAAAGTACAACGAAGTAGATAGACTAAGGAAAAATTAATATATTAGGGCAAAAATTGTAATTGAATGCAAAGATCAAGGTAGAAAAGAGTAATTTCTCCTAATATTTAAATTCCATTGTGAGAAGATTCTATCATTAATGTATATGATATTTATTGGCATGTAGAAACCACTCATTCTTACTTTCTCCAACCCAACTTCACAATCTGAGAGCACAGCTGAAGAATCTTATACATGGATGGAGTAAGGTAAATTTTCATATGAGGAAAACTCTATTTTTATTTCTAACAGATAGGTAATTTTTTAATTTAATCTTTTACAGGTTAATTTTTTTAATTTAATCTCTCACATATTAAAGTACTTGCAATATCATATTTTGTCACGGTCCAAACTTTGACGCTAAACTTAATTTATTATTGGAATTGTAGTTTTCTGTTATATTTATCTAACTTGATATATGAATTAGTACTCAATTAACATTGATTTGGCACTCATAGGCTCTTCATAGGCAGAATTTCTACTTTTTCAATTAAGTTAACCCGATTTAGGAATTCTAATTATAAGTGCTACATAAGTGTTAATTCATAGGTTAAGTCAAATAAATATGATAGGGAATTATATTATTAAAAGTGAGTTAAGTTTGAAATTAAATTTTGGACGTGACTATTGCAAATACTTTCATCTATTAGGGATTAAATTAAAAAATTCAATTTTGAGGGACTAAATTAAAAGTTCATCTATCTGTCTTAATTCATCTATCTATTTGTACAAAAATGTGATTTTTCTAATTTTCATTGTTCCGTTTGTTGTAATCCATTAGCCCTTGAAACATTTTTTTGTGAGTTAATGCTAGAACAAATGAACAAGCAGAGCTCTTATCTACCACTATTCCTCTTCAATTTTTGCAAGTGGAAGCCATTTGATCAATTGTTCAATTATCACTTTGATACTACTATGCCACTGTCTTGGGACTAGTCTCTTTATTCTCTTCTTAAGCCATCATTGTGTTTGATAAATGCCAACGTGTTTCATACAAAAACTTGGCCTCCACCAAACAGCACAGCAATAGAAAGGCTTCTTATTCTTCTTGGGAATGGTTTTAGCCCCAAGGTTTCATGCAATCAGTTTTGATTATCACAAAATCTTAAAAGAGAAAATTAAGGATTTATTCACATTATTGCATCTTTAAATGAAAACTACATATTAATAAAAAATATTCTATTTAATACTAATTGTAGCACTTTCAAATAAAGTTACCAAATCTATTTAGTTAAATCTCTTCATTAAATTTCAGATTTCTCAACTTAAATGCAAGATGTCATGAGGAATTATTAAATGAGACAAGATTTGGCATTTTAAGAGTCAAAGGTCATATAAAAGGCAAGATTATCGAAAGATACAAAAGGCATCATGTCTGGAAGGCTGTCAAATTCAAAAGGAGGCTATCATCAAGGACATTAACCTACAAATCAAGACCAAAGCTGTTGCCCTTCATCAATTACGGAAGTTGAAGATTCAAGTTATCACAGATCAAGCTTGAGCTATCATGGACCGCTTTGCCCAAGCTATTTTGTGCCTATTGTCTAGCTACATTTGCTTAATTCGGAGCTTAGTTTTGGAGCTTGGGTGAGACTCTACATTGTAATAGGCCAATTTACTCTTTCCTCTTGTATCGTTATTGGTGAGTGAAAGACAACCAACCTTGTATTTTTTGTTAGTGTACAAGTGAAAACCAACTTTGCAAATGTTTTAGGCGAGTGTGTGAAAACCTTGACATTGTGGGTGAGCATGATAAACCTTGTAATATGTTGCTTGTGATTGGAGTTAAAAACAGGATTTTGATTAGTTAAAAAAATACCTTGGGAGTCAAGAGGACTGGACGTAAATCTCGATTTGAGGTTGATCTAGGATATATCATTGTATTCTTTCTCCTTTCTCCTGTCCCTTGTCTCTTTTACTTATTGCTGCATTATATAAATTTATGTGCTGGTTCTAAGTCTATGTAACATTGCTTCTTGGTGCATTTTGTTTTATCATTCTTTTATCTATTTTATATTCGATTTTCTGTTAAGGAACTTGTTCTTTATTTTGGTTTTAAACTCTGCTTTTAGTTCTGTTCAGTTCTGTTTTCTGGAATTCTTGTTTGCTGTTTTCTCTTGTAAAAAGGCGCATTAGTTTGCTTGATTGCTCCATTATATATATATATATATATACATATACATATATATATATATATAGATATATGTATACATATATACATATATATGTATATATAGATATATATATATATATATATATATATATATATATATATATATATGTATACATATATATATATATATATATATATATATATATATATATATATATATACATATATATATGTATATACATATCTACATATATATATATACATATATATATATATATATATATATATATATATATATATATATATACATACATACATATCTACATATATATATATACATATATATATATATATATATATATATATATATATATATATATATATACATACATATATATATATATATATATATATACATATATACATACATATATATATATATATATATATATATATACATATATATATATATATATATATATATATATATATATACATATATATATATATATATATATGTATATATGTATATATATATGTATATATGTATATTCTAATATATACATATATACATATATATATACATATATATATATATATATATATACATATATATATATATATATATATATATATGTATATATATATGTATATATGTATATTCTAATATATACATATATACATATATATATACATATATATATATATATATATATATATATATATATATATATTCTAATATATCTTGGCTATTTAATATTCTGTTTTGATTGATAAAACAGGTTTTTTTTTCCGGTTGATCTATTTTAGCATTAATTTTGTGTTTTTAAGTGGATCATTCTACTCACCCCCTCAGGATGTTATTTTCAAATGGCACATCTTTGTTTCAAGTATTCTGCATCGTAAACAATTGTGTTTTTCTTATTTCAGCTTTAAGTATTCTGTGAACTACAATTTTGTCTTACCGGAATGATTGGATGTGACCATGTGATTGAGGATCTCTATTAGTTTTCATTTTCTACCACTAATATCTATTTTGAAGTTGTATCACGAACTTTAATCCTCTTTATTTTTTTTAAAAGGCGTTTTGTTCATGAAATCTTTTTAGATTATTTAAAACAATTCTGAAATGCAACTTTCTCACAAAATCTTTCACTTTCATTTCCATAGAGAAGGTGGGAATGTTAAATTCTCATAAGATGGAAATGTTCTAATATGTTAAAAAGACTATTTTGTATCTTTCGTTAATCAAATACACTCTTGAAAAAAATACAAAATAAAGCATTGAAATAATAATAACAATATTAGAATAAGATATAAAAAAAATAAAAATAAAAAAGTTATAATAAATAATTAAAAATTAGAAAAATTATATTCTATATTAAAATAAAAATGTGATAAATAATATCAATAAATAAATAAATAAAACATAATAATATGTAATATTATAAAAAATATATTCTTAGACATATAAGTGATGAAATGAACATTGGTAATGTTATATTTTCATAGTTGCCAATTCTAGGAATGTGCTCTGGCATAGGACTTTTTTATTCCACAAACCAAACACTCCCTAAATCTTTCATTTAAATGACTACTGATGTCACTAAATTTAAATGCAAATATCTAAAATAAAATTAAAGTTGAATGACTTTTTCGGAGTAATGTTCATTTTAGTGCAAGTTTGGTGCATGCTACTTGCTAACGGCGGATTTTGGATGATTCTGTTTTCAGAAAAATGAAAAATATTTGTTGTTACAAATTTAAATAGTAAGAAAGTTGGAATTACACTCTCCCTTTTTTCTAATAAAAAATTTAAAGTGAAGGAAGAACACTGTTTAAAATTCAGATATATCATAGGCTTTATTTAGATCGTATAGTGATATTTATATATGGCCTACAAAAAAGAAATGTTGACAAAGGGAATCAAATTTCAATCTTATAAGTGAAGTGTTTCGATCTTATTAACTAAACAAAAAAAAATACACAAATGTTACTTGAGTATCATGAGAAAAATAAAAATAAAAGAGAATGTACAAATACTAGATTAGGACTACGGTTGAAAAAGAAAATAAATAACAAAGTTGTTAGATAATAATCTAAGCACAAGAGTAGAGAAAGAGAGATTAAAAAAAAGGGAAGAAAAGCTTATGAAATTCCCCTTTCCATTTACTTTCAATTACACTACCATTACTCTTTTTTTCTAATGCTCTACATGCAAAGGATGAACCAAATGACTTTCTTTCATAGGAAGAAACGAAAAAAGATAACGCGCGTTCCACCCTAAAGCATATCTTGTCTTCGAAGCCCTCTCTAAAACATATTGTCAATGTGTGGTGATTCTTTTTTATTTTTTGGAGATTTAAATAATATTTATTTTAGTTTATTACCTCGAAGTTTAATTTTACATTTCTTTCATCTCTACGTTAGTTTATTTTAACAAAACTAACAAAGCCAATGATATAGAGATTTTTGAATGACCTGGCACTCTCAATATGTTGCTCCTTTTACAGAAGAAGCGTCTAACCACTTGAATTTACAGTATATGTTGATCAAAATGTCATTGTTCAATAACTCATGAGAAAGAAAGCATGTTGAGAGTATACATCACTGGCTAACATATTACACCACCAAAAAACACTCAACATTAATAATTTTATTTTAAAAAATGAACAGATAAATGTAAGTAATACAAAATTGAACTTTAAAGTAATAAGCTGGGACAAAAAATTTTGATAGCCTAAGTTAATACTACATCTATTTTTGAAGGATTAAAATATTGTTTTGCTTTTTTTATATACAAAATTTGATTTTAATACTAATTATTGCATCTCTCATAACTAATTACAAAATTTCTCGGAATAAATGAAAAAATAAAGAAAGAAAAGCAAGGTGAATGATGACTATTTCTGCGGATGTGACAATTCTTGGTTGTTTTCAAACACCAATATAAGAACACTTTCAAGAAAGAGACAATGAAGATATGACTGAAAGTTCCACCAGATATGATGGGACCATCCAAAACAGATAATGTGATATTCTAAACCTAATGAATAGAAAAATGCATGAGAGGCGATAATGCAAAAATCCAAAGAACAATTCCATCCCTTTAAGGAGTATAAAGTATTTTATTACTTTTTTTATTTTGACATGTGAATTTTCATCCTGTGGCCGAGATAAAGGAGTTGAAGTTTTCTTGTAATTGTTCATGTTATCGTGTAACGATTGAATTTTCATTTCCCATAGACGATTTTCAATATCTAAAAAAAAGTAATTTTAATTATTTATTTTGATTTAATAATTATAGGCCCAAAGTCTAAATTACCATTGTGTTTAATTTGTCGTGATAGGCAGTGCACAATTTTGCAGGAATGGTGGCACAGATAGTGGATGAGTATCACTTTATTATGATGAAGACTTCAACTCATGATGTGAGCATGGCTAGCGAATGGAAATGGAATGCAGACCTGCTTGAAGTCCCAAGTGGACCTGTCATAAGAGCTCAGGCTAAAAGATTTAAAGAAGCATTTAATGGTCTAATTCTAGAGGCCCAACAAGGAGATACCTGCATTACTACAAAAGAAGAGCCAAAACTTGTCCATGTTATTAAAATCCACTTAAATATGGGTTAAAACCAACCAATCTAAATATGGAGTTACAGTACAAGAAGATTCAAGGCTGAAGATTGAATATAGGCCCAAAATCAATGAGTTATTTTATAGCCCAATTTAAGCTACGTTTTTTCTGATTTATTTACTTTTAGTATTTTGTTTATTTGACAAGGAAAGTTTCCTATTTGATAGTTTCTAGAAGAGTTTTTTATTTGTATTTTTCCTTGCCTTATAGGAGTTTCCTATTTGATAGTTTCTAGAACAGTTTCATATTTCTAATTTTTCTTGCCCTGTAGGAGTTTTCTATGTAGTTTTCCTTATTAGTTTAAGTTATTGGGTTATTGACTTATAAATAGGAATGTATGCTCTTAAACAAAACAGTTTATCATTTATAATATTAAGAGTGTTTTCTCTTTGATTCTTTAAAGAACTTTTCTGAACTTATCAAGATTTTCTTGTGGCGTTCAAGTAAGACTTATCACTCACAATCCTCTTCCTCTTTCTTGAGTGTGGCGTCTGCAACATTTTCTTATACATTTGGTTCTTATCTCTTTATAGATAACGGGTCAAGGTCTTCTTTTTATTTATTTTCTTATATAAGTCTGAATTACAACACGATCCTTGAACTCAGATTCCATATTAATTCCGGGTCTCACTACTTTTGGTAAGGTTCATATTAGGGGTTCACATCAACTCATCCCCCCACTCAAAAAAAAAAAAAAGAACAGAACATGCTTGCTAAAGAAGGCAATGAGCTATTCCTTTGTTTTTTTTACCATAAAAGAGAAATTAACAACAAATCTGAACATAAATATGGATGCAGTAATAATACATCAATAGTCACTCTTTCTTCCATGCTCATATTCTTGTTGATGATTTATGTATTGCTTATATAATGTTTCTCTTTGTGTCATACGAAGATTCAATCCTAGCTAGAGGATTCATTGATAGTAAAGGTCATGTTTTCTCTCCTTTTGTAGAGTTCATGTTTAGTAATCAGGAGGCTTTTAGCACACCGTTATCTTGACAATGGTATATTTTGAATGTCAAGCGACATTTAAGATATTTGTGTTCAATATACTGATATCCAAAATACCAAAAGACATAAAAATTGACATTTTTTTGTGGCATCTTATTTTATCTCGGGTAAAGTTATATTTTTTATAGTATCATCCTCTCATCCTAAATTTGTTTGTATCTAAGGAAAAAAAAGAACTTTCTTTTACACGACTAAAAAATTCAAGATAATCTTACTATATAAGTAATAATTATTTGATAAAGAAATCTTCCTTTATTATTTATTAAATGTAAAATTAATTCCATGCATCATTTGATAAAAACTAGAAGGCATATAAGTGACATTTATGTCCTTATTTTACTTTGTCCGTGCGAGCACTTGTGATCGTATGCATGTGTGTGCAAGTGTGTATAATGTGTGTATTTTATATGTGCATGTGTAGGTGTGAACGTACATGTGTGTGAAATATAAAACATTTAATAGGAATATAATAAAAAAAATATCTTAAAATTTAATTAAAACATAAAAGTTAATTTAGACCACTCAAATTTATCAGAGTCATAACTTTATAAAAGCATGATGCTTTTCAAAACAATTTGTGACTTTAAAAAACATCCAAAGAAACACTATAAAATAGATTTAACCAAAACATAGATCTATGGCTTTTGCTGTCAAAAAACACCAGAAGCAAAAGCCACAACATACCCAAACAAGCCTCATCCTTGAAACTTCCACATTTATGGAGCTCGAACCTAATAAGGATGACTGTTGAAATAGTTGCCTAACGAATATGTATATTTCATATTGAGAAGTATAAATCATATTATAAAGTGAAAATTACACTTAAGAAGAGTGAATTGAGTGAACTTTTAAAAAACACAAATTTAAAGCAAAAACAATAAACAGAATAGTTAAACCTGATTGTACGTGAACTTGAAAACATAATATTAAACAAATAATAAATATCAAAATATATGTATGAAGTATTAAGCAATAAAATTATCTCATAAGAAATAATGCATGGAAAAAACTCATAAATGGAACAAAACTAAAAAAAGAACTTTAATCTGGCCCAAAGAAAAAAGAAGTTTTAAATAAAAAAGCAAGCTATAAGTCAGTTTAAAAAGAATACTAAACCAAAATAGTGTCGCACACCAATCACTTGAAATTATGTAGTAAGTAAAAAAGATAAGAGAAACAAGAAAGAACACAAGCAATATATAAGGAGAATTTTTGCGCTCACTAATAACATTAAAAATATTTTATATAAATATAATAAATTTTCTGTTTTTAATTTACTAGATTCATTGCATAAAAATAATCTCTTATAAAAGACTATTTTAACGCATTTAATAAAACTTCAAAAATTATGACTACTAAATTCAAAACAAAGAGACTAAAAATATGCAATCAGTAAAATAAAAGTACCAAAAACGTATTTAACCTATTCAATTTTGTTTTTGTCTCTTTGGCCTTTCCACATAAAAGAAGTCTACTGCAACAAAAACATTGATTCCATCTTTCCACATAAAAGAAGTCTACTGCAACAAAAACATTGATTCCATTATTTATTTTTTTATTTTATTTTCTGAAAATATCATGACTTGATTTGCATAAATAATTGTAAAAAAAATTGAAAGTATTTTATATAAATAGAATAAATTTTTCTTGAGTTAATTTTCAAGGATAATATTTCATAAAATAAATTATTTTTTTATGGTTAATAGCTAAACCTTAAAAATAAATACACTCATGTTAGAATTTTCCACTATGATTTTCTGTCATTTACTTTCTTTTCTGTAGATACCACCTCCACAATTAAAGGTAGCAAGCTATAATGGGTAGTGTCTGAACTAGTACCGTGATGTTTGTGTAAGTCATAAATTGCATAAATGCAATGAACTAAAAGCGGAAGTTTTAAAGAACATACATCCAGCTATAGTAATTAGATTCCTCAGAAATTCAATCACTAGATAGAAAGAATATATCTAGTCTATTTAAGAACTTGATCCGTGTACTTGACGGAGAATCACAAACTTTTTAGTAGACTAGAGACCCTTATATTAGAAAAATATTTTTTGAGTGTTTTCACTATATCCTTCTTTCCATCAAAGAAGGAGTATTTATAATTGATGAATGGTTTCCATAACAACATCTTTTCACACAACGCATTTAATAAAACTACAAAAACAATGACTACTAAATTCAAAACAAAAAGCCTAAAAATATGCAATCAGTAAAATAGAAGTACCAAAAACGTATTTAAACCTATTCAATTTTGGTTTTGTCTCTTTGGCCTTTCCGCACAAAAGAAGTCTACTGCAACAAAACATTGATTCCATTATTTATTTATTTTATTTTCTGAAAATATCAGGACTTGATTTGCATAAATAATTGTAAAAAAAACATTTGAAAGTATTTTGTATAAATAGAATAAATTTGTCTTCAGTTAATTTTCAAGGATAATATTTCATAAAATAAATTATTTTTTTATGGTTAATAGCTAAACCTTAAAAATAAATACACTCATTAGAATTTTCCACTATGATTTTTTGTCATTTACTTTCTTTTCTGTAGATACCACCTCCACAATTAAAGGTAGCAAGCTATAATGGGTAGTGTCTGAACTAGTACGATGATGTTTGTGTAAGTCATAAATTGCATAAGTGCACTAAACTAAAAGCGGAAGTTTTAAAGAACATACATCCAGTCATAGTAATTAGATTCCTCAAAAATTCAATCACTAGATAGAAAGAATTTGTCTAGTCTATTCAAGAACCCGATCCGTGTACTTGATAGAGAATCACAAGCTTTCTAGTAAACTAGAGACCCTTATATCAGAAAAATGTTTTCTAAGTGTTTTCACTATATCCTTCTTTCCATCAAAGAAGGGGTATTTATAATTGATGAATAGTTGCTATAACCATCTTGTATCTTTTCACATAAGGACGCATTTTTACATAGGGATACCTTTTCATATAGGGACACCTTTTAATATAGGGATATCTTTTCACATAGATTCACCTCTTGACATTGGATCACCTTTTCATGTAGGATCACCTCTTCTCATATGGTCACCTTTTCACATAAGGAGATAATTACCAAATAAAAATGGGCCACACATATTTTAATTAATACAATTAAAATTCTCTCACTTGGCCCATTGAACACTTTATATATACCAATTCAATATTGATACATCTTTATATCTCCCATGGACACAATATCCCTATGCCCAAACAAAAGAATTTAAATTGTATGAATCATAGTGGTAAGTCCTTTTAGAATAAGTATTACCTTCCATGTATCACAATGCAACTAAATTCCCTTGAATAAAAACAATATGTGGTACATATCTTTATGAATGAACTTCCAAAGGCTCACTCAAGGTCGCTAAAACATACATTGCCATTCTCTTGAACTTTATGTATATAGAACTAAATAAGAGAAGAAAAATATAAATTAATGGAGTTTTTCAAATCGACAAAATGAGATACCAAAAACATAAGGGTACCTCAATTACATAAGATTACATAATAGAACTGAGTCCAATATGCTCAACATGTTCCTTATAAACAACAGGTGGTAAGTCTTTTGTCAAGGGATCTGCAATCATCTATTTAGTACTTATGTGTTATATAACCACCTTGTTAGCTTTAACATGTTCTCTAATAGCTAGATACTTAATGTCGATATGCTTACTACGACTTCCGCTCTTATTATTCTTGGCCAAAAACATTGATGTGGAATTATCATAGTAAATCTTTAATGGGTTATCAATTGTATCAACAATTACAAGCCTAAAAATAAAACTCCTTAGCCATATAGCCTGTGATGTCGCTTCAAAGCATGATACAAACTCTACTTCAGTGGTAGAAGTAGTAATCAAATATTGCTTTGCACTTCTCCAAGAAATATCCCCTCCATCTAATAAGAAAATATATCTTGATGTTGACTTTCTTGAGTCAAGGTAGCCAGTAAAGTCAGAGTATGAATATCCAATCACTTCCAAATGATTATATCGTCTATATGTAAGCTTGTAGTCCTTAGCTCCCTGAAGGTATCGCATGACTTTCTTTGCAGCTCTCCAATAGTCCAAACTAGGGTTACTTTGATATCTTCTCAACATTCCAACTACATATGCAATGTCAGGTCTTGTGCAAACCTGAGCATACATTAAACTTCCAATTGCAAAAGCATAATGAATATTTTTCATTTGTTCTCTCTCTAAAACATTTATTGGGCTTTGTTCCAAACTGAATTTGTCACCTTTGACTACAAGTGCAACATTGGATGAACAATCATTCATGCGAAATCTCTTTAAAACTTTATTGATATATGCCTCTTGAGACAATCCTAATATCCCTTGGGATCTGTCTCTATCAATCTTTGTGCCTATGACATAAGAGGCTTCACCTATATCTTTTATGTCAAATTGTCGTGAGAGAAATCGTTTAACCTCATGAAGTAAGCCCAAATCACTTAAAGCAAGTAAAATATCATTTACATATAGGACCAAAAAAATTATTTTACTTCCACTAAATTTATGGTATGTACATTGATCCATAATATTCTCCATAAAACGAAATGAAGAAATAACATTATGAAATTTTAAATACCACTGACGAGAAGCTTGTTTCAGTCCATATATAGATTTCTTAAGCTTGCAAACTAAGTGATCATTGCCCTCTGAAATGAAATCTTCTGGTTGTTTTATGTAAATATCTTCATCTAAATCTCCATTGAGGAATGACGTTTTCACATCCATTTGATGTAGCTCTATATCAAAATGAGCTACTAATACCATGATTATCCGAAATGAATCCTTCTTAGAAACTGGAGAGAAGGTATCATGATAATCAATTCCTTCTTGTTGAGTGAATCCATTGGCTATAAGTCTTACCTTATACCTTTCAATATTACCTAAAGAGTCTCTTTTGGTTTTAAAACCCCACTTATAGCCAATAGTCTTTCCCCATTTAGGCAATTCAACAAGATCCCATACTTGATTATTGTCCATTGAATTCATCTCATCCTTCATGGCATCATAATATAATGTGGATTTATTTCCACTAATAGCATGTGAAAACATGACATGGTCATCTTCAACACCAATGTCCATGTTAGATTCTTATAGGTACACAATATAATCTGAATAAATTGTAGGTTTCTTGACTTTTGAAAATCTTCTTAATGTTATATCAACATCCTCGATTTGAGAATCTTGAGTAACTAAATCTACAAGGGTGTCCTCCTAATGAAATTGTTCTTTAAATATTGGTTGTTCCTGAATAATCGAATCCTAATGATTATCATGAAAAAAAACCAATCGATTCAAAGATGTGGGAATAGATTCAACTCTATTATGTTCCTCAAAGACTAAGTTTCGAGGATGACTACTCCCACTAATCTCATCATTCTCAAGAATCCGTGCATTCTTAGATTCCACAATTCTCGTTGTACGAGATGGACAATAAAATCTATATCCCTTAGACTTTTCTGCATAGCCAATGAAATATCCACTAACTATTCTTGAGTCTAACTTTGTCTTATGTGGATCATAAACCCTAACTTCAGTTGGGCATCCCCAAACATGTACATGTCTTAAACTAGATTTTCAATATTTCCATAACTCAAAAGGCATTTTTTGAACCACCTTGGTTGGAACTCTATTTAGTACATATGCTGTAGTTTTTAAGGTTTCACTCCACAAAGACAATGGGAGATTGGAGTTACTAATCATACTCCTCACCATGTCCATTAATCTTTGGTTCCTCCTTTCAGCCACACCATTTTATGATGGTGAGCTAGGAATTATGTATTGTGCCATAATTCCTTCTCCCTCAAGGAACCTTGCAAATGAACCTGGTAATTATACATATTCAGTGTACCTTCCATAAATTTTCCCACCGCTCTCTGACTTCACAATCTTAATTTGTTTACCTAATTGTTTCTCTACTTCTACTTTATAAACCTTAAAAGCATCTAGTGCTTCACTCTTATAATAAAGCAAATAGAGATACATATATTGTGAATAGTCATCAATAAAGGTAATGAAATATTTCTGACTATTAAAGCACATATCATAAGGTCCTGAAATATCAGTGTGTATAATCTCTAATACATCAGAACTCTTCCTGGCACCTTTCTTGGACTTGTTAGTTTGCTTTCCTTTAATGCAATCTAAATAAGTACCAAAATCAGTAAAGTCAAGAGCCTCAAGAACTCCATCATTTACTAATCTCTTAATTTTATCAATAGAGATATGACCTAATCTCCTATGCCATAACATAGAGGATTTCTCATTTATAACACTACGCTTAATGCCAATATTATTACCATGCACAATTGTATGGCTAAAATCAAAGGTGGAATTCAAATGAAGTTTAAACAATCCATCATCCATAATACCATTACCAACTAGACTATTGTCTTTGTACAAACGTAAAGTATTATCAATGAAATTGAAACTAAAACCACAAGGTACAAATCTTGACATTGAAATAAGGTTTCTTAAAAAGGAAGGAATATAAAAGGTTATTTCAAGGTCTAATATAAAGCCAAAATCAAGTACAGGTCTATAAGTTCCAACCGCCTCTACATGTGAATGCATCTTGTTTCCTAAATAGATGGAAAATTCACTTTTGGTTAGTTTCCTATGGTTTACAAAGCGCTGCATGGTATTGGCAACATGGATTGTAGAACTAGAATCAATCCACCAAGTGTTATATGAAACATGAACCATATTAGATTCAAAACACACTAAGGAGAAGAAACTACCTTTCTTTTCAAGCCAATGCTTAAATCTGGAATAGGTCTTCTTTATATGTCCTTTCTTCTTACAAAAGAAACATTTGACATCGCCCTTATTAACTTGATTAAGAGGCGCTTTACCTTTCCCTTTCTTAGACGATTTTTTTTATCATGAGTCGCCAAATATGCACTTTCAATCCTTGATTCATTCTCCCTTCCTGTTGTACACACATGGTCAAAATTTCATTAATTGACCTTTTTCATTATGTCTGTTATAAGATATCTTAAAAGGTCCAAAATGAGGAGGAAGTGAGTTAAGGATGAAGCGAACCAAAAATGAATAAGAAATCTCAATCTCCAAATATTTCAGTTGAGATGTTATGTCCCGCATCTTCATTATGTGCTCATGCATACCACTGGTGCCATTAAACCTCATAGAACACAATTTTATTATTAGAGTGTTTGCTAATGCCTTGTCAGAAGTCTCAAACTGATTCTGAATAGCTTTGAGATGTTCCTTAGCTTTAGCATATTCAGGGATAGATCCATAGATACTTTTTCCAAACTCAAGCGATTAGATCACTCCCACAGATCATATGATGTTTTCTCATCTTGGGTGCTTGATTCCGTGGGCTTTGTTGGTTCATCTATTTGAAGTGCTAAATCAAGGTCCATGCACCCTAATGCAAGGAGAATTTTCTCCTTCCAATCAGAATAGTTACACCCTTAGAGGAACAATATTTGAGGAATCAAATGTTAGGATACATAAAGTTTAAACTACTATAAAATAAATAACAAGCTTACTACTCATGCAGTGAAACCCAATATGAAATATTTATCCATGTAAATAAATCCAAACAAATAAATCAATACGTCATTATAATCTTTCTAGTGAGCTTAGACTATAACATGCAAATGATTTAATTTCTTTATGATGGGACTAGAACAGGATCTATAAATAATTATCTAGGCCTGTGGGCAACTAGAATTTAAATATATCAATGTTATTATCACATCCTAATTAATTACGTAATTATAATAATTACCCTATGGGGTTAAATTATTATATAACCATAATTAATTACAATTATTGATGTCATTAACTTGATGTGACTAAACTTAATATCACTTGATATTTTATGTAATTAAGAATGCTATGGCTATTACTTAACTACACAAATGTCAACTTAAATATGACATCAAAATTATTGACTAAACTTTATATCAATAGTCTATATATATAGGAAAACCAAATATATGCATATAAAATTAAGTATGTGTCAAATCCTAAATAAATATGAAGGATTAAGAAAATTGCAAAATAAAATAAAATTTGCAAATAAAATCCCTCATAACGTCAACAATTACTATAAATAAAATTATTGCAAACACTTTCCTAACCATTCTGAGAGTTGAGTTGGTGAAGAGGTGCAACCATTCCTAAAAGGGATGTGGGTTTAAATCCCATGGATGTGAATGTTTTTCCTTTTTTTTTAACACATCGATGACCCAGTGCTCGATATGAGAAAACTCCAAATAGCATATAACATTCTCATATTTCTCCATTTGAAATTTTAATGGAATAAAAAACTAGACTAGAAGCATGGCTTTGATACCAAATGTAAGTCATAAATTGCATAAGTGCAATAAACTAAAAGCGGAAGTTTTAAAGAACATATCTCCAGCCATAGTAATTAGATTCCTCATAAATTCAATCACTAGATAGAAAGAATTTGTCTAGTCTATTTAAGAATTTGATCCGTGTACTTGATGGAGAATCACATGCTTCTAGTAGACTAGAGACCCTTATATCAGAAAAATATTTTCTGAGTTTTTTCACTATATCCTTCTTTCCATCAAAGAAAGGGTATTTATAATTGATGAATGGTTTTCATAACTACCCAATATCTTTTCACACAAGGATTGAAGGACACATTTTTATATAGGGATACCTTTTCATATAAGGACACCTTTTGACATAGGGACACATTTTCATATAGGGACCCCTTTTTATATAAGGACATCTTTTCACATAGAGTCACCTCTTTACATATGATTACTTTTTCATGTAAGGTCACCTCTTCTCATAGGGTCACTTTTTCACATAAGGAGATAACTACCAAATAAAAATGGGCCACACATATTTTAATTAATATAATTAATAGTTTGATCATTGATTGAGCATAAGATATGATATGGAGTGTCCACAACGAGAGATGCTCATAAAAAATCATGGGGTATAAATGTTCATGGGTGATTATGGGAATATTTTCGAGTAGTTCTTCGCGTTCCAAAGGTGTCATTATGGGCAGTTTCGAGTAAGGAATAAGAATTTGATTAAAAAGAATAAACCTGACATGGAAGTGATCTTCGCTTATCAAGTCTTCTTCGAGGGTTAGAATATGTGGTGGTTTTGATATTTGGAAAAGGTGAGGTTGGAGAAATTACTGTGGTTGTGACGTACATTTTTGTTATACTCTGTCGATCTTAGTTTCCTTCAATGAAATGGATGAAATTTAAAAATGATTATAATTTAGATAAGAAGCTCATTCTCAACTTCATCAAATCTATCTCAGGCACATGTCTATTAATGCAACAATCTTCAATATGGGTTGGGATGATATGAAGGTTTTTTTAAAAAGAAATTTACATAATAAATTTGAGGAAAAAATAAATTATTGTAAAACTTAATTATATTCAAATTAGTGGGGTCAACTTATTTATTAAATATTAATTTTATCAAATTATGTATTTCTTTCTCTTAAATTCATCTTGTAAATTTCTTTAAAAATTTTAAATGATTCCAATTCTTTCGGAACCTATCAACTTTATAATTATATAACCTTATTAAGTATTTTTTTTAAGTAAACTTTAAAATTTTTAAAAACTATATTCGCACTTCTTTTAGTTTTAAATTATGACAAAAATCTTCTTAAGAGTTTATAAAACCTACACTCACATTCTCTTAAGTTTTAAAGAAACTATACTAATTAATATCCTTTATTTCAATTTTGTATAAGTATTAATTCTATCTTTTAATGATTTATACCATATTGAATTAGGATCTCTATGAATTTTCAGTAAAAAAATTATGAAGTTTTATTAATAATATTGTGAATATTAGAGAAGTTTTTGTACATTTTAAATTTAGAGAAGATGTGAATACAATTTTTACAAATGTCAATGAAGACAAATGTAATTTACTCTAGTTATTAAACCAATCATTTTTATAGTCCGTCAAATAAAAAATCATCTATTAATTTATTAAATGAACTATCTTTCAATAGAATTATACAAGAACATTTTAAATAAAGTTAAATATACTTGAATAAATTATAGAAGAATTATTATAAAAAAATATGGTCCCAAAAAAAAGGAAGAATTATAGAAAAATAAATTGTATTATATATAATATTTCTTGTCTTAACAATTAAAGAAGTCACTAACAAATTTTTTAAATATATTTATCTTAATCTCACAAAATGACTAGGTTCTCTGATTTTAGAGGTAGGCAAAAAGAGAAAGTACACTGCATTTCAATCTTAATCTATTTTAAGTCAATAGATATTTTAAAGACACTTACCAAATATTAATGTGTTGTTCACAAGTGTAGGATACAATAGTAACTCAACTACACTAAGTTCAATCTTCAAAACAAGTACTTGTTGGAAGACTCATTTCGTCACAACAGATTCGAGTACTAGTCTCACCATGCTAATAGTCTATAGAGATATCTTAAAAAAGCAAAAAAAAAAAAATACTAATGGCTTGACATTTCATGTTATGTTTGTTAAAAAAAAATATTAAATTAAAATTGTCAATATCTAAATATATAATATAAAAAAATACTAATTTTTATTATATATGTATGTATGTATGTATAACAACTATTATTTTTAATTAACCCCCAATTATCTTTGAGTAATCAACCATTATCTTTCTTTCTTTCTTCTTTTTAATGTAAGGCTTTCATGCCACGGCACCAAATGATCCATAGCCATATATGCTAGAAAAAAATAGACAATATTTTGGCATATTTGTCATATTTAAATCCTAATTTATTATGCTTTCCATTTAGTGATATATTTTAAAAGAAGAAGTTATTAGCATCCACCTATAATATATTTATCATATACAATAAAGAAGAAGCCACTAGAGCCTTATTGTCATTAGTTGACAAGTGACATTCTAATTTTTTTAAATTTTAAAAATTTATATATATAATTAAAATATTCAATAAAAATATTAAAAGCTCCACAATAATCTAAAAATAATTAATGAAATTAAAAAAAGTTGTTACTAGAATCACGCTGTCATGGCTAAGAAGTGACACTTCAAAATTTTTTCTCTTGATTCTTTTTAATTTTTGAAATTATAATTAATAAATTATATTTATGTATAATTACCAAATTTAATGGAAATATTAAATCCTTCATAATAATTTAAAATCATTTAATAAAATTAAAAATTTAAATTATCACTAGATTTATATTGTTATTTGTTGATAAGGAGCCTTCTAAATTTTTTTATTTTAATTTTTGAAATTTTGATATGTATATGGACTATAGTATAAAAATATTTAATAAAATTGAAAATGATTGCTTCCACTAATTTCACAGTGTCATTTGTTGACAAATGACAATCTATATTTTTTCTTTCAATTTCTTTTTTTAATTTATGAAATTCTAACTGATAAATTATATTATATTAGATTTAGAGTCGAAGTCATATCCCCTTTATTCTAGCAATGTTAATTTGGCCAAAAGCTTGCAAATTTATATTGATCGAAGTCATATCCGTGATTCAACTTGGCCCATGACCTCATAATATTCATGTGATTCAACTTAACCCAAGACCTCATAATACCAACATCGTTGTAAAACATAAAACCGTTTTTCCAAACAACACATCAAAATACGCAAGAAGCAAGGATCCCGCCTGTAAGTTTATGGAGGTACACTAGACATAAACTAAACTAGACAAACAGTACAAAAGAGCCTTGCCCAAACTGATGCTCACTAACGCTATATTCAGCCTCCTACGAAGCTGTAGCTGGATCAAAGTCTCTTTGACTATCTGTGGGGAAGAAACAGAAAAGGGGTGAGATCACATCTCAGTGAATGGGTAAATCACACTATAACAGAAACGGGGCAAACCAAGCACGAATGTTTCGCAATGAGTTTAATAATTGAAACATTAAGCATTTAACCATAATTTATTGAAAGAAAAGCTAAACAATTCAAATGTATGTTCAAAAGATAAAACAAGATTAAATCAGTAACTGTAAAGCAAATCAATTATGCATGGTAAGTAATAAATGAAGTTATTTATGCAATAACAATGATGAATGAGATATTTTAGAAATATTTAATCTTTAAGAAAAATGCACTAGTTTATTGGAGGTCTTTCTTAACAGATCAATCATCTTCCCCAAGTACACAGCAAGGGTAGGGTAATCACTGTAGGCGTAAACATAAATCCACCCTAAATTCTCCAAGCACATAGTAAGGGTATGACAATCACTGTAGACATAGACATAAGTCCACCCTAAATCCCCCAAGTACATAGCAAGGGTGTGAAAATCACTGTAGGCGTAGACATAAGTCCACCCTAAATTCTGTAACTCAGGCGGTCATAAGCCCGTCACAATATCCTAGGCCGAAGCCTCCGCATGACCATGGTGCATTAGGGCTAGCACTACCTGCGGCTAGCTAACAGTGATCTAAAAGGGTTCCTCCAATAGAAAATATTTGAAAATATGCTATTCAAAGAGTTTAAAATAAAACATTTCAATAACATTATAATAAAACTATAATTCTCCATCTAGCTCTTTTCATGCATAAAACTCCGTTCTAAAATATGTCTCATCCATGGATTCCCATGGAGACCTTTATCATCATAAACTTTCCCTTTAAATATATCATCCGTAGACGTCGCATAGATGTTCGCATACATCAAATCATTTCATGGCTAACTTAGTTCATTTCTATGACTAAGTTCACATTTTTATAAATTTAGCTCAATGGAGAATTATCAGTCTAGATGCTTGCCCTGCATACCTAGGGTTCAACTAGGATTGAAATTTATAATTTCTAACATGGTTGGAACATATTGGTTTTCAAAGCAGTAAAACAATTAAGCATACATTCCAACTAGTTAAAATCATATGAGAGAGTTATAAACCGAATTCGTAAAACATGCACTATAGTATAAAAAACCCACTCACCGGTAAGGGCTCCAGATTGGACAACCCTAAAATCCTCATTTCTGGTCTGAATTCGGTAAAATAAACCCCAAAATCGAGTCCGGAAGGTCCAAAAACTTGAAAAATGACTTCGGGAGTTTAGTCACTATTCACCGCCGGAAAATACTATTCACTGTCACAAAATTTTTACCAAATCAATAAAATGAATTCATATCCTAATGTTTATCTAGTTTCTGAATCCATCTACAGAGTCAGATTTCTAATTAGAAGTCTCTAAGTAAGGTTTTTCAGAACTTACCTTTTACCGAGATTTTCTACTTCAGATCTACGGCGATTCAACGGTTGATTTGAAAAACTGATCGGTCAAAACTGAAGTACTTTTCGTCCTGAATCCAATAACACTTTCAGTTTTGAAATCAGAAGCCAATCGGTACTCCAAATCGAAAAAAAAAATGTTGGATGTTACTATTCCTATACTATTCATTACTATTCATTTTTTTTCGATTTTTCTTCGAATTTGATACGCAGTCGCCCCCGGTTTCGTTTTATGGTTTCTGAGGTTTTTTTTAAATATAATAATAATTATTAAATAATTAATAATAGGATTTTCTTTTATAAAAATTCATATAAATTCCATTTTTCATCATAAAATATCCCAAAAATTCTTAAAAATTTTCATTTTCATAAATCTTTAGTTAAACTCTTAAATCGCGATTTTTCTTGATAAAAATCATAATAAAACAAATTTTAAAACAAATATCTTTATTCATATTAAAAGAAAAAATATTTCTAAAAATACCATACAAATTCATTAGAGGCCGGTATAATTATTTTAAACAACACAATACTTCTTTTACTTAAAAGTTCACTTACTTTTAACAAATCATAATCATTTCTACATAAATAAAAATATATTTATTTATAGCAAAATACTATCATTTAAAAATAAAAAGTACGTGCCAAAACATAAATTCTCATATTTTCAAAATTCTCTCTTTTATTCTAAATTTCCTTTAATTGGAATTTTCGTTAAATTTTACGGTTATTACATTCTTCCCCCTTAAAGAAATTTGGTCCCCGAATTTCATCACCATAGTTGCAAATAAATACTTTCCTCATTGTTCAAATAAATGCGGATATCTGGTGCGTATATCCTTCTTTCTTTCCCAAGTAGCTTCCTCAAAAGAGTGATTTTTCCATATCACCTTTACTGTAAATATTTCTTTTGACCGTAACTTCTTTACTTGTTTGTCCATACTGGTTGTTCCTCTTAGGTTAAATCTTTCTGTAACTGAATCTATGGACATTGTATAACATGTGTAGAATCCGGTAAATATTTCCGTAGTATAGACACATGAAGAACTGGATAAACATTATCCAATGCAGGTGGTAAAACCAAACAATAAGCCACTGAACCGATCCTATCAAGAATTCAAATAATTCTATATACCGAGAGGGTAACTTCCCTTTCTTTCAAAACTTCATTACCTCTTCTATGGGTGAGTCCTTCAAGAATATATATATATATATAGTCACCAACTAATACTTTCTCGTGCTCAACATTCATAGTCCTTATAAACTTTTGACTTGTATTGAATTTCTAGTATTTTTTTTTAATCAAGTTCACTTAATCAATAACATCTTATAATAAATCTAACTCAACTGAGTCATTTAATAGAACATTTGTAACACCTCTTACATAAGGTTTAAATCTTCTAATATCATTTTATTATAGACAAATTCTATTAAGAAATCTCCTACCTATCTCAAAAACATATGCTTGAAGCATGCTCTCCAAACTAGCATCATCAATTTAGATAATTCATATGCTATCTATTGCATGTTATTCCAAATTAGATTTCCAAAGTTTAACTTTTTCTCAATTCACTCACATATTAAGAAACCTATGATGTTCATGTAAAACTTCAAATGATGCCATTGTATATTGGCATGATAATTACTGCTATGAGCAAGTTCAACTAAGGACAATTAATTTCTCCAAACTTTCACCACAATAATATAAAGATACTTAAAGCATAACTTCTAATGTATAAACACATTATTTAAATTTAGTATCAGTCATACTATTATCTAATAAAGATCTTTAGACTTCCTAAATAACTCTCTTGAGATAATATATTCAATTCGTACTTACCAACATACCCGCTAATAAAAAAATTTCACTTGTATCTTCTTTTTACCATTATACTAGTACAATTTTTTTTATCTCAATATATCCTTATTACCTTGGGTAATCCATATTCACAATTTATAGCTTCTTCTGAAATCTCTTTTCTCAACAATTATTCATACGTGAATTTCTAATCTCAACATAATTCACATCTTAAATACTAAATTCGATTTAGCATAGTATAAACTTTTAACACAAATATCTTGATTACTTACATTATTTTCGGACATGATTCTCAGAATATTCTCCATATTTCCAAATTAATAATTCAAAGATCAATTTAAATCCTACTTTCTATATTTTATCCCTCAAGAACTTCAGTACCATTAATTCAATTTATTACATTCCTCAAAGCACCATAAGGCCATCATTTTTTTTCTATTCCTTTCATCTAAAAATCGTTATATAGTTCGGTGTCCAAACTCACTATTTTAAGTTATATTCTTCCAAGATTTCATTCATTAGTCACTTCTAACCAATTGAAATCACAAATTTCCTACTTTTGTCTTATCTATCTTCCAGTAAACCCAATATGTTCACATCCTCCTCTTATAACATTTTTCCATCACTATCCAATCCTTAAGCAATCCTAACATATCTTACTTTCACTATTCATATCATGTCTGCCACTTATCCATTTCAATTCATTTTTTCACACATTTATATATTTTCATGACATACTATCCAAATATCAAACATCACCCAAGTCACAATCTTGACAAACGAAATAGTCATTTACTCACTCACCTATTAGAAAACTTACGGTATTTTATGTAAAACTTCTGCTCAAAACTTCTTAAAATGCTCTCTAAAAACAATCTGTGAACTATAGTTCTTGATCAGATATAATCGATATCAATACCTTATGAAGTCTTACTATTTTATTCAAAGACAAATTTGAACCTATCAATAATCACCCATTTTAATTCAGGTATCTCTATCTGATATTGTAATCTTGCAAGTCTTTGATGTTCTACTTTGAAAAATATTTAACGAATTTACAGTAATATCTTGATAAAAAAATAAAATTACGAATCTTTGTAATTGTGATAAGGTGTGGTCATTGTTGCACTGCTTCTACCTTTTTAAGATTAATTTGAATATCATCCTTGGTAATCACATACCCTAGGAAAATAACATTACTAAGTCAAAATTCACATTTTGCAAACTTAGCATATAACTAGTATTCTCTTAGGGTTTGCGAAGAATTTTTTAAATGTCCTCATGCTCCTCAGAATTCCTTGAATATATTCTAGTATATTATCAATAATTATAATAAATTAATCCAGGGATGGTTTCAATACTCCTTTTTTTTTATCAAGTCCATGAATGCAACTGGGAATTTGTCAGACTAAATAATATCACCAAGAACTCATAATGCCATAACGAGTCCTAAAAGAAATTTTTCGAATATCCTCTTCCCTTATCCTCAATTGATGAGATCTAGATATCAAATCAATTCAAATTTTTTTTAAAATGTTGAGCACCTTGTAGCTGGTCAAACATATCATCTATATGAGGTAATGAATATTTATTCCACATTATCACTTTATTCAATTGTCTAATCTATGCATAGTCATAGTGATTCATCTTTCTTTTTCATAGATAGAACTGGAGCACTCCAAGTAAAAGTACTAGGGCTTTTAAATCCCTTGTCTAACATGTCTTATAACTATTTCTTTTTCAGTTCTTTAAGTTCAGTGGGTGCCATTCTATATGGAAATATAGATGCTGGCCAGGAAATAAATCAATACCAAATTCTATTTATTATTTCGGGGTAGTCCTGGCAATTCCTCAGGAATTATATCAGAAAATTCTCTAATCACTGGAATTTGATTTATAATGGTATACTTTATATCAGCATATCTCACCACTGCCAACTATCTTTGGCACCTTTTTGTAATCACTTATGGACTGCTAAAATAGAGATTAGGTTACTGGGTATCTCACTAAGATTTCTTTGTATCAAGAGAGAAAATTCTCCAAGAATATTGAATTTAATCACCTTCTAGTGACATTTCAAAATGACATGACATAATGCCAACAAAATTATTCTCAATATCACATCACAATCTACCATATCTAGACAACCGGGTACAACGGATGTCACATTAAGAAACCATCATATTTGGTATCTCTCTCAATTTCTTAAATTCTTTAAGACGCATCTCGCTCTAAAACAGAGATAGCCCAACCGTCACTTAACCATGCCAACATAGCATACTATAAACTGACTTACTTGAACAAAAAAACAACATCCTATTGAACCCCTTTAGCAGCACCGTGAGTATAAGCATGTCAGGATTCACACTCATACTCAAAGTCCTACCTAAAGGTCCGTTACTCCATGAACACAGGAAAACTTAAAGCTCTGATACCACTCTGTCACGGCCCCAAATGATGGAACACATGATCGGCATGGCATAAGGGTTTCCCCCTAGCCGCAAGCCTAACGCATAGCACATACAAACATCCAGCACACAATCTAGAATACATAATAAATATAACTGGCCACATATGTCACATCCAGTATAAGAAAATACTGTGTATATATATATATATATATATATATATATATATATATATATATATATATATATATATATATATATATATATATATATATATCTCATGAATCCAACATCCGTGATTCAACTTGGCCCATGGCCTCCTAATATTCATGTGATTCAACTTGGCCCAAGGCCTCATAATACCAACATCGTTGTAAAACATAAAACCGTTTTTCCAAACAACACATCAAAATACGCAAGAAGCGAGGATCCTGCCTATAAGTTCATGGAGGTACACTAGACATAAACTAAACTAGACAAACAGTACAAAAGAGCCTTGCCCAAACTGAGGTTCACCAACGCTATATTCAGCCTCCTACGAAGCTGTAGCTGGATCAAAGTGTAATAACCGTAAATTTAATGAAAAGGAAATTTAAAATAAAAGAGAGAATTTTGACAATAGAGATAAGAACCGTAGAAAATATGTATATTTATTACATAGAAAAAAAAAAATATTAGAAGTTATATTTTGGCGCGCTATAAGTAAATATATTTTTATTATGTAGAAATAATTATGATTTGTTAAAAGTAAGTGGATTTTTAAGTAAAAGAAGTATTGTGTTGCTTAAAATAATTATACCGGCTTCTATTGAATTTTTATGGTATTTTTAGAAATACTCTTTCTTTTAATATAAATAAGATATTTGTTTAGAAATTTGTTTTATTACTATTTTTATCAAGAAAAATTATGATGTGAGAGTTTAACTAAAGATTTATGAGAAAGGAAATTTTTAGAAATTTTTGGGATATTTTATGATGAAAAACGGAATTTATATGAATTTTTTTAAAAGAAAATTATATTATTAATTACTTAATAATTATTAAAAAAAAAAAAAAAAAAAAAAAATTTACTGTAGCAGCACATATATGTGCATACGGGTATCAGAGGCAGAGAGCAGAAAACCGCAGCCCCCCATTTTTCCCTTTTCTCCTTCAAATTTCAAACCCTCATATCTGGAGCTACGGACCTCTGATTGACGAACCGTCAGGACCATTGGACTCGTGGCAACGAGTACTTCAAAACCCACCGATCAATTTCACCGGAAAGTCGCCGGAAGGTCGCCGGAAAATCGCGTGAATAGTACCTCCAAAGGTAAAATTTCATCCCATTGCGTTTTAGGCTTCGTTTTTACCGAAATTCTTCCCGTAGATAGCTTTAGAATCGAATATGGAGTTTTTAGGTTTCAGCATGAATAGTATTTTCCGGCGAGTGAATAGTGTTTTCCGGCGAGTGAATAGTGTTTTCCGGCGTGAATAGTGATTTTAAAATTTTCTAATTTTCATGCTATGTCTATATTTTCTAGGTTATTGGGCCACTACGAGGTGAAATTCTCGTTGTTGGACTTCTAGTACGGTGAGTGGGTTTTTCATACTATAGCGCATGTTTTAGGAATTTGATTTATAACTCTCTCGTATATTTTAACTAGTTGGAATGTATGTTAAATAGTTTTACTGCTTTGAAAATCAATATGTTCCAACCATGTTAGAAATTGTAAATTTCAATCCTAGTTGAACCCTAGGTATGCAGGGCAAGCATCTAGACTATTAATTCTCCATTTGAGCTAGATTTATAGAAAAGCGAACTTAGTCATAGAAATGAACTAAGTTAGCCATAAAAGGATTTAATGCATGATGAGCATCTATGTGACGTCTACGGACGATCTATGTTTAAAAGGGAAAATTTATGATTGTAAAGGTCTCCATGGGAATTCATGGATGAGATATGTTTTAGAACGAGATTTTATGCATGAAAAGAGCTAGATGGAGAATTATAGCTGTATTGTAAAGTTATTGAAATGTTTTACTTTAAACTCTTTGAATAGCATATTTCAAATGTTTTCTATTGGAGGGACCCTTTTAGATCACTGTTAGCTAGCCGCAGGTAGTGCTAGTCCTGGTGCACCTTGATCATGTTACGGCTTCGGCCTAGGATATTGTGACGGGCATATGACTGCCTAAGACATAAAATTTAGGGTGGACTTATGTCTACGCCTACAGTGATTACCCTACCCTTGCTGTGTGCTTGGGGGAGATGATAGATCTGTTAGGAAAGACCTCCAATAAATTAGTGCATTTTTCTTAAAGATTAAATATTTCTAAAATACCTCATTCATCATTGTTCTTGCATAAGAATCTTCATTTATTACTTACCATGCATAATTGATTTGCTTACAGATATTGATTTAATCCTGATTTATCATTTGAACTGTTTAGCATTCTTTCAATAAATTATGATTAGATGTTTAATGTTTTCTATACCTTGATTTCAATTATTTAATTCATTGCGAAACACTCGTGCTTAGTTTGCCCTGTTTCTGTTATAGTATGATTTATCCATTCACTGAGATGTGGTAATCTCACCCCTCTTCTGTTTTCTCCCCACAGATAGTCAAAGAAACACTGATCCAGCTACAGCTCCATAGGAGGCTGAGTTAGCATTGGTGAGCCCCAGTTTGGGCAAGGCTTTGTTGTACTGGTTGTTTAGTTTAGTTATGTCTAGTATATCTCCATGAACATACAGGCAGGATCCTCGCTTCTTGTGTTGTTTGAAAAATGATTTTAAGTTTTACAATAATGTTTGTACTATGAGGCCATGGGCCAAGTTGAATCAAGGATGTTGGATTCATGAACTATATATATATATATACAGTATTTTCTGATATTGGATGTGGCGTATGTGGCCAGTTATATTATTATGTACTGGATTGTGTGCTGAATGGTTGTGCATGCTATGTGTTAGGCTTACGGCTAGGGGGAAACCCTTATGTCGTGCCGGTCATGTGTTCCATCATTTGGAGCCGTGACACAAAGTCTCTTTGACTATCTGTGGGGAAGGAAACAGAAGAAAGGTGAGATCACATCTCAGTGAATGGGTAAATCACACTATAACAGAAACAGGGCAAACCAAGCACGAATGTTTCGCAATGAGTTTAATAATTGAAACATTAAGCATTTAACCATAATTTATTGAAAGAAAAGCTAAACAATTCAAATGTATGTTCAAAAGATAAAACAAGATTAAATCAGTAACCGTAAAGCAAATCAATTATGCATGGTAAGTAATAAATGAAGTTATTTATGCAATAACAATGATGAATGATATATTTTAGAAATATTTAATCTTTAAGAAAAATGCACTAGTTTATTGGAGGTCTTTCCTAACAGATCAATCATCTTCCCCAAGCACACAGCAAGGGTAGGGTAATCACTGTAGGCGTAGACATAAATCCACCCTAAATTCTCCAAGCACATAGCAAGGGTATGTCAATCACTGTAGGCGTAGACATAAGTCCACCCTAAATCCCCCAAGTACATAGTAAGGGTGTGAAAATCACTGTAGGCGTAGACATAAGTCCACCCTAAATTCTGTAACTCAGGCGGTCATAAGCCTGTCACAATATCTTAGGCCGAAGCCTCCGCATGACCATGGTGCACCAGGGCTAGCACTACCTGCGGCTAGCTAACAGTGATCTAAAAGGGTTCCTCCATAGAAAACATTTAAAAATATGTTATTCAAAGAATTTAAAATAAAACATTTCAATAACATTATAATAAAGCTATAATTCTCCATCTAACTCTTTTCATGCATAAAACTCCGTTCTAAAATATGTCTCATCCATGGATTCCCATGGAGACCTTTATCATCATAAACTTTCCCTTTAAACATATCGTCCATAGACGTCGCATAGATGTTCGCATGCATCAAATCATTTCATGGCTAACTTAGTTCATTTCTATGACTAAGTTCGCATTTCTATAAATCTAGCTCAATGGAGAATTATCAGTGTAGATGTTTGCCCTGCATACCTAAGGTTCAACTAGGATTGAAATTTATAATTTTTCACATGATTGGAACATATTGGTTTTCAAAGCAGTAAAACAATTTAGCATACATTCCAACTAGTTAAAATCATACGAGAGAGTTATAAACCAAATTCGTAAAACATGCGCTATAGTATGAAAAACCCACTCACCGGTAACGGCTCCAGATTGGACAGCCCTAAAATCCTCGTTTCTGGTCTGAATTCGGTAAAATAAACTCCAAAATCGAGTCCGAACAGTCCAAAAACTTGAAAAATGACTTCGGGAGTTTAGTCACTATTCACCACCGAAAAATACTATTCACCGCCACAAAAATTTTACCAAATCAATAAAACGAATTCATATCCTAATGTTTATCTAGTTTCTGAATCCATCTACGGAGTCAGATTTCTAATTAGAAGTCTCTAAGTAAGGTTTTTCAGAACTTACCTTTTACCGAGATTTTCTACTTCAGATCTACGGCGATTCAACGGTTGATTTGAAAAACTGATCGGTCAAAACTGAAGTATTTTTCGTCCTGAATCCAATAACACTTTCAGTTTTGAAATCAGAAGCCAATCGGTACTCCAAATCGAAAGAAAATGTTGGATGTTACTATTCCTACACTATTCATTTTTTTCCGATTTTTTTTCGAATTCTATACGCAGTCGCCCCCAGTTTCATTTTATGGTTTTTGGGGTTTTTTTTAAATATAATAATAATTATTAAATAATTAATAATAGGATTTTCTTTTATAAAAAATTCATATAAATTCCATTTTCATCATAAAATATCCCAAAAATTCCTAAAAATTTTCATTATCGTAAATCTTTAGTTAAACTCTTAAATCACGATTTTTCTTGATAAAAATCATAATAAAATAAATTTCAAAACAAATATCTTTATTCATATTAAAAGAAAGAATATTTCTAAAAATACCATACAAATTCATTAGAGGCCGGTATAATTATTTTAAGCAACACAATACTTCTTTTACTTAAAAGTTCACTTACTTTTAACAAATCATAATTATTTCTACATAAATAAAAATATATTTATTTATAGCAAAATACTATCATTTAAAAATAAAAAGTACGCGCCAAAACATAAATTCTCATATTTTCAAAATTCTCTCTTTTATTTTAAATTTCCTTTAATTGAAATTTTCGTTAAATTTTACGGTTTTTACAACTTGCATCTATGATTCATTGTACTAGAACTAAATACACATTCAATGTATGATGATGAAGGGAATTAATATATAAAAAACATAGAAAAAATTCTTAAAATCATACCCAACAATGGCTTCTCATATAAAAGGTGTCCAGAAATCAACAATAGATTCATATTTTACTGAATTGTCCTAGTTATATTTGTAATTTTAGAGAATTATTATTTATGATATTGATAGGACTATATAGATTTATATAAGAATCTTCCTAAAAATTATTATCTTATTAATTTATCAAAATTAATAATTTTGTAAACTAGCCCAAGTTGGGACCGGAAAAAGTTATTATTTCCGAGTATTAATTTATAGAAGTTTAACTGTATATAACTAGCAAAAGAGATCAAATAAAACTTTTGTAGCCATTCAGTCATGTTGCATGGGTTTTAATTGATTCCCTAATATCAAGAGTTCATGTTGATGTTCAACCCTTTCTAAGAAGATTTTTTGGGTGCCCTTGGGTAGTCCTCTGTTCATTCTTTGGTAGATCACGCGCCTACATTATGCTGGACATAAGTGTTGTAATATCTTGAAGAGAACCAACTTCACTTTCAACCTTCATCAAATTCATATAACAATCCAATAAGTTCAATGATATTGCCCAGTTTCTTCTTTTCTTTTTGGCAGTAATTCTTGATAGAAGTACTTAGTTACTTTACAATTTTTATTTTAGTAGAACTTGACAGATATGAGTGGGTAATTGAAAAGAAATCCCTAATATGTCACGTTTCATTTTTCCTACAAAAATGTTTTACTTTTTTTTTATGTCAAGTCAAAGTTATATAACTAGAGAACCCTTCTCCTTTCTCTTTTTGTATCTCTTTACTTGCTTATAGAAGACAAGAAAATACATTAAAAGGGTAGTACATATTTTTGTTATAATTTATATTGAAAAATATTTTAATACAAATAATGTTATCTTATGAATATGCTAAAATGATTATAGAAGTAAATATAAATAAAGTTAAGTACAAAAATTAAGACAAATAAATCAAAATTACATTTACATTTCATAATAAGAAATTAAATATAAGGTTAT
Source organism: Gleditsia sinensis (assembly GCA_037074535.1). Taxonomy (NCBI): domain Eukaryota; kingdom Viridiplantae; phylum Streptophyta; class Magnoliopsida; order Fabales; family Fabaceae; genus Gleditsia; species Gleditsia sinensis. The sequence continues at coordinate 19,076,404 of CM073470.1, forward strand.
TAAATAACAAATAAAATATTGTAAAATAAGATAAACTAATTACAAAAATAAACATAATAATAAATAAATAAACAAACAAAAATATAAAGATAAAAAAACATAGAACAAAAAATTGAAAATTAATATACACAACTTAAAAAATTAAGATATTTTTTGATAACTATTAAATGTAATTTCACCAAAATTATAGATGAATTATTGAGATAATTTTAAAAATTGATCAATTAGAAAATGTACACTGAATAAGGAGAAAAAAAATGAAAATAAAAATATTATTTTTTGGACAAAAGAAAAATGGTGGTTGGGGAGGTTCTTTCATAGAAAGATCAAACATTACTGTGCTAGCTGATGTTCACTTCTTGGCTGTTAATGAAATACCTTGACTGTTTTGGAGAAAGAACAGAGACATTACCGTGCCGGCCTACCAGATTGAAATTGGTATCATTTTATGATGGGATTAAGCAGCCGGCTGATGTTGACTTCATGGATGTCATGCATTTATTCACTTGGATTAAGTTATGCTTTCATGTTCTTATTTTATTTTAGTGTTTGTATAATTTTATTTTTTATTTTAAATTTAGTAAACTCGGTTTTTTTTATTAACCGTATAAAAATAATCTCTCTAAAAAACTATTTTTACATAATTAATAAAAACATAAAAGTTAAGATCACTAGGTTCAAAATAATGAAATTAAAAGCATGCAATCATTAAAATAAAAAGATTAAAAACATGTTTAATCCTATTCACTTTTGTTTTTTCCTTTTTGGTCTTTTGACACAAAACGAGAAGTATTATGCAACCAAATATTGATTCAGTAATTCAGATATATAATAATTCAGATGTGATGCATTATTCACTTGACTTAAATATAATTTTGTTTTACATAATTTTAATCTTTTTATTTTAAATATATTAGATTTAGTTTCTTTATTTTTACTAACAGCATAAAAGTAATCTCACTAAAATGAATATTTTAATACAACTAATAAAAATAGAGAAATTAAAACTACTAAATTAAAAATAAAGTGATTAAAAGTATGCAATTACTACAAGAGTAGGACAAAAAAACATATTAAATCCTATTCACTTTTGTTTCTGCCTCTTTGGTCTCTCCACGCCTAACAAGAAGTCTTATGTAATCAAACATTGATTCAATAATCCTAATCATTTCCTTCCCTTGATATTTCCAAGAAGCATCCAACTAAATAATTAAATGCAATTCTTACTCTGAATTTCCATGCCAAACAAAATCATTCCAAATAAAGTGTAACTCAACCCAGGCTATAAATCAGGATAAACCAGCTTAAGCTCAACTGCTACCTATCAAACTCTTATCTCTCTATCTCACCCATCATTCTGCTGTAGCTAGAGTTCTAATACAAGGGAAGAAATGGCTGCAGCTTTGGTGGGACAAGCATTTCTCGCTGCTTCTGTGCAAACCTTAATAGAAAGGATAACCTCAAGCGAGTTTCGAGATTTCTTGAAAAATAGAAAGCTGAATGTTTCTCTCCTGGATGAGCTGAAGAAAACTCTGCTGATGCTCAATGCTGTACTAAACGATGCAGAGGAGAAGCAGATCACTAATCCTTTTGTGAAAGAATGGCTTGATGAATTAAAAGATGCTGTCTTTGACACTGAGGATTTATTGGATGAAATCAACACAGACTCTCTGAGATGCAAGGTGGAACAAGACTCTCAGAATGTCGCTAATCAGGTGCGATCCTTCCTTTCTTTTACCTTTAGTCCATTCTACAGGGGTATGAACTCCAAGCTTGAGGCTATGTCTCAAAAGCTGAAATACTTTGAAAATCAGATAGGTATCCTTGGTTTGCGAAGCATTACTGCAAGAGTACATAAAACACCAACAACTTCAGTGGTAAATGAATCTGTTGTTTTTGGTAGAGAGGATGATAAGGAGAAACTACTAGACATGCTTTTGTCTGATGAAGATGAAAAGGGTAGTGGTATAGGAGTGATCACAATTTTAGGCATGGGCGGTGTGGGTAAAACAACCCTTGCTCAACTCCTTTACAATGATAAGGGAGTGCAGAAGCAATTTGATTTAAAGGCCTGGGCATGTGTCTCAGAGGATTTTGATGCTTTCATGGTAACTAAGAATCTTGTTCAGTCTGTCACCTCAAAAGAATATAATGGTAATAATCTAGATTATCTTCAGGTTGAACTAAAACAAAGCTTAAGCAACAAAAAGTTTTTGTTTGTCTTGGATGACCTTTGGAATGAGAGATATAATGATTGGGATAGTCTAGTAACTCCTTTTATCAGTGGAAAAAGGGGAAGTAAGATCATTGTAACTACCCGCCAACAAATAGTTGCAGAAGTCACTCATACATTTCCAGTTCATAAGTTGACCCTTCTTTCAACTGAAGATTGTTGGTGTTTACTCGCCAAGCATGCATTTGGCAATGAAGACGCCCACAATTATCCGGACCTAGAAGCAATTGGAAAGCAAATTGCAAAAAAATGTCATGGCTTACCACTAGCTGCTAAAACACTTGGAGGGCTTTTGCATACAAAAGTTGAGAAAGAGGAATGGAATAGAATTCTCAATAGCAACCTATGGGAATTAAAACATGATGATGTTATTCCTGCTTTGCGTCTGAGTTATCTTTACCTTCCATCACATTTGAAGAAATGTTTTGCTTATTGCTCAATTTTTCCAAAAGACTATTTGTTGGATAGAAAGAAGCTGGTCTTGTTATGGATGGCTGAAGGCTTTATACAACAATATTCCCATGGGCAGAAAACAATGGAGTTGGCAGCTAATGATTGCATTGATGAATTGTTGTCTAGGTCATTGATTCAACCATATAAAGGTGCTTCTACTAAAACGTTTGTCATGCATGACCTCATAAATGATTTAGCTAGAGTTGTATCTGGTAAAAGTTGTCGCAGCTTTGAAGGCAATGAAATCCCAAATAATGTTCGCCATTTATCATATCTTAATACAGAATATGATGGCTCTAAAAAATTTGAGAGCTTTTATGAACTCAAGTGTTTGAGGACTTTTCTACCAATTACGCCTAATAGGTCTTCATGTTACTTAACCAAAAATGTGGCACATGATTTGCTACCAAGTTTAAAATGTTTAAGAGTACTATCCTTGTCTGGTTATACAAATATAACTGAGTTGCCGAATTCAATTGGCAATTTGGTGCACTTGCGATATCTAGACCTTTCTTTCACTGGAATAAAAAAGTTGCCTGATGCAATCTTTACACTTTACAATTTGCAAACCTTGATATTATTATATTGTCGGTATGTCGTTGAGTTGCCATCACAGATAGAAAATCTAATTAATCTACGTTATCTTGACATAAGTAACACTAGATTGAAGGAGATGCCAACACAAATTAGCATGCTACACAATCTCCGTAGTTTGAGTACTTTTGTCGTGGGTAGACAGCAAGATGGATTGAGGGTGAAAGAGTTAAAAAAGTTTCCTCATCTACAGGGTAAGCTTTCCATTTTGAAGCTACAAAATGTTGTTGATTCCATGGATGCTTTTCAGGCTGACTTGAAGAGCAAAGAGCAAATTGAGGATTTAGTGTTGGAATGGGGCTGGGATACTCAAAATTCACAAATTGAAAAAGATGTACTTGACAAGCTACAACCATCAACAAATTTGAGGAAACTGACCATCAAATACTATGGTGGCACTAGCTTTCCAAATTGGGTGGGAGATTCTTCATTTTCAAAAATTACCTTCCTGTGTATCAGTGATTGTAACTATTGCTTATCACTCCCACCATTTGGACAATTACCTTATCTCAAGGAGCTCTCGATTACAAGGATAAAATTGGTACAGACAATTGGTCACGAGTTTTACTGCAGCAAAGTAGACTCTTCTTCATTTCAATCATTTCCATCCTTGGAACGTCTGGAGTTTGATGAGATGCCAAATTGGGAGGAGTGGCTATCATGTGAAGGTGAAGGTATCAAATTACCTTTTCCTTGTCTTAAAATTTTGCGTTTACAAAAGTGTCCTAAGTTGAGGGGAGACTTGCCCAACCATCTTCCTTCATTGACAGAAGTTTATATATCTGAATGCAATAATCAGCTAGTGGAAAAATCATCAGCTCTGCACTGGATTACATCAATTAAAGAATTAACAATTGACAGCTTGCAGTCTTTGCCAAGAATGATACTAGGCAGCAATTGCCTTCAAGAATTGTATCTCGGAAATATCCAATCTCTCATGTCCTTTCCAACAGATGGTTTGTCCACTTCGTTGCGAAGACTTGAAGTTGAGAACTGTGAGAAATTAGAATTCCTACCTCAGGAAGTTTGGAAAAATTACACGTCACTTGAACATTTAAGAATTAGTAATAGTTGCCATTCGTTGACATCATTTCCATTAGATTGTTTCCCTGGGCTTAAATATCTTACTGTTAGATATTGTCCTAATTTGGAATCCTTTACACAAGATGGAGGCTTTGCTCCTAACTTAGTTTCTCTTGCGGTCATTATGTGCGAAAGAATTAAATCAATGTCAGAAGTACAGTTTGACACCTTCACAGCCCTTGAATTGTTGTCACTTTGTGGTCTTCCAAATCTTGAGCCGTTGCCTCAATGTGGTTTGCCTTCTAACTTAAGATCAATTTGGGTATTTAACTGTAAAGGTCTATCATCAATGGCTATAGCTGGCAGGGGTTTTCAACGGCTCACTTCACTATCGCAATTTTCTGTTGGCGGTGATGATATAGTCCAAAATTTGCTGAAGGAGAAATTGCTGCCCACTTCTCTTGTGCATCTCTACATCAACGATCTTTCTTATCTAAAATTATTGGAAGGAAAAGGGCTTCGACATCTGACTTCTTTGGAACGGCTCCGCATCCACGATTGTCCAAACCTTGAGTCCTTGCCCGAAGACGAGCTGCCATCCTCTCTTTTGCTACTAAGTATTGAGCGGTGTCCTAGATTAGAAGAAAGGTACCGTAATCAAAGAGGGAAACATTGGTCCAAGATTGCTCATATTCCTGCCATATGGATAGATGGGAAACCAATGATGGAGAACCAATAGGAAGCATGGCAAGGTAAGCTCTGGAAATAAAAAACTACCTCTTGTTTATTTCTCGTTTTCGTATGGCACCAAAAAGCTTTGGTATTTCCTTGTCCGTAGCAAAGGACAGTATAAAGGCATTATCTTGCCTGTACCATCTATATATATATATATATATATATATATATATATATATATATATATATATATATATATATATATATATATATATTTATTATTCAACGAAAAAAGTTGAACAAATAATAATCGAGCAAACCTATATATGTAGGCATATAGGCTGAAAAACACTTAAACAAATAAAATAATATTTTATTCATAGATAAGACTCAAACAACTAAATGATTAAACTCTAATCCCAAAATTAAAACTAACGATGGTTTATAAAATTAAAATTAAAAATAAGGTAGCTTGGGATCTCTATTATTTTAATTTAACAACTTTTCAATTAAATGAATATACTTGCTTCAATCATAATGGGTTGTGTGTGCATGCAAGTGTGCTAGGAACCATGTATAAATTATTTGCCGTAGAACAAATTCTTTGAAGTTTCTTTGTCACTGAAAGTGATGTTAACGAATACTGGTTACCTTTGGTGGTCATTTTACAATTATGGTTTTCCAGATTTCTTATATTAAATATTTGTTAGGAGCAACATCTCAATCTGAAGAATTTGGACTTTTAAAAATGAGAGAAGATATGTTTTTTCAGTAGAATTTATAATTTTCTATTCTATCTCTTAAAGGAACACCTTTATTTATACCTAATCATTAACAGCGGGCTAAAAGTTCCCTGGAAAAGTGCCTCAGATCAGGAAATCTTGAAATAGTCATGGCCAGGTGAGTTTGGTTTTGCTATGCTTATAGTTGGGACTTGGGACATACCATTCTACATTTTTCATTATATTTTTTCTGGCAAGATATAATGACTTCAAAGTATATGTTGGTGAAAAGTTGTATATTTTCATATTTTAGCACTTAAATGGAACTCCATCCCAATCAATGAAATGTTGGGGATTGAAGATGCTGCTCTGCTGAATTTCTCAAATGGTTGTTTTACTCCATCTTGTGCTAAATAATAGTATTTGACGAAATAAAAAAATAAGGGTGCATCACTGAGTTAGAAAATATCAAGACAGAGAACATGGAAGGGTATATGAGCAATGGGAATTCTTTTTTTTTAAAAAAAAACCAGTGTTTTTGGATGACAACTTATTGTTTTTTTTTTGGTTTATTTATTCAAACTCAAGTCCATCAGCCGTGGACATGAGTTTGCTTTTTCCGAAATTTTTGTATTAATTTCAGAAATTCGGATTAAAAAAACTAAATTACCAAACCTGACATTAATTTTGGGAAAAAACTATTTGTTATTGTTTGTCTGAAATGGCTCTATACAGCTTGGTGTAATATGTCATAGATTATATAAAATTGTGTTAGACCACCTTTTTTTTTTCTCTCTGTTCTTTTTTAGTTAAATTTAATCTTATATTATGTTTTGATAATCAGGATAGAAAAGTTAGGAGAAGAGGTAGAATTGCTTTGCTTCAAAGGAGGCTACTTGTGGTGGAGGTTGAGAAAAGGGTTATGCAGTTCAAAGGGCTGGTAAGAAGCTAATCAAAGTTCTGTTTATATTTATTTCTATCTTTCCAAAATTAAGATTCAAATATATAAAGGTAAAATAACAATTTGGTCTCTAGAATTATAACTTCATAAAGCTTTTGTCCCTAATTTTTCATAAGTACACGAGTTAGTTCTGAAAATATCAAATTAGTTATATATTAGTCCTTTCAAGAACTAATATGTAATAAATTTAATATTTTTTAAAAAAATTAATAAAAAAAACTAATTTACTATGAGTTGATAATTTAAAAAACTAATTTGTACACTAAAGAAAGTTTGGAGACTAAAAACTAAATCAAGGAGGGAAATATTGATCTAGAATTGCTCATATTTCTGCCATAAAGATAAACGAAGAAGTTCTAAAATGAGCTGGGAAGTAAGAAAATATAACATCAAAGTATACATCAACAACTACTTTTTCTTTGGTAGGAAATTCATGTTCACTTTTATTCATTGGTGGTTGGGCTGGAACTAGTATAGCAGAGCTGATAGTTCTTGAGATGTCAAAGCAGGTATTAACTAGGTATTCATTTCCTTTAGCTAAGGTTTATGAAATATTTCTAAACACTATTTTCTTGACCTGACAAAAGCTCCATTGCAAGATGCCCAAAAGAATATCTCGCTTGTGGACTTCTAGATACTGTAAAGGTGAGAAAAGCGTCATATATTTTCCATTCAAAATTTTTTACCCTTAATATTTCTTTTATCAAAAATTTTTACAATTTACTCTATCAGGCAATCAAGCCAACAGTGCTAATGGGATCATCTGGAGTAAGGAAAACAATTACAAAGGATGTGGTTGAAACCATGGTATACTTGAATTAGTTTCTTCCTTGCTTTTTCTAATAATATTTTGGGGAAATTGCCTTTTTTTACCTTAATTTTTGTTTCTAATTGCAATTTTTTTAATTAATGTATTAATTTTTGCAATTGACCCTCTAATTTATTTATCTTATTGCGCTTTACTCCCTACCATCTAAATTAGACACTAACTTTAACAATAGCTTCGTAAAATTACCAAAATACCCTTATTTTCTTGACACCCCCCCTTTTTTGCTCTACTTTATGGGAAGGGTATTATGATAATTTCACATAGGTATTGTTAAAGTTAACATCTAATTTGGATGATAGGGGATAAAGTGCAATTGATTAGATAAATTAAGAGGTCAATTGCAAAATTTAATATATTAGGACAAAAATTGCAATTGAATGCAAAGGTCAAGATAGAAAAATATAATTTCTCCTAATATTTAAATTATGTTGTGAGAAGATTTTATCATTAATGTATATGGTATTTATTACATGTAGAAACCACTCATTCTGGCTATTTCAACCCGACTTCACAATCTAAATGCACAGCTAAAAAATCTTATACATAGATGGAGCAAGGTAAATTTTCATATGAGGAGAAATCTATTTTTCTCCCTGATAGATAGGTGAATTTTAAATTAACTCCTCCATATAAAAGTGCTTGCAATTTTATCCCTGAATTAAGGTACCATCCAAAATTTGACACTAAACTTAACTCACTATTGAAATTACAATTTTTTTACTATATTTATTTGATTTGGTATATAAATTAATACTCAATTAACATTGACTTGGCACTCAATTAATATTGATTATAACTCACATTGCTTTCAAGTTCTACGTAAGTGTAATTCATATGTCAAGTTGATAAAAATTGTAATATTAACAGTGAGTTAAGTTTAACCTCAAATTTTGAACAGTGATTTAAGTCATGGGTGACAAATTAAACTGAGAAATTAAATTGAAAACTCATCTCTCTGTCTAAACAAAAATATAATTTTTCCCATTTACATTTTCTATTTGTTATAATCCATTAGCCCTTGAAACATTATTTTGTGAGTTAATGCTAGCTAGAACAAATGAACAAGCAGAGCTCTTATCTACCATATTATTCCTCTTCAATTTTTGCAAGTGGAAGCCCATTTGATCAATTGTTCCATTATCACTTTGATACTGTTAGGCCACTGTTTTGAGACTGGTCTCTTTATTCTCTTCTTAGGACATTATTGTGTCAGATAAATGCCAACATGTTTCATACACAAACTTGGCCTCCACCAAGCAGCACAACAATATAAAGGCTTGTTATTAACCTACAAATCAAGACCAAAGCTGCTGCTGCTCTTCATCAATTATGGAAGATGAATTTCCAACGGCTAGTTGCACAAAAATGACAACAGTTATGACGGAAAATGAACTGGAAAACGTCGAGGCAAAAGAAAATCCAAATGAAGATCCAGTCACCTAGAAATGTCCTGGAATCGAAGAAGCTTTGCCCTTTGTCTTGTATATCAGTTCATACTTTGTCCAAGCTATTTTGTGCCTATTGTCATGCGGTATTTGTGCAATTTGGAGCTTAGTTTTGGAGCTTTATCTTTTCTCTTGTATTGTTATTGGTGGGCAAGAGACAACCAATCTTATATTCGTTGGTAGTGAATGATTGAAAACTAAACTTGTGGATGTTCCAAGTGAGCGTGTGAAAATTTTGACGCTGTGGTTGAGTGTGATAAACCTTGTAATATGTTGTTCGTAAGCGAGGTTAAAAACAAGATTTTGATTAATAAAAAAAATCTCGAGAGAGTTAAGAGGACTGGACGTAAGTCTTAATTTGAGGCTGAACCAGGATATATAATTGTCTTCTTTCTCCTTTCCCTTATCTCTTTGACTTATTACTTATATCTATTTGTGTGCTGATTCTGAGTGCGTAAAATTGTTTCTTGGTGCATTCTGTTTTATTATTCTTTTATCTATTCAATATTCGATTTTATGTTAAGGAACTTGTTGTTTATTCTGTTTTTAAACTCTGCTTCTAGTTCTGTTCAGTTCTGCTTTCTGGAATTCTTGTTTGCTGTTTTCTCTTATTCAAGTATTCTGTATTGTAAGCAATTGTGTTATTCATATTTCAGCCTTCAAGTATTCTGTGAACTACAATTTTGACTTACCAAATGACGTGGGATGTGACTATGTGAGTGAGGAGCTCTATTAATTTTCATTTTCTACGGCTAATATCTTTTCTATATTGAAGTTGTATCATGATCTTTCATCCCCTCTATTTTTCAGATTTTTTAAAATATTATATGAAAATGTTAGATTTTTCATTTACTTTCAATTCCACTGCGGCTACTCTTTTTTCTAATGCTCTGCAAAGATTGAACCAAATAGGTTTCTCTCTTAGGTAATGTTTGGTTCAGTGGAAATTTTTTTTCCCAGGAAACTTAGGGGTTGTTTGGTTTTCACGTTTTCTATTTTCATTTTCAATGAAAATTGAAAACGTGATTAAAAAGGTGTTTGGCTTGTAGTTTTTGAAAATGGAATTTTGAAAATGTTTCTAAAAACAAGCAAAAAATTGAAAACGCCGAAAGGGCGTTTCCATCGTTTCCTTCTCAAATTGTAGGAAACTGAAAACGTAAAATGAAAACGTGGTGGCAATCTTGTAATTATAAAACTACATAATTTTTTTACTTCTTTCGTTCATTGCTCTCATTCTTACTTGGAAGGGTTAAGATGGGGAGTTCTAAAGAATGACGAAGAATTTCTAGATGTTCAAAAGAGCAGTTTGGGACTAAAGAATGGTGCACAGTAACAAAGCAAAATGCTAAAGCTAGTTGGGAACGACGCACAGAAGTTGCAGAAGCAGAAAATGCAAAAAACAGAGAAGAAAATCAACGTTGAAGTAGAAGGAGAAGACGCTAGGAACGACGCGCAAAAGCAGAGCAGAAGACGCAGCGGCTCATGACTGAAGAGTGATGCACAAAGACTAGCTAGGAACGACGCACAGAAGTCGCAGAAGCAGAAGAAAACGGAGGAGAAAATCAATGCAGAAGTAGAAGGAAAAGACATAGGGAACGATGCATAAAAGCATTACGCAGAACAAAGTAGCTCGCAAAGTATAAGAACGAACAAAGCAAAAACAGAGACGTCGCGAAAGTGACCAAGGGAAGCTTGCAACAGAAAATAAGAAGCAGAACGTGGGAATGAATGCAGGAAAAAAGTTGAAAATGAAGCAGAGCGCAAAACTATAGTTGGGAGCGAAAAGCAGAAGGAACACGAAGCTGCAGAAACGCTAAAGAATAGAGTGCTGTTCCAGCTTCCTACGTATGGTGGATTTTTCCTGTTCCGGTTGTTGTTCTATGGCTGTTACGTCCCCGAAGCCATGCATTACATCCCACCAATTCCGTCCATGGCCGCTGCAAGAAAAGCCGAAGATAATATATTTGCAAACACCAACATCAAACCCAAGGACATTGGAATCCTCATTGTGAATTGCAGCTTGGTCTCACGTTAGAATGCCTGAAAGTTTCTTGCCCCTTTGTAAATATGATTCCTGGGAATAAAAGTTTCCCAGGAATAAATTTACATTCCTGTCACCAAACATGGGAATGTTTTTTTAAACCCAACTTTCCCAGGAATGATAAAATTATAACTTGTAACAAACACTACCTTAGGAGAAAAAGAAGATAATGTTCCTCTCTAAAGCATATTTTGTCTTTCAAGCCCTCTCTAAAGCATATTGTCAATGCGTGGTGATTCTATTTTTGGGGATTAAAACAATAGTTTGTTTTGTCAGGTGAGTGTATATTAATTTGTTTCCACAGATTTTTTGTTGTTGTTAACTCAAAGTTTAAGTTTACGTTACTTCCATATCTTCATTCGTTTATTTTAAGGGAGCTGGCAAAGTTGATAATATAAATTTTTTTGGATAATGTGACACTCCCCAACCAGCTGAATTTATGATATATATTGATCAAAATAGTACCGTTCAATGACTTGTGAGAAAGAAAGTATACTCAGAGTATTACATCACCCGCTAATATCATGCATCACTAAAAAAATACTCAACATCAATAAATTTGTTATTCAAAACTGAATGGATGTAAGTAACTAATACAAAATTGAACTTTAAAGTAATAACTTGAGATATAAAAAAATTTAAGAGAACAAATTGATACTACTCCTATTTTTAAAATGTTAATATAGAGTTTTAAATTTTTTTCTATATGTGAAATTTTATTTTAATACTAATTATTTGCATCTCTCATGCCTAGTTACAAAATTTCTCAGAAAAAAGAAAAAAGAAAAGAAAAGCAAGGTGAATGGTGACTTTCAGATCTACACTTGGACACTTTCGATAAAGAGACAAAAAAGATATGTCTGAAAGTTCTACCAAATATGATGGGAGCATCCAAAAAGGATAATGTGCTATTCTAAACCTAATTAAGAGACAAATGCATGACAGGTGATGATGCAAAAATGCAAGGAGCAATTCCATCACTTTAATGAGTATATTTTTTTTATTACATTTTTTTGGCATGCGAATTTTCATCTTTTGGCTGAGATGAAGAGTTTCTTGTAACTGTTCATGTTATTGTATAATGATGGAAATTTTCTTTTTGATGAACAATTTTCAATACATGAGAAAAACTCATGAAACTTAGATATTTTTTTAAAAAAAATACATCAATAATTTTAATTATTTAAATCGATCCAATGTTTGAATTATCATTGTGCATGGTCATTTGTTGTGACAGGCAGTGCACAAGTTTGCAGGAATTGTGGCACAAATAGTGCATAAAAATCACTTTATTATGATGGACACCTCAACTCATCCCCTCAACTCAAAAAACAATAAGAACAGAACATGCTTGCTAAAGAAGAGAATGAGCCATACCTTTTTTTTTTTTTGGACCATCGAAGAGAAATTAACAACAAATCTGAAGATGAATATAGATGCAGCAATAATACATCAATTGTAAGTCTTTCTTCCATGTTTATATTCTTATTGATGATTTATGTATTGCTTATATAATGTTTTTCTGTGTCATACGAATATTCAACACGAGATAGAGGATTCATTGATTGTAAAGCTCATGTTTTCTCCGCTTTTGTAGTGTTCATGTTTAGTAAAGAGGCGGCTTTTAATAGAACCTCATCTTAACAATGGTATATTTTGGATGTCAAATGAAACTTATGATACTTGTGTTTGGTACAGTGGTATATAAGATATTAAGAGACATAAATTGACACAATTTTTTGTGGTATCTTATATTATCTAGGGTGAAGTAATTCAATTGTAACTCTTTATGTTAGTAATGAAATTCAATTTAATTTTTTTAAGTTTTTTTATTCAAATACGTCGCTAACGTTTCATAAACATTTATTTTTAGTCCACTAACTCTATAAAGAAAGTGGAGCCTCAATTCGAGGGAAGGTGCTTCCTGAAGAAAACAAAAAATGGGTTCTGAATATTTCTTCTGTATTCTCATTCATCTCACGTAATACACATATAATGGAAATCTCAGCCAATCATTTGGCTCCACTTACTTAGATGGTTACACGACGACTCCCTTTCTCACGCTTATGGCGTCACAATGTCTTCCATCCATTTCGGCTTATTTTTACTACGCGTGGGTCTTGTTAACAGCTCCGGTTTCATTGTTTCATTATTTCTGCATGGTACTGTAGCATTTTTTTTGCACGTAACAGATGGTCAGAGTGAATACGAGTGAGTAACTTGACTCTTGCTTTTGCAAATCTTGTTCTCCAGGAATTATTTCATAATGCCCAATCAAAGCGCTTAAATACTCTGCCTCTGCCTTCCCAAAGGGGTCCTCTCCACGTGTAAAACGGTCCGAAAGCTTTGTCTGCTGCTCCTCGACAATTTCAGACTGGTGTAGAGATAGCAAAATCACTTCGTGAGGCTTTTCATTTCACTCCATTGTTTTTCCTCTCGCTACGTTTCCGTTAGTTTGCTGCTGCTCGGGTGCGCCTCGTCCACGTCGTGCATGGTTTGCGAGTTTTGGTTTCTAAGCAGGGGGATGGGGCCATGGGGGGGGGGGGGAGTTTTGTTCTGTAATGACTATTATATCCTTCTTTCCACCCATGGGGGCTGCTTTGATTTATTCACAAGAGTTGCATTTGATGGGCCACGCTGTTGCTTTCCTGGACCATGAGTGGTCTATTGTCATGTGTTGTGCCTTTTCCTGAAATTGTCTCTTGGACATTGTTGGGCCCCTTGAATTTACTCCATTTGCTGTATTCCGTAACTGCCTCTTGTCTCCATCTGGGACTGTCTCATTTGCCTCAGGTAGAACATCATAATGCGTGGAAAGTTGCTCATTGTTCCTTGTCTCCTTGTTCCTCTTCGTTGCCTAAGATTGCACCGAACCATCATCCATGGTCCGTAATTTTCCATGATTTGAATTTGCTCGTTGTCTCCTGTTGCTACTGTTCTTTTTCCATTTTTACTGTTCATACACTCAACGCTAGATTTATAGGATGTCTAGAAAATGATGTTCGGTAAAAATTTAATAAAAGCTACTCTTAAGAATGAGACTAATTTATAGGATGTTGCATAATTATTTTCAAAAATTATATTACTGTCAACAAAAGTTATTTTAGCTTATAAAGATTAAAATATTTTATTTATAAGGTATGAGTTTAATTTTTGTTTTTAACAGTTGTTTTTGTTAAATAATTTATAAGTATTATTGTAAATTTTTATTGAAATTTGTAATATATTAATCTTAAAATGTAGTAGTCTTTTTTTCACCTTAACTTTTGTTGTATCCAAAGAAATAAATAACTTTATTTTACACTAATAAAAAGTTTGAGACAATTTTATTATTTGTACGTTATAATTATTTGACAAAAGAAATTATTTATTTATTTATTAAATTTAAAATTAATTTCATGATCATTTGATTAAAGTTGGAAGGGATATCTGAAATTTGACTAAAGCGTGCGTGCATGTTTGTATATGTTTGCGCGTGTCCGTGTACATGTGGGCTAGCATGCGTGTTTGTCCGTGCGCATGGATGACTGTGCATGCGCATATGCGTATTGGTTTGGGCGTGTCCCCGTGTGGGTATGTGTGTGTGTATGCCTACGGGGGTAAGTTAAAAATAAAAAATATATATCTTAAATTTTAATTAAACCATAGAAGCCGGCAAGGAACAATTTTTTTTTTGGTTAAAATATTGAAAGGTTTCCGTTCTTATAATTATTGATATGAAATAAAAATATCTAAATGAAATAAAATATTTATTAATTTTTTTTTATTTTGATTAAAATTATTATATTATAGAATATATCCATAAAAATATTTTTATCTTAAATTATTTTTAAAAAAATATAAAAATTAATTTAATAAAATAAATAAATAAATAAATAAAATAAATAATATTATTTTATTCATCATTTAAATTTTCTTTTATAATATTTTTGTTAATTTTTTACTTTTTTTTCATACTCATAATATTGTCTCTCTTCACGTTGTTTTATTTTTTTGTAAAAAAATAAATAAAAATATTAAATATTGTTAAAATTTAAATTAAAATAATAACATGATCTATTTATTATTTAGCCATGAATATTAGTTTAAATTAATTTTAATATAATTTTATATATTTATATTATTAATATTATATTAAAAAAATGTAAAATTAAAAAAATATTTAAAATATTTCTTTAAAAAAATTCATTTTTACAAAATTTTTAAATATTTTTATTTTTAAAATTATCAAAACGATATTTTAAAACAAAGTTTAGATCTTGGAAGCCAATTTATTCAATTTAAATTTATAAAAGTATTAAGATTTTAAAAGTTTTCCATGATGCTCTTCAAAAGAAATTTGCAAAATGAATGGTTGTTGGGGATGCTCTTTCATGGAAAGAGCAGAGACGTTAGTGTGGGGGCCTACCAGATTGAAAGTGATATCATTTTAAAAGCTAATGTTGACTTCTGTTTTTCACACAAACAAGACGTTTACTACAAGTCTGCAATCAAACGTAAAATATTAAAGATGACTTTCGTAGAATGTTCTGTGATATGCTGTTTAAATTGTCTAAAAAATGATGTAAAAATTTAATAAAAACCACTTTTGGGAAAGAAAATTAGATAATCTACCAGTATTACAGTTAGTCTTTTAAGTCTTATAATATATTAACTTTAAAATGAGATAATATTCTCTTATTTTAATTTTTTGTATTTAAAAAAAAAAGAATTTTATTTTACACTACTAAAAAATTTGAAATAATATTTATTATTTACAAGTCATAATTATTTGATAAAGAAATATTTCTTTATTATTCATTAAATTTAAAATTAATTCATGCATCATTTGATTAAAGTTGGTAGGAATATGTGAAATTTATATTCTGTCTGCATTAAGTGTAGGGGTGAACAAAAATCGAACCAGACTGAACTAAATCGAAAAAGTCAAACCGAATTGATCAAAAACTGAACTAAACCGATTAAAATTAGTTTAATTCAGTTTTTTTTAAAAAAAAAACTGACCGGTTCGATTCGGTTTAATTTGGTTGGGATGGTCCAACCAAACCAAATCGAATCGAACTAAATTATTTTTAATATATTTAATTTATATTATTAAATTTATTTTTTATTATATTTTAAAAATATTTTACATAATTTTTTTCAAATTTTTTGAAATGGACCTAAAAAATTCGAAATAAATTCAAAAATTAAAAAAATTTGACAATTTTTTTTTTTAAAAAAAACTGAACCAACCGAATCAAACCGAACCGTCTTTTGGAGGTTCGGTTGGTTGAACCCCAACCGAACCGAATAAGTTCAATTTTTATTTTTTTTATGGTCAGTTCGATTTGGTTGAAATCTAAAATCGAACCGAATCGAATCTATGTACACCCCTAACTAGTGCTTATAAGTAACGTGCACTCGTGCACACATGTGCGGACACGTATGTGAGCTTATGTTTGTGTTTGTGCCTGTATTTGGTAGGAATATACGTGTTTGTGTATGTACACATACGTATACATGTAAAATATATAAAAACCTAATAAGAATTTAATCAAATATAAAAAACTAAATTACAATAATTTTGTATTATTTAAAAATTAAAAACTAAAACTCAAGATGGAATATCTTTTAAAAAAAGTATTTTGTATATATATTTCCTAATACTTGCCGTAATCGAAATGCTTTTTGGACAAAAAAAACAAATGATATTCGCAAAATGATCAGTGGTGGGGGTTTCTTTCATATAGGAAGAAGAAAGAAATTATTACGCTGCCCACTACATCGAAATTGGTACCAAAACATTTTGGGATGGGATATCTTCGCTGTCGTGCACTTTTTCTCTTGGCTCAAGGATAAAGCAGATGTGGACTTCTTCACTATTATGCATTTATTCACTTGCCTTTTAAGTGCTGCATACTCTGCAAACAAGTAACGTAAGTTTGGCAAACGTTAATGTGAACATTTTACTAACATTTTTTTTTAAATTTTATGTGTAATTTCAAAGTTACAGAGAACACTTACTTTTTCCTTTTTTTTATATCTATTTATTTATTCATAGAAAGCAAGAAAATACACTAAAAATATATACTTTTGTTATAATTTATATTGGGGAATCTCGAGGCAAAATATTTTCTAAAAAACCATTGTGTATATTTATATTCCGCATTTGCTTGCTGTTATTGAAAAGCTTTTTGGACGGAAGAAATGAACGATGTCAGGGGAGGCTCTTTCATAGAAAGAAGAGAGTTGTTATGGTGGCCCGCCAGATTGAAAATTTGGTATTATTTTATGATGGGATTTCTTGACTGTCATGCATTTATTCCTCCAACTTTGTTCTTTTTATTTTAGTGTCCGTAGAATTTTAGTCTTTAATTTTTGTTTTAAGTTTATTAAATTTGTTACTTTTTATTTTTATTTATTATATAAAAATAATCTCTTAAAAAAATATATTTAATGAGTACAATAATTTTTTTAAAATACAATTACTTATGTATGCGTAATTAATTTTTTTTTAGTAGAATTACATTTAAGCAGGTAATTGTATAATTTATAGTTAATTTTTTGTTTTTTAGAGCGAATAATTTTGATTTAACTTAAATACTCAGTTTTCATTCCTTCTACATTTCTTTTTTCTCTAAAAAATTAAATGCAATGCTCACTCTGAATTTCCATGGCACACAAAATCATTCCAAATACAGTGTAACTGAACCCAGGCAATAAATAAGTATAAAACAGCTTATGATCAACTCCTACCTGTCAAACTCTTATCTCTCTATCTCCCCCATCATTCAACTATAGCTCGAGTTCTAACACCGAAAGAAATGGCAGCAGCTTTGGTGGGACAAGCATTTCTCTCTGCTTCTGTGCAAACCTTAATAGAAGGGATAACCTCAAGCGAGTTTCGAGATTTGTTGAAAATTAGAAAGGTGAATGTTTCTCTCCTGGATGAGCTGAAGAGAACTCTGCTGATGCTCAATGCTGTACTAAACGACGCAGAGGAGAAGCAGATCACTAATCCTTTTGTGAAAGAATGGCTTGATGAGCTAAAAGATGCTATCTTTGATGCTGAGGATTTGTTGGATGAAATCAACACAGACTCTTCGAGATGCAAGGTGGAGCAAGACTCTCAGATTGTTGCCAATCAGGTGCGTTCCTTCCTTTCTTCTACTTTTTCATTCTATTGGGGGATGAACTCCAAGCGGGAGGCTATATCTCAAAAACTGAAATGCTTTGAAAATCAGATAGGTATACTTGATTTGAAAAGCATTATTGCAAGAGTACACAAAACACCAACAACTTCAGTGGTAAATGAATCTGTTGTGGTTGGTAGAGAGGATGATAAGGAGAAACTGCTAGACATGCTTTTGTCTGATGAAGATGAAAAGGGTAATGGTATAGGAGTGATCACAATTTTAGGCATGGGCGGTGCAGGTAAAACAACCCTTGCTCAACTCCTTTACAATTAGGGGTGTTCGCCGTGCGGTTTGGTTCGGTTTTGAAGGTTGAATCAAACCAAACCACCCATACAAGATTCAATAAAAAATGGACTTATTCGATTTGGTTTAAGTCTATTAAACCGAACCAAACTAAACTAATAAAAAACGGTTCAGTTTAGTTTGGTTTGGCGGTTTTTGTGGGCTCATTTCAACAATTTTTTTAAGCCCATTGCCCATTTCAATAATTTTTAATCCATTTCAACATTTTGGCCCATTTAAGCATTTTGCCATAGTTGCAGGTTGCAACTAAATTTAAACAAGAATAAAGGATGAAAGGGAAAACAAAATCTAGCCTCTTCATTTCATTTACAAAATACAAATACAATTCAAATCTCTTCTCTGCCCAAATTATAAAAAAAAAAAAAGAATACAGAAAAGTTTATACAAAAGAATTGTAAAGCTCTAGAAAAACTAAAATAATACCCTGTAGAGATGGAATTGCAGACAGATATAAGGTGCATTGCATTCATAGATAATGCTAAGAAAACTTGAATAAATAAACGTACCATGAACTTGAATGGTTGCCTTGCCCGGTGAATATTCTACTTTACATTCTACTGCAATATATACACATATATGTATTGTATTTAAGCCGCAAAAGAAAGGCATATTTGCTAAAAAAATTCCTCAACAGCTATAAATTTTCCATGAACCTATATTCGATTGAACCTAGCACAGAAATTAGCACTTACCATATATTTGTCAAGTCTCACAGCTAGGTTAGAGAACTCTGTGTTGTGCCCTTTTGACTCCTTGAACATATAGGCCAATCCAAAAAATAAAGCTAAGTTAAAATGCTTGTCTCTGCTTGCAAACATGAGTCATGCTGCATCAACAAAATGGTAAAATAAAAAATGGGACTATTAGTCTACTTAAATCATCTGATGTTGATGCTCTTTGAAGTAACTATCACAGTTTTTTCTTCTTACCAAGATCATGACGTGACTGACAATGGCATCTAATATATTTTCCAGAAGAAATTCTTCCATGTTTAGCTTCACAGTTCTGCTACTATAAGCATTAAATATGGACTTAGTTAGCATGACTGTAAAGGAGTATCTCAAACATTTAAATGTATCTCAAACATTTAAATGTATCTCAAACATTAATGATACAGCAGTATTCTCCAAAAGTTTGTGTGTACCATTTAAAGGATTCTTCATCTCTTGGAGTATATAAGCCAACTCCTTAAATTCAAAAAAGCTTGCCCTGCACTGTGGCTTGTGTCCTTCTGAGGGCTGATGCAGATCTAGTGATACAATCTGCAAGAAGCAGAAACAGCCAATTATATTCCCGCCTACATCTTTCCTCTTGTTTGCTGTTAAGAAAACATCCTTTTCTATTAAAAAAACCAAATAAGAACTTATCAGCATCTTGACCACTGATTTCTTGATACAATAAAATCATAAAATTGGTCAGTGTATCTTGATTTTTTAGTTGACATAAACCCCCAAAGATTTTCCCTGGACAATAAAAGGACATTATTCATGGAAACAATAAAAAGACATTATTCATTTATTATTTCCAGGACATTGTAGTCAGGTTAAAAGAATATTGCAAATAAAGAAATTATTCATTTATTATTTCCAGGACACTAAAAGGACATTATTCACGATTCAAGATTAAGGAAGCCAAGATGGTTCATTACCCATATCCACAAGAAATATGTTATTTGGAATGCATTATGCAAGAAATATGTTGACATAAACCCCCAAAGATTTCCCCTGAAAGTACTTTTCCTATAACTTTATTTTTCTTCCAACCAGTTATATTTTCCATGGCTGCATTCCACTCTGAGCAGCAGGCGTTCTCATCAGAAATATGATAGATTCCAACATCCTGTTCTATAGCAAGGAACGCAACAAGTAGTTTAGTGCATGGAATTACAATTTAGCAATAAATGCGATAGATTCAAAAGATGTGTATCATGCATGTAATTTATATTGCAGAGTGAATTGAGTAAAGGCTTACCCTAAAGCTACTTTGATTATTGCAAGCTTGTAGTCAGCATGGAAACAATTTCTCAGGTTAAAAGAATACTGCAAAAAACAAATTAGTTCGAGGGTTCATACAAGGACCCATATCATGTAAATTGCAAAAAGAAAAATGAAAATCTCCACCTAAAAGTTCATCATCCAAACAAAACTAAAACGCTGAAAAGGTGAAAATAAAATACATACAAATGACCGAGTAGAGAAGAAGAAATGGAAGAAGCTTCAAAGCTAAAAGACAGACTACTAATTCAAATAAACCAGACTCATTCCCCGAATATCAGCCTGAATCCAAACAAAGAAAAAGAAGAGGCCGAATGTATCATATTTCAAATGGTCGATACCCTATGGGAAAAAGTAGAGAGGACGAAAGAGGGGGTCTGGACTTTTACCTTGCTTGACTCACGATCACGGGCTTCGATCTCTGTTTAGAAGCAGGCAGCTTTGACGGCGACTCTTTGCGGCAGTGAACGGTGGAGAGAGGGCCGCCGGCAAGGGCACGAACGGTGGCGACTCTTCACACTTCGGCTGGACGGCTTCGATTTCGGGTACTAGGGCACGATGAAACTTCAAGGAGAATGGAAGAGGCTGAAGGCTGAATGGTGAATGACGAATGGATTGGAGAATGGAGATGAATTGGCTAGGCAAAAACGCGGGCCGGACTGGGCTGGACACATGGGCTGAAGGCAAGTGGGTCAGACAGAAGCGATGGGCCTGAAAGGTACTGGGCCAAAACGTGGGTTGAGCAGAATGGGCAGTCGGTTCGGTCCGGCTTGGTTGGGAATTTTTTCCAACCGAAAATCGAACCGAACCGCTCGGTTCCCTCAAAAAACAAACCAAACTAAACCGCCCAGATTCGGTTTTTTTCGGTTTTTGAATGGTTTGGTTTGGTTCGGTCGGTTTTGTTCGGTTTTTTTTTGGTTTTGTACACCCCTATTTACAATGATAAGAGGGTGCAGAAGCATTTGATTTGAAGGCCTGGGCACGTGTCTCAAACGATTTTGATGCTTTCATGGTAACCAAGGATCTTGTTGAGACCGTCACCTCAAAAGTATATAATGGTAATAATCTGGATTATCTTCGAGTTGAACTAAAACAAAGCTTAAGCAACAAAAAGTTTTTGATTGTCAATGACCTTTGGAATGAGAGATATAATGATTGGGATGATCTAATAACTCCTTTTATCAGTGGAAAAAGAGGAAGCAAGATCATTGAAACCACTCGCCAAAAAAGAGTTGCAGAAGTCACTCATACATTTCCAATTCATGAGTTGACCCTTCTTTCGGCTGAAGATTGTTGGTGTTTACTTGCCAAGCATGCTTTTGGAAATGAAGACACCCACATATATCCAGAGCTAGAAGCAATTGCTAAGCAAATTGCAAAATAATGTCATGGTTTACCACTAGCTGCTAAAACACTTGGGGATCTTTTGCTTTCAAAAGTTGAGGAAGATGAATGGAACAGAATTCTGTATAGCAACCTATGGGAATTAACACATGATGACGTTATTCCCGCTTTGCGTCTGAGTTATCTTTGCCTTCCATCACATTTGAAGAAATGTTTTGCTTATTGCTCAATTTTTTCCAAAAGGATACTTGTTGGATAGAAACCAGTTGATTTTGTTTTGGATGGCTGAAGGTTTTGTACCACAATATTCCCATGGGCAGAAAACAATGGAGTTGGTAGGTAATGACTACTTTGATGAATTGTTGTCTAGGTCGTTGATTCAACCGTATAAAGGATCTGTACTTGCTTATAAGGAAAAGTTTGTCATGCATGACTATAGAGAAATAGGGTTTGAAAATATTTGTTACATTACAAATTCTGAATTACAAGATATACATATATATACACGGGTCGTAGATAACGCAAAGCAGATACAACATTATTTACGGGATTACATATTTGAAAATAGATATGCATGAATATACGAGAGTATCTTGGATCAGGTTTGTTGCACTTGAGATATCGAGGGTTGTTGCACTTGAGATATCGAGGGTTGTTGCACTTGAGATATCGACGTGGTGGAGGATGACCTAATACGCCCCCGCAAGACGGTGGAGGAAGGAACAACACCGATCTCGGACATAAGAAAATGATGACGAGGACCAGACAATGGCTTGGTAAGAAGATCAGCAAGCTGGTGACTGGATGGGACATGAGAGACTTGAAGCTGCTTGGAGGTGATCATGTCTTGAACAAAATGGTAGTCAATCGCAATATGCTTCATTCTGGTGTGGAAAATGGGATTGGCACAAAGATAGGTAGCACCAATGTTGTCAGAGTAGATCTGTAGAGTGTGAGAAGTACTAACGCCCATTTCATGAAGGAGGTTACGAAACCAATAGAGCTCAGCTGCCGTGGAAGCAATGGTACGATACTCAGCTTCGGTGGAGGATCTGGCAACTATTTTCTGTTTTCGAGAAGCCCAGGAGATAGGATTGCAGCCAAGGTAGGTGATATAGGCAGCAGTGGATTTCCGATCAACACTATCACTTGCCCAATCTGCATCACAATAAGCAGTGAGGTGTAGAGAAGTGGGACGAGTGAGGTGAATGCCATGGTCAATGGTTGCCTTTAAATATCGAAGCACACGCTTGAGAGCTTGAAAGTGAATGTCCTATGGGGAAGCCATATACTGAGCAAGTTTATTAACGGAGAATGCTATATCGGGCCTGGTAAGTGCAAGATATTGCATGGAGTCAACCAGACACCGATACTGAGAAACATCACAAGTGGCAACATCAAGAAGAGGAGCAAGAGAGCAAGAGGTGGCCAGAGGAGTGTGGATAGGCTTGGCACCCTGCATGGAAGCTTTAGCTAGGAGATCGCGAATGTAGTGATGTTGAGAAAGAAAAAGACCGTGAGCAGTAGGTGTAATGTCAAGACCAAGAAAATGGTGCGGGTGGCCTAGGTCTTTCAGACTAAATTGCTTGGCAAGAGCAGCTTGGAAAGTACGAAGAAATTGTGCATTATTGCCAGTTAAGAGGAGGTCATCCACATAGACCAAAAAATAAGCAGTGACATTGGGAGAGGTATACATAAACAGAGATGTATCAGTTTTAGAGGTGAAGAAACCATACTTGAGAAGGAAGGATTTGAGAGCATCATACCACGCTCGGGGAGCCTGTTTAAGGCCATAGAGGGCCTTTTTGAGGCGGCACACATGATGAAGATGAGATGGATGGATGAATCCTGGGGGTTGAGCCATGTAGACAGCCTCTATGAGAGTTCCATGAAGGAATGCATTGTTGACGTCCATTTGAGATAGAGTCCAACCGTGATAGAGAGCAATGCAGAGAACTATCTTGATGGTTTGGGGTTTTACCACCGGGCTGAAGGTGTCCTTGAAGTCGAGTCCAAGACGTTGATGGAAGCCCTTGGCCACGAGGCGTGCTTTGTATCTGGAAATGTTGCCATCAGGATTACGCTTAATCCTGAAGACCCACTTGTTGCCAATAATGTTATAGTGAGATTGGGGAGGCACAAGATCCCACGTGCCATTGGAGAGTAAAGCATTGAACTCTTCAGACATGGCATGTTTCCATTCGGGAGCTTTGAGAGCTTGAGAGACACAAGTCGGTTCTAGGGATGGTGGAAGAGGGTATTGGGAAACAGAGAAGGCTTTCTTTGGTTTGAAGACACCGACTTTGGAACGTGTGATCATGGGATGGGATGAAGGAAGAGATGAGGTAGGGAGGGTGATGGAAGGAAGAGTAGAAGGAGGTAAAGAGGGAGAAGCAGTAGGGGAGATAGGGTTAAGAGAGGAAGAAGAAGGTGTAAGAAGAGGGTAGTGATCTGAGGGAGATTTAGAAGGAGGAGTAGAGTCGGGTGGTGAGAGTGAAGAAGAGAGGTAGGGAATGGAGGTGACAGGAGGTTCATCAAGAATGGGAGGAGAAGCACTAGAGGGCAACGAAGAGGGAGGTTGAGAGAAGGGAAAGTGGGATTCAAGGAACTCAACATGACGACTAGAGTACAACCTATGAGTGTGAAGATGATAACATAAATATGCACTTTGATTAGGAGAGTAGCCGAGAAATACACAAGGTGCAGATTTAGGATCAAGTTTGGACATGGTGTAAGGCTTTAACCATGGAAAGCAGAGACAGCCAAAGGCACGAAGCTTGGAGTAGTTAGGAGATTGACCAAACAGAACGGTAAAGGGGGTGCGCATGCGTAGAGAAGGAATAGGATGACGGTTGATAAGATAAGCAGCTGTTTGGAGAGCATAGGACCAGAAAGATGGAGGGAGAGAGGTTTGATGGAGAAGGCAGCGAGCAGTTTCTACTAGATGTCGATGTTTGCGTTCCGAGACACCATTGTGCTCAGGAGTGTGGTGAGGTGTGGTGAGGTGAGAGATGCCATGAGCTACTAGGAAAGAACGGAGTTTGATGAATTCACCTCCATTGTCTGTGTACAAAGTTTTGATCTTCGTATTAAGTTTATTTTCAGTTAAGGTTTTGAAGGTTTGAAATATAGGAAGAACATCCGATTTCAATTTAATGAGATAGAGCCATACATATTTAGAAAAGTGATCGATAAATATAACATAGTATTTGAAGTTATCAATGGAGCATGTGGGTGCTGGACCCCAAACATCAGCATATATAATATCAAGGGGACCTGTAGATGTGATAGTAGAGTGAAAAAAATGGTAGCTTGTGACTTTTATTCGATAAACAATGAGTACATGGATGGATAGCAGACTTAGAAACAGAAAGATGATTAAAATTAACAATATGGGAAAGAGTCTTGGAAGCTGGATGTCCTAGGCGAGAGTGCCACTAAGAGAGAGAAGGCCTGAGTGTAGTCTGATGAGCTTGAGGTGGAGAAGGGGAATAAAGCTTGTAAATGTTGTCCTCATTCGGTCCCGTGAAGAGAGTGGCCCCGGTGCTCAATTGTTTGACCTCAAAGTGGGAAGGAAAGAATTCAAGAGAGACATTGTTAGATTTACAGAGTTGAGAAACTAACACAATATTGTTTTTAATTGAAGGCACACATAAAAATATTAGAAAGTTGTAAAGGGAGTAAAAAGGTGGAGAGGGTGGTAGAGCTAGTGTGAGAGATAGGTAAACCTTGGCCATCAGCAACCTGTAGTTGATCAGAACCTTTATAAGGGGTGGTGATAGAGAGGTTGGCGAAATCATTTGTTACATGATGAGAAACCCCGGAGTCCAGAAGCCAATAGTTGTCAGCAGGAGTGGATTTAGCAGTGGCAAGATGAGCAGAGGGAGTGGACCGTTTTGTTGGATAGCCTTTGATTTGATAGCAGTCTTTGGCACTATGTCCTTCCTTTTCACAATATTCACAAATGATAGGGTTGGAGGAGAATGAGCCATGAGGACGTCGATGAGAGGAGGTGTTGAGAGGAGCTGGACCAAGAATCCCAGTAGGGGGTCGTCGTGAGAAGCTAGGTTGAGAGGGATTGCGCCTGACAAGATTGGTTGTAAGGGGAAGAGTAGTCTGCAGTCGTTCTTCACGCTGGAGAAAAAGTTCATAATCAACAAGAATGTCAAACAAGTTATCAAAAGTAACGGGTGTTTCCCGAGTACGAAGAGATGCAGTTAATTCCTTAAACGATGGTCCAAGACCACTGAGAGTGTAGATAACAAGGTCAAGATCATCAAGAGGATGGCTGATGAGAGATAGTTCATTTGCAAGTCCTTTGATAGTGTTGAGGTAATCTGTGACAGAAGAGTTGCCTTTAGTAATGGAGGCTAAGCGTTCTTTGAGAGACATAATCCGGGAGTGAGACTTGTTGGCATATGCGTGTTGGAGTTTCATCCAAGCTTCGGCTGAGGTATCGGCAGAACTCATGATGCTGCGGGCATCACTTTCACAGGAGCTGAGAATGGCAAGGTAGAGAAGTTGATCTTGGCGAACCCAATAGATGTGTGCAGGGTTAACTGTTTTAGTATCACTTTGCGTGACAGTGGGAGGTGGGCAAGGGTGAGAACCAGTAACATATCCTACGAGATCATTACCAATGAGAAGGGACCAAAATTGTTTATGCCATGCAGGGTAGTTTGTTCCATTAAGTTTAATAGGTAGTTGGGTAACTGTGTTGATTTGAACAAGGTCTCTAGGATTGAAAGAAGGAGTGGAGTTGGTTGTGGTGGCAATGGAAGATTCAGAGGCCATGATGTGATCGAAGATGGGATTGCTGATTAAAGCTTTTGGTGGCTCTGATACCATATAGAGAAATAGGGTTTGAAAATATTTGTTACATTACAAATTCTGAATTACAAGATATACATATATATACACGGGTCGTAGATAACGCAAAGCAGATACTACATTATTTACGGGATTACATATTTTCAAATAGATATGCATGAATATACGAGAGTATCTTGGATCAGCTTTGTTGCACTTGAGATATCGAGGGTTGTTGCACTTGAGATATCGACGTGGCGGAGGATGACCTAATAATGACCTCATAAAAGATTTAGCTAGAGTTGTATCTAGTAAAAGTTGTCTATGCTTTTGACATCCCAAAAAATGTTCGTCATTTATCATATCCTCAAAGAAGATATGATGGCTCTAAAAAATTCAGCAGCTTTTTTGAACTCAGGCGTTTGAGGACTTTTTTAACACGAAACACTCTTCGGGGGTCCCCAACTTACTTAAACAAAAGCATGCCACATGATTTGCTGTCAAAATTAAAATGTTTAAGAGTACTAGGTTTGCCAAGTTATGCAAGTATAACTGAGTTGCCGAATTCAATTGGCAATTTGGTGCACTTGCGATTTCTAAATCTTTCCTACACTTCAATAAAAAAGTTGCCTGATGCAACCTTTACACTTTACAATTTGCAAACTTTGGCATTATACAATTGTTTGTCTTTCATTGAATTATCATCACAGATAGGAAATTTGACTAATCTGCGCTATCTTGACATAAGTGGCACTAGATTGGAGGAGATGCCAACACAAATTAGCATGCTACATAATCTCCGTAGGTTGAGTACTTTTATCGTGGGTAGACAGCAGGATGGTTTGAGGGTGAAAGAGTTAAAAAACTTTCCTCATCTACAGGGTAAGCTTTCCATTTTGAAGCTGCAAAATGTTGGTGATTCCTTGGATGCTTTTGAGGCAGGCTTGAAGAGCAAAGAGCAACTTGGGGAGTTAGTGTTGGAATGGGGCTGTGATACTGATGATTCACAAATTGCAAAAGATGTACTTGACAAGCTTCAACCATAAACAAATTTGAGGAAACTGACTATCAAATACTATGGTGGCACTAGCTTTCCAAATTGGGTGGGAGATTCTTCATTTTCAAAAATTACTTTCCTGTGTATCAGTGATTGTAACTATTGCTTATCACTCCCACCATTTGGAAAATTACCTTATCTCAAGGAGCTCTCAATTACAAGGATGAAATTGGTACAGACAATTGGTCAGGAGTTTTACTGCAATAAAGCAGACATCTCTTCATTTCAATCATTTCCATCCTTGGAACGTTTGGAATTTCACGAGATGCCAAATTGGGAGGAATGGCTACCATTTGAAGGTGAAGGTACCAAAGTACCTTTTCCTTGTCTTAAAAGTTTGTGTTTAGATAAGTGTCCTAAGTTGAGGGGAGACTTGCCCAACCATCTTCCTTCATTAACAGAAGTTTCTATATCTGAATGCAATGAGCTGGAGGAAAAATCATCAGCTCTGCACTGGATTACATCAATTGAAAAATTAACAATTAGAGAAGGGGGACATGGCTTATTGTGGGTTCTTAATAACGATTCTCAGTGCTCACTAGAACGCCTAGTAATTGAGAAGTGTGATAGCTTGCAGTCTTTGCCAAGAATGATACTAAGCAACAATTGCCTTCAAGAACTGTATCTCAAAAATATCCAATCTCTCATGTCCTTTCCAACAGATGGTTTGCCCACTTCATTGCAAAATCTTGAAATTAAGAACTGTGAGAAATTAGAATTCCTACCTCAGGAAGCTTGGCAAAATTACACGTCACTTGAACGTTTGATAATTGATAATAGCTACCATTCGTTGACATCATTTCCATTAGATTGTTTCCTCGGGATTAAATATCTTCACATTGAAGGTTGCCCTAATTTGGAATCCTTTACACAAGTTGGAGGCTTTGCTCCTAACTTAGTTAATTTTGAGGTCTTTCGATGCGAAAGAATTAAATCAATGTCAGAAGTACAGATTGACATCTTCAAAGCTCTTCAACGGTTTTCCCTTGTTGATCTTCCAAATCTTAAGTCGTTGCCTCAATGTGGTTTGCCTTCTAACTTAAGAGGAATTTCGGTAATTAACTGTAAAGGACTATCATCTCTGGCTATAGCTGGCTGGGGTTTTCAACAGCTCACTTCACTCTCACAATTTGAGGTTGAGGGGGATGGAGGTGATGATATAGTCCATAATTTGCTAAAGGAGCAATTGCTGCCCACTTCTCTTGTGAATCTCAACATCAAGAATCTTTCTTATCTAAAATTACTGGAAGGAAAGGGACTTCGACATCTGACTTCTCTGGAAGAGCTTCACATTTGGGGTTGTCCAAACCTTGAGTCTTTGCCTGCCATCCTCTCTTTTGCTACTAAGTATTAAGCGGTGTCCTATATTAGAAGAAAGGTATCGTGATCAAAGAGGGAAACATTGGTCGAAGATTGCTCATATTCCTACCATAGAGATAAATGAAGAAGTAATATAAAGTTCTAAGATAATGAGAAGCATAACAAGGTAAGCTCTAAAACTCAAGAACTACCTCTTATTTCTTTCCTGTTTTCATATGGCACCAAAAAGCTTTGGTATTTCCTTGTTCATAAGCATTATCTTGCCTGTACTATATATATATATATATATATATATATATAAAAATTTATTGATCAATGAAAAAAGCTAAAAAAAAATATTTTAGCAAGATAGTAAGGTAATTGTGAATGTGCATTTCAGATTTGGAAGTAGATACATGGTTTGTCCCTGGGAGCACTTTTCATGACAAGTTCGAACTATAAAGGTCAGTATATATGTTGGTGAAAAGTTGTATATTTTCATATTTTAGCACTTAAATGGAACTCCATCCCAATTAATGAAATTTTGAGGGTTGAAGGTGCTGCTTTGCAAAATTTCTCGCATGCCATTTTCACTTTGATGATTTCTTTAGAAGACTTGTTAGTGTTTCATTTGCAGTAGTTTTGGCAATCCCAACAAATGGTTGTATTACTCCATCTTGTGCTAAATAATAGTATTTGACGAAATGAAAAATAAAGGTGCATTTGGTTTCTGAAGACATTTTTAGTTTTCATTGTCTATTTTTATTTTTTTTAAATTTATTTTCATTTGCAGATTTTGATTATTTAGGAAATATGTTTTCTCTGTGAAGGTCAAAATTTGTTCATATTTATTTTTATATCAAATTGACACAAGTGATTATAAATATTACTTGATTTTGAATTTGATCTTCAATAATTATAAGATTATTTTTTTTTAATATTGCACTCGCTGTTTTTTGGAAACAATAAAAATGTCTTTTAGAAGTTTTTATTTATACCTTGATTTACAATTTTTTTTTTTAATTTTACCAAACACATTTTCAATTATATTCTTTTTCAATGATACGAAACAAAACAAACTAAGTTGGTTTTATTGTTTGAACCGTGACATTGTAGCAATTCATGATGGCAGAAATTGGTATCTGAAGTTTGAGGCATTTACGATAAAGAACACTGGATCTGCTGTACAATATTTCCTTGTAACCTTCAGGTGAACTATGGTTTTGTATTTCTCAATTCACTAGTTTATAGGTCATCGCATCATTGAGTTGAGAAAATACAAATGGCCTAGCAACCTATGGCCAGAAAGAAAATATCAAGACAGAGAACATGGAAGGGTACATGGGCAAGTGGGAAATCTGAGATGAAAAAAAAAACCATTTTTTTCGAGGAGAACTTAATGTTTCTTTGTTTTTGTTGTTGTTCATTTACTCAAATTCAACTCCATCAGCTATGGACATGAGTTAGCTTTTTCAGAAGTTTTCGTACTAATTTCAGAAATTCGGATTAAAAAAATATAAATTACAAAACATGACTTCTTGGGGAAAAAACTATTTGTTATTATTTGTCTGAAATTGCTTTATACAGCTTGGTGTAATATATCATAGATTATATGAAATTGTGTTAGACTGCCTTCTTATTTTTCTTTTGTCTCTGTTCTTTTTTAGTTAAATTTAATCTTATATTATGTTTTGATAAATCAGGATAGAAGAGGTAGAATTGCTTTGCTTCAAAGGAGGCTACTTGTGGCAGAGGTTGAGAAAGAATTATGCAGTTCGAAGGGCTGGTAAGAACCTAATCGAAGTGCTGTGTATATTTGTTTCTATCTTCCCAAAATTAAGACTCAAATGTATAAGACTAAACTAAAAATTTGGTCACTGGATTTACAGCCTCATAAAGCTTTTGTTTCTAATTTTTCTTGAGTATACAAGTCAGTATTGAAAATATCAAATTTGTTAGCCTCTTCAAGAACTAATATGCAATAAGATTGATATTTTTTAGAAATAACCAAAATAACTAATTTGTAAAGAGTTGATAATTTTAAAAATTAATTTGTACACTAAAGAAAGTTTGGAGACTAAAACTAAATGTATCTACAAATACAAAGATCAAATTGTGAGCTATATAATTCTCTTGTGTATCTCAACATCTTTAGTCTTTCATATCTAAAATTGTTGGAAGGAAAAGGACTTAAACGCCCTAACTTCTTTAGAAAAGCTTCGAATAAGGAATTGTCCAAACCTTGAGTTCTTGCCATAAGACAAGCTGCCATTCCCTTTTTTTTATTACAGAGTATTAATCAGAGAGGGAAATATTGGTCTAGAATTGCTTATATATCTGCCATAAAGATAAATGAAGAAGTTATAAAATGAGCAGAGAAATAAGAAAATATAACATCATTAGTATACATCAACAACTACTTTTTCTTTGGTAGGAACTTCATGTTCACTTTTATTTATTGGTTGTTGAAGGATGAAACTGGTATAGCAAAGCGGATAGTTCTTGCGAGGACGTCAAAGTAGGTATTAAATAGGTATTCATTTCCTTTAGTAAGCATTTATAAAATATTTCTAAACACTATTTTTTTTACCAGACAAAAGCTCCATTGCAAGATGCCCACAAGAAGATCTCGCTCGTGGACTTCTAGATGCTGTCAAGGTGAGAAAAGTGTCTTATATTTTCCATTCAAAATTTCTTACCCTTTAATTTTTCTTTTATAAAAATTTTTTACAATTTACTCTATCAGGCAATCAAGCCAACAGTGTTAATGGGATCATTTGGAAAAAGGAAAACAGTTACAAAAGATGTGGTTGAAACCATGGTATACTTCAATGAGCTTCTTTCTTGCTTTTTCTAATAATCTTTAGGAGAAATTTTATTTTCTGACCTGGATTTTTACTTCTAATTGCAAATTTTTTAATTAATTTATTAATTTTTGCTGACTATCTAATCTATCTATTTTATTGCACTTTACCCTCTATCATCTAAATTAGATATTAACTTTAATGATGGCTTTATAAAATTACCAAAGTACCCTTATTTTCTTAATCCCTCATTTTATACTTTACTTTATGGGAAGGATATTTTGATAATTTAACATAGCTATCATTGAAATTGCAATCGAATATAAAGATCAAGGTAGAAAAATATAATTTCTCCTAATATTTAAATTCTATTGTGAGAGGATTTTATCATTAATGTGTATGATATTTATTAGCATGTAGAAAGCACTCATTTTGGCTCTCGTCACAATCTAAGTAGAAATATACTTTTGTCTTTGACAAATAAGTGAATTTTTAATTTAGTTCTGTCCATGCTTGTAATGCCATCCACTACAAAAAAATCGCGTCATTATGGCAGTTTTTAAGTGGGCGTAATGACGGTTTTGGCCATCGTTATGTCCATTAACGATGATTCTAAAATCGTCGTGGAACTCCATGCATAGCGACGGTTTTAGCAACTGTGGGAATAACCGTCGCTATGACTGGTTTAACAACAGTTTTTAAATCGTCTTTAAACCAGTAATAGCGACGATTTTTAACCACCGTTAAAAGTAACAATGGTTTAAAAATCGTCGTTAAACCAGTCATAGCGACGGTTTTTAACCTCCGTTAAAAATAACGAAGGTTTAAAAATCGTTGTTAGTTATAAATTTTTTTTTTAAATTTTTAGTTAATAAAATTAATTAAATTTTTTATATTAAATTTATTTGTAATTTAAAATATAATATTTTGTTCTATCCATAATACTAATAATGTTTAAATTTATTTATTATTAAATTTTTTTACAAAATAAAAATTAATTTATATTTTTAATATTTTATAAATTAATTTAGATACATTTTATTTTATTATATAATAATTAAACGTGTGAATTATTTAATAATTGAAAATTGTATTTTAAAAGTTATTAATATTTAACTAGATACTAAAGATGCATAAATTATTGAATTAAAATGAATCTATATATATAAAAAATATATGTACAAAAAAAGTAATAGTAACGAACGTGAAAAATTACATATACAAATATAATAACTAAATCATGTTCCCAAACCCTACGGATGCTGATCACGCTGATGCCACTACCACGATTGCTGGGATCCTGAAAAATAAATTTTGTTTGTTAGAATTTTTAGTGTTTTTAAAATAAACAAAATTATACCAACAATTTTTATGTATTAAAAGGTTACTCTGGGTCCGAGACTATGAAGTCTTGAAATTTTTGTAACAGGAACGTCACAGTAGCCTCCATCTGTGCTTGCCGTGCTGCGAGCTCAGCATTTCGTCGCTGGAGCTCAGCGTCTCGTCGCTGCTGCTCAGCGTCCCGCTCCTGCATAGCTGTCTTCAGGCGCTGCAGCTCGACGTCCCGCTCCTGCATAGCTGTCTTCAGGCGCTCCACCTCACTCTGTAAGTCGTGGTATGACGGCCCAGACTGTGAGCTCGACCCAGACGAACCACGACCGAAGACTTGAGTTGGGCAAACACCCAATCAAAATCCTCAAATGCGGCCGGAGTGCTCCTTAGTGCCAAGAGCTCTCGCAAGCGAATCGGTCGTCGAGAGCTCTTGGGACGAGCTGTCCTCCTGCTGGATCGAAGCAATTTTCTCCTAACATTCAATAACAGGAAATTAATAATATTAAACATTATCAAAAAATTAAATAATTATCCACGTTTGGTTGATAAGATTTTATTACTTACCGCAACAGTCCGAGCTTCGTCGTTGATGTATGATCCGTCAGCTCTTTTATGAACTGCCGTCCATATATCACCACAACTCACTAGACCCTGAAGCTCAATCTCCTGAAAATTAAAATAATTAATCAATCAATTTATGATTATATATATTATAGTCTTCTCAAAATTTAAAAAAATAAAATATTTATAGATTTAAACTTACTATCTCCGCCTTTTTACGCACAAGGCTCTTGGATCCAGTAGTGTGTGGCATTGTCAGCTGTCTTCTGTTCCGTTTATTCCTCGCAGCCACATCCTAATTAATCACATAGGAAAAATAATTAGTGACAATATTTAATAGGTAAATTTTATAAATATATATTAACAACTTATCCTAGACTTCGCGTCTAGGTGATAGTCTACGAAAGTTGCCCACTGATCAGGTGGATGCCTGTCGGGACTTCACTTCGCAATTGATCTCTGGTTTTCGTACCATCGTACGCCAGGAGAAATAAATTGTATCGTGCCACTCTCCATTTCGCTCCTAGCGACTGCATGATCAGTTTCTTGTGTTGATCCGTCACATTAAAATGTGTCTGCAAACGAAATTAAAAAATTAGTTACACATAAATTTCATATAAATTACAAATAAATATAATTAATTACAAAAGATATATGTTTTTATACCTGAATATTATTTACGAAGACATTCGTCTTTGACTGCTGAGAAATACTCCTCCAGTTCTTGTAAGAGATCGGGAATAACCGAAAGTTATCCCCGATGGTGCCGAGGAAGACATCGAGCAAACCGCCACTGTCTCCGATAACCTGATGGTTGTCGTTGAATTAGACAACCACCTTTGACCCCTGAGGCAGGGCCCATACGTCGTGGATAGTCAACTGTCTGGATGTCGTCTACCTGATCGTGTCTGTCAAAATAAATAGTGACAATTATGTATTATGTTACTAAGACAAAATTATTAAACGCATAAAATGTACATGTTTACAATACCCACCGACTACATCAACTGTCCAACTCCTCCTGCGTCTGCGCTCCTGCTCACTGGGCTGATGCTCCTTGTAACAACCCTTTTTTTTTTCTTTATTATTATACAATATTGAGTTTACATACACGTTATTAATCAAAACGTACATGCAACATATCAAACACAAAGATATTTATATCTTGTTTATTTTGGTTGACTAATTCCAGAGATACAGGTGCAGGTGGTTGCACCTTCACCGGGATCTGTGCCAACTCGCCCACAAACATTTTATTTAGGATCCGCCCATCATAGAATAACTCGATCCAACGTGCACTAAAAGCCAGAGCTATAGAAAATCTACATAACTAATTTTCTGAACATGATATGGAAATATAGTGAGAATTAAATCCCAGTAAGTTCAACAATAAATCATCATCAATATAGCTCATCACGTCATGTTCAGCTGTATAAATTACAGAAAATATCTTTGGTCACATGAATGCATTACATCTATGCACATAAGAATCATACAGTAATGATATTTATGACAAGATTAACTATTTTCATAATATCATATGATGGCCATCAACTTATTCTCATTTCAAGTTACCCCGGTCAGGGTGAGTATCCTCTACTCTTCGGTACGGGCTTTTCTCGCTCCGTCCGACATGGCCCACTTTCCCTTTCTTTTCTCATTAACATGATCATAACCGTTGGTAGGGCGTCCCCTACTGGTGCACCACACGGATTGCCGTGTGACTGCTCATTTCTTTTCTTTTCTTTTCACAATGATAGTTAAAAATATGCTTTCAATAACAAGTATGTTCATCAAAATATAACTATTACCATAAATCATTCGTAATCATGCCATGAACATAACCATTTTAAATATCACTTTATAAAATATTTCCATGTCAGAATGTCACACTTAAGATGATAAAAAGTTCATACAATGGCAATGGCTATGGCATATACTAGTCATTTATTATTTTCATTTATAAGATTTGTCTTCTTTTTTTAATATTAATTTCATCTCTTCATTTTCTTTATACTTGGCCTTTAGTTAATTTCTTCTTATTTATATCATTTCTAACACATGTTCTTACAAATTTATAGGGCATTTTTCTCCAATTTGATTTCTACTATTACCCTATAGTTAAAGAGGTTTATCTAGGGTAGAAAAATGTTGAAAATAGACTTCACCAGCTTCCAACATGGTCTGACCATGTTCCAGGACACGGCTACGCTTTAAAAATACTTCAAATGTACTCAAAAATAGCCCCGAACACGGCTAACTCGTGCTTGAAGCACCCAGAACACGGTCTGGCCGTGTTCTGTGACCTTTGCTCACTAATCAGAGCATAACTCCCTCATTTTAACTCCGATTGAGGTGATCTTGGTATTTATAGAAAGTTAAGATAATTATCTAAAACTATTATGTTAATCATATCAGCAAAATAGTAATAAATCTTGGTGTTATTACTCCCTTAAATTCAATATTATTTCTTCTCGGGTAGGTTCTAACCTTTACTTGCTAATCTGACTATATCTCCCACATAAGAATTCCCAATTTAGTGATTCTAGTGGCTAAACATCTGTGACACATAAATATATAATTCATATGTTAACCATTTATTTTAATTTCTTATAGAATTTTTCCAGAAATTAAAACACCGAAACTATCCTAACATATTCTTCCCTGATTAACCATTTTCTGACCTTTGTTTACTAATCAGAACATATTTACCTCATATGAACTCTAAATTGAATGATTCCAGTGGCTAAAAATCCATGACACACATATCTTTAATTCTTATGTTAACCATTTATTTTAATTCCCTACAGATAATTCCCAGAAATTAAAACACATAAGCTATCCTAACATATTCTTCCCTGATGAATCATTTTCTGACCTTTGATTACTAATTGGACCATATCTACCTCATATGGATTCCAAATTGAATGATTTCAGTGACTAACAATCCGTGACACATATATCTTTAATTCTTATGTTAACAATTTATTTTATTTCCTTCTAGATTGTTCCCAGAAATTAAAACACTGAAACTTAAAATTCTGTCACCCATAGCCATACCCATGCAGAACTATCTACACCAACCTAAGTATTCAAACATACATCACATGCAAGATCAATATGTAACATGATATAGCAACATCCATGACCAATCATCAAAGTTCTAAGATCAAAATCTCATATAAATATTATAGGTTTCAAAAGTTTTCTTCAAAAAGAAATATTGTTAAACTTACCTAAGACTCTCCCTAGCTTACTTAGTGAATTGGTTTTCTTATTTTCTCTTGAAAGAAGTAGCAAGATTCCTCCCTTCCCTTAGCTTTTCTAGCAGCTTAGGTAAGAGAAGGAGGGTGAATTTTTGAACCTCAAGGATGAAGAAGAAAAATGGATTCAAGTGGAGATTAAGGTAACTTACCTTGAGTACTTAGCCTTCTAAACTTCTCCTTCTTCTTCCTTCCTTTCTTCTCCTCTCTTTCTCTTCTTTCCTCACTCTACCTTGCTTCTATTTCTCTCTCTTCCTCACTTGGACGAAATTAAAATGTTGTAGGGGTGGGTTTTACTTAAATAGACCACCAAATAATACACCTTTCATG
Source organism: Gleditsia sinensis (assembly GCA_037074535.1). Classification (NCBI taxonomy): domain Eukaryota; kingdom Viridiplantae; phylum Streptophyta; class Magnoliopsida; order Fabales; family Fabaceae; genus Gleditsia; species Gleditsia sinensis. Next base: position 19,113,654 of record CM073470.1, read on the forward strand.
ATCATGGGTCTACCTTATCATAATTAGGATACACTTTATTGAATTTTTGGAAAACAAACAACTTATGTTCTTGTCTTCCTCTTCCTTAGTCAAAATATGCATAGGAAAAGGAGATTTGTATTTTGAAAATTATGATGATATGTTCTTAAAATAAAGGACAAGGTCCCTTTGATTTAGGGATTCATTTCTATTTTCTTTTGTCTTAAACAAGTATGATAGGTTTGCCTTTTTAGGTGGCAAATTTCTAGCCCTTGAATCTCCATTATTTGGTTGATATTATTTGTGTGGGATAGGAATATTTTGTCCTAATTCCATGTATTATCATACTACTTGTTAAAATTATGAGTGTAGGATATAGATTTTTTGTCCTAAAGCCTTGTATTATCATGTCACTTGTCAAAATTATGAATGTAGAATCACACCACTTGCTAAATTTTTGTCTTAATGCCATGTAACCTAATTTTTATTATTATTACATTATTATATCATCACCTAATTTATTTTATTTTATTTTTTCTCTTGGATTTGGGCTTATTCCTACCCATTTTCTTTGCTTTGGATAAAATTCTACCTTTCTTAGAGGGTTTGGTCACATTTTCATAATTTTTGAGCTATTGGTCCAATTACTATATCCTAGTCCAAGTCTATGTTTTATTTCTTATTTGGGCTATAATATTGGCTTGCTAAAAATTCATGTGAAGTAGAAAAACTCTATATGAAGTATCCATAGGTTAAAGCCCAATTTATGTGTGGAGATACTAAACTTAGTAATTTTAACTCTTAAATTAAGAAAAATTACCCTAATCCAATCTTCTAGAAATTTTAATACCTCTATTTACTTCAAAAAAATTTATCTTTCTTATCTAAGAATTTCACATTTCTTTAGTATATTTATTTTTAATTTTTCCTCTTAGGTTTTCTTTCTTTACCTATTTCATTAATGTTAGAACAGTTCTATGCATACATGTAAGGTGGAGAATTTTTAAGGATTATATTTCCTTATATATCTAAAAATTGTCTAATAAATTTTATTTTCTTACGGGATGTTACATTCCTCCTCTATACCGCCAAATATCACGTCAAAATCGAACGTGTAATTGTCGTCTGGTGGTGGGGGAGTGTGCATGGGACGGCCTGCGAATCCAGTGGATGGGAGTTGCTACCAGGGACTGATGACCCGATAGCCTCCGACTCCATAATGGGCTGTCCGCCCTCATTGATCGCCCCACAGGGAGTGGGAGTGTCAGAACTGGACGCTTCTGCCATGCCCGTGTAGAGTGATCTAGCCTTCTTCATCGTCACCGCTACTGGCAAAATGAAATTAATAAAACAATTATAAAATAAACTTTACCTAATAAAAGTTATGGAAATAAATAAAATAGTACAGTAATTATAAGTAGTCTAAAATATATATAAATAGGCAGCAACAGCAAAACTAATACCGTAACAAGCATAAATTAACTTCTCATTCTGAAAATAATCTTTCTAAATTTTGCTCATGTAACGGATCGCTATCGTAAATAAGATTTTCATTTTCATCGCCCATCTCGTATAAGTCACAGGGTTTTAAATGCATCACTATACTCCAGTTTTTGTCCAGCTCATCTTGTACATAGTACACTTGATAAGCCTCAGATGCCTAGATGTATGGCTCGTCGTCATCATTTTCACCAGTGTGAATCAACCGAGAAAAATCAATCGATGTCACTCCGAATTCATCAATTGCAATTCCTCTCGTTGTAGTTGTGTTAGCCCACATGCACTTAAATAATACGACTGTAAAATGGCCATGGTAGTTTAACTCGATAATGTTCAATAGTTTTCCATAATATGGGACACCACCAAATTGCATGTTTGTATCACTACTACTTGCATAACTCCTCGTGCCGAAAGTACCGTAAACTCCACTATTTTGAGATGTAATCCCTTGATCTCGCTTTAAAGTTCGAAATTTGAATCCATTGACATTGTAAGCACTGTATCGATATGCTCTATCTAGTGGACCAAGTGTCAAATATTTTAAATCAGCACACTGTGATCCATCGGCATCAATTGCGATCTGGAAAACGAATAAAGGATGAGTTGTACTCATATTTGGCATATGAAATAAATGTGACCATGTTGAAATACTTACACGACGCGAAAACCAAGAGACAAATTCTATGTGGACTTTTTTATCTATCTCGGTAGATGATCACGTCCGACTTCTTAAATTATGCCGTACATAGTCTCTAAATTCCTTGTTGAGAAAACATTGTCTAAACACTTAATGCTACACAGGACAAAAAAGTGTATGCAAATGTAGCTAAGTGTGAGTTAACTTACTGTAAATAAGTATCAACTTCTTTGCAGTTTGTTAAGACATGCCGATGAGCCTGCAATTTTTCCCGGGGAGAAAGGGTGAAATAATCAAATCCACCAACTGGTCTTCCTATTGGTGGGAACAAACCCCTGTTAGATGTCCTAACATCAGGTCGATCATCCACACGAGGAGGACGATTGAAGACAGTGTCAACACCATCTATGTACCTGGAATAGAATAATAAAACTTCTCCTGCAATGTACGACTCTACTATTGAGCCTTCTGGCCTTGCTCTATTCCGCACGAAAGATTTAAGTTTACCTAAGTATATAGAGAACATAGATGAAATAAATAAAATTGGATTAACAATAATGCAAGAAATTGAAATTATGAGTTTTTAATGTTTTACCTTTCGATGGGATACATCCAACGATATTGGATTAGTCCTCCTAACTTTGCTTTCATGACCAAATGTACAGTCAAGTGCACCATGACTGTAAAGAAAGACGGCAAAAATAACATTTCAAGATGGCACAACGTCATAATGATTCAATTTTGAAGTTGATCAAGTTCATTAACATTCAAAAATCTAGAACAAAGTTGTCAGAAGAATGAACAGAACTCGATCAGAACTGCATATACCGGCTTGGGAAGTGTCTTTCTTATGGCTAACGGTAACAGTTGTTCCATAAGGATGTGACAGTCGTGACTTTTTAGTCCTTCGATCTTACGCTGTCTTACGTCAATACATCTGGAGATATTACTGGAATAACCGTCAGGTACAGATACATTCTTAAGTGTTTTCAGAAATACTTCCTTGCCTGCATTTGTCAACATGAACAAAGCAGGTGGATATTTACCGCCATCATTAGGCCACAGCTCAGGCCTCACACCAAACCCCTTTAAGTCTTTCCGCGCGTTTACGTGATCCTTTGAACGGTCAGAATCATTAAGTAAAGTGTAAATGATGTTATTGCAGGCATTTTTCTCAATATACATGACGTCAAGATTATGACGCAACATATTATTCATCCAATACGGAAGTTTGAAAAATATACTTTTCTTACGCCATTGTTGGGTTCCAGCATCAACCGAACCCTGACCTCGGGTACGCCGTTGTTGAGTCCCAACATCAGTTTCCACATTTTTTCCAAAGACAACTTCAATATCATCGACTTGTCTTAAAATTTCTATACCACTCAGTTGCGGAGGAGGGTTTTTTCTTTCCTCTTATTCGTCAAACCTATTGCGGGCTAGCCTAAATTTATGACCCGGAGATAAGAAGCGGCGATGTCCCATAAAACACCACTTTCGACTGTGAGGGAGACAAACTGGAGTAGAGTCAAAGTTACAGTACGGACAGGCTAATCCAGTATGAGTATTCCAGCCTGATAAACATCCAAGGCTAGGAAAATCACTGATTGTCTACAAAAGAGCTGCATGCATATTGAACATTTCTTTGCCAAAGGCATCGTACGTCTTAACACCTTCAACCCATAACTCCTTCAGCTCTTCAGTTAGTGGCTGTAAAAATACATCTATGTCATTCCCCGGTGCTTTTTTCCCTGAAATTATCATTGACAACATGAATGAACTCTGTTTCATAGACATCCAAGGAGGAAAATTGTACAGAATCAGCAGAACTGGCCATATACTGTAACTTGTAAATAGGTTTCCGAATGGATTGAAACCATCCGTTGCAAAGCCCAAACGAACATTTCTCGGATCTGATGCAAATTGAGGATTCAGAAGATCAAATATCTTCCATGTCTCAGAATCCTTTGGATGCCCCATGATGCCGTCAGAAATTTTGTCCTCAGAATGTCATATCATACATTCAGCAGTTTTAGAAGACATGAACATCCTCTACAATCTTGGCTTAACTGGAAAGTGATAAACATAATTTTTATATATTATTTGATCATCATATATAGTGTTTTCATCCTTTTCTACACTTATTTCTATCACTTAAACTATGTTTTATGATTTGAGTTTTATTTTGGTCTTTGGGATTTTTTCCAGCATTTCCGTCTTTTTGAACCTGTCTCTGTATTTTTGTTATATATGGAGTTTGAAATCACTAAAAATTATAATTTTGGTCTTGTAGGAAAGATAAGACAAATGTCTATAACTTTCATGAAGAGTCCAAGATCCAGTTCAGAGGTCCAGTGGGCCGAATTAGACTAAGAGTCCAAGACAAGGACAGCAAAAACGGAATCTGACCTTTGGGTGATTAAATGACCATAAAGTGAGATAGGGTTGTCCTTTTGGCATGCTTTCGGTGGCATTGGAACCGTAAGACATAAAGGAATAATCCATATGAAGACAAGTTTGCCAGCCAGAAACATCTTGGACCCGTAATTAGTGGTACAATATTGGAGGGAAACATGCAGCCAAAAGTAGACTTGACAAATGTGGTCTTGGTCGGTTTTGATGATGATGATTCCTTCCCTTTTGTCTAAATTGAAGGAATTCCCCATTCTGACTATCTCTCACTCTCTCATACACTTCTAACTTCATCTTCAACCTTTGGAGCTGATCTTGGACATCTATGGAAGAGTAGAGACCCTTGTAACTAGCTAGACTCCTTCTTGAATTCGGTTAGGTTTTGAGACTCCATTTATATTGTAATTGAGTTTATGTCATCTTCTTTGTTTTTTGGAGTATTTTGAATCTTATATGAATATATAGAGATTTCTATTATCTATTCAAGTTTGATGTATGAGATAGAATCTTGATTGATGAATCTTTATTCTATTGCATGAAACAAAGGAAATACATTGGTTGATATTCGATTTTTAGATAAATAACAGATTACAAGTTGTATGTAATTGCATGGATTTGTAATATATGTTGTTGATCGATTTTTGAATGATGATTCTATAGAAGAAGATGGTTATGATGTAGAGATTTCGGTTATAACTAAAATCAACCAACGACTTGATTAATCACATTTAGTCTAGGATAAACCGAACTAATTCTTGAAGAATGTCTAGTGAGGTTGCATTTTTTATAATATAATCTTTGTCCAATTTTTCACTTGTATTCTAATTTGATTGTGTTAAAATCCAAACCCCCCTTTTGAGATCTTGAAACTATCATTTAACCTTAGCATTCCTTGAGAGATGATTCGGAGTTACCCTATATTGCATTCTTTATAGGGGTTCGGTAATATTTTTGGTAGATCACGACAATCATTATCAAAAAGTATTTAAGAATTTTATTAGGCACCTTTTTCTGCTTCTCCCCTTTTTGTTTCGGTTTCCACCTTGGTGCGGAGCACTTACTACAAGTTTCGCTACTTTCATGCTCACCCCAGTATAACATACAATCATTCTGACATGCATGAATTTTTTTGCAGTTCAACCCCAACTTAATAATGACTTTTTTAGCCTCGTAAAATGAAGGCGGAATCTTGGCATCTGGGAATACATCGACAAGCAACTCAAGTACCATCGACATTGCCTTGTCGCTTAGGCCGCACAAACACTTGATGTGATACAACTTCACTAAAAAAGACAATTTGGAATACTTTTCACACCCTTCATAGAGTGGTTGTTCACCATCTTTCAGTAACTCATAAAAATTTTTGACACTATCATCTATCCTTTCTGCTGACTGTGGAACTAACTTATCCACAGAAGCAATGCTCTCATTTTCGGGGTGAATCCCGAATGCATCACGAACTATGTTCTGCACAGGGTCATCTCGAACTATAGGTTCTGAGACCTCAATTGGCATTATAGCATGTCCTATAGCAGGTTCTTCTGTAATCATTTCTCCTTGCAAACTCCAAAAATTGTATCCCTCCGAAAATGGTTTGATGATCAAATATTGGCGCACAACCTCGATGAGTTGTCATTTCTTGAATCTACACTTTGGGCATGGGCATATTATTCTACCTTCAACCCTAGAGTTAGCATTTGCGAATTCCAAAAATCCATCTAAACCATTCAGATATTCTATTGATTGTTGAGGTTTATTGATCCAAGATTTATCCATTTCTGAAATAATTATGAATTTAGATAACAATTAACCTAAATAACTCTTACTCTGACCTAAGATCAAACATGACTATTTTACATGAGAAGGGATTTGCAATTGATTGTGCATAAAACACAACACATATTGAAGAGGTTTAAAATATTTTACGAGTAAAAATTTTGTAACAAACTTTATGATAATTGGCATTTAATGAAGCACCAAATAAAAATTCTTCGTTATTGGTTCGCTATAAATAAAGAATCCTGATCCCAAGATATATAAGAGAGAATGAGATAAATGATGACATTGGCTTATATAATATGAAATAAAACACTTGAAATATCTCTACGAATCCATGAACAAAAAATCTAACTTTTCAAACAATACCATTGATAAAGTTTTTGGTCATGTGTTAATTTTATTCAATTCTCCTAATGTCATTAATTAAAAGGATGAGTTTCATAATCAAATCTCTACGAATATGAATTTTTTGGAAAGGACAACCACTAATAGCAAAAAATTGAATTATGATTTTACATCTGCCGCTAAGATTTCAATTATAGTATTTACATGGTAAAATTTCTAACGAACTCATATAGGAAATTAAAATTTCAATTCCCTATCTGAAAAAGTAAAATCAGTGGCCCATACAAGGGCTATATATTCAAGAATAATTCTACTCAATTATATCTAAGATCTTTTAAAAGGATGATTTTCATTATCGAATTTCTACGAATCTGAATTTTTTGGAAAGGACAGCCACTAGCAGCAAAAAATTGAATTATGATTTTACAGCTGCCGCTAAAATTTCAATTATAATATTTACATGGTAAAATTTTTAACGAACTCAGATAAGGAATTGAAATTTCAATTCCATATCTAAAAAAGTAAAATTAGTGGCCTATATAAGGGCCATATATTCAAGAATAATTCTACTCAATTACATCTAAGATATTGTTAGTTCCTTAATAGAGAATCTAGTGTAAGAACAAAGTGCATTAAAAATTATTACACTATTATTTTTTATTAAAATTATGTTATTATATATTTGTTTCTACTTTTTAAATCTAAAAATTTATTTAAATGTGTTTTATATTTTTAAATCTAGTGTAAATCTAGTGTAAGAACAAATGTGTTTTATTAATTACATTTAAAAATTTTTTAAAGCTACGTGTATTTTTAAATGTGTTTTATTTTTTTAAAACCAATTCCTAATACTAATTTTGTCTATTTACTAACATTTATTATTTTACCTCATCACCTGAATAAATATTTTAATATTTTAGTAACAATTATAATATAATTTGACTATTACTAATTTACGTATAATTTTAAAGTAGTGTCATAATTTTTTTTAAATTGTTTTCAATACTTACTCTGTCTGTTTATTAAAATTTATTATTTTATCTAATCAATTACACACTTCAATTCATCTACTAAATTTTTATTATTATATATATTTGTTTTTATTTTTAAAACCTATCTGTAATTTTTATTAATTTTTTTAACTATGTGTATTCAATAACTTTTTCATATTATTCTATCAACACCACCTCAAGATCTCTATTCTTTTTTTATAAATCAATTCGAATATTAAATACAAATATTTTACTTCAAAGTTTGACGAAGTAAAATAATTCAGCATTATTAAAAAAAAATTTGTCTTACATGTTTTCAACGAACATAATATATTATAATATTAAACATCATAAATATTGGCAGAATAACACAAATTTTAAAATTGATTCATACAATGTACATCACAATGTCAAATATATTTATAAAAAAAATAGTAAGTATATAAAATATCAAATATTATCGCAATCTAACATACAATAATTTGAAATAAATTCATTTCAAATAAAATTAATTAGATTACATACCTTGAAAATGATTCCAAATAAATAACGCACAAAAATCAAAATTCAAGTGTCGTCCCAACGTCAAAAGATCTTCACAAAAGAAAATAAAAAATAATAGAAGAAATTATTTTGAACATACAATATATAAAAAATTAATCAAACACAATTAAAAAGTTAAATGACATACCTTGAGATTAATAAATATAAGTCGCAAAGAAGACCACAGCACAAAAACTCAAAAGTCACAACAATTATTCTTAGCTAGTGTATTATACGAAAATGTATTATGAAAAACGTTTGTAATACAAATAAGAAGGGCTGCTGAATTTATAGGCGTAGGCGTGGTTTAACGACGGTTTAAACCGTCGTTAAACCAACAAAAAACCGTCACTAAATGGGTTTAACGATGGTTATAAAAGAAACCGTCGTAAGTTGTGTGTTTAACGACGGTTTTTTTGATAACCGTCGTTAAAGACACAACTTACAACGGTTTTTTTTATAACCGTCGTTAAACCACACGAATATCGAGCAATGGTTAGAATTCCGAACGTTGGGAAGTCAACGACGGTTTCTATCACACCGTCGTTATTTAACGACGGTTTTATTTGAAATCGTCGTTATTTAACGGCGGTTATATATAAAACCGTCGTTATTTAACGGTAGTTATATATAAAACCGTCGTTATTTAACGACGGTTTTATATATAACCGTCGTAATGTCCATAACTTCCCCCTCCCCCCTTCAGAATGACACAGATCACGATGGTTAGATCCTAACCGTCCGTATTTAATGACGGTTTATAGAAAACCGTCATTAATTTCTGAACTTTAACGACGGTTAGGAAACCGTCGTTAAAGTTGGCTTTAGAGACGGTTTTTGTTAACCGTCGTTAAATTTCCGTCGTCATGCCCCGCCTTTCTTGTAGTGATCCCTCAATCAAGTCACATCCAAAATTTGATACTAAATTCAACTCATTGCTGAAATTGCAATTTTTTACTATATATATATTTGGCACTCAATTAACATTAATTATAACTTACGAGACTTTCAAGTGCTACATAATTGTAATTCATATGTCAAGTTAAATAAATATGGTAAAAAATTGTAATGTTAGCAGTAAGTTAAATTTTAATGTCAAATTTTGAATAATAACTTAATTAATGAGTGTCATCTTAAAATGTAAGAAATTAAATTGAAAATTCATCTATCTGGCAGAATAAAAATATAATTTTTCTCATTTTCATCTTTCTATTTGTTATAATGCATTAGCCCTTGAAACATTATTTTGTGAGTTAATACTAGAACAAATGGACAAGTAGATCTCTGATCTACCCTATTATTCCTCTTCAATTTTTGCAAGTGGAAGCCCATTTGATCAGTTGTTCCATTATCACTTTGATACTGTTAGGCTACTGTTTTGAGACTAGTTTCTTTATTCTCTTGTCAGGACATTATTGTGTCAGATAAATGCCAACATGTTTCATACACAAACTTGGCCTCCAGCAAGCAGCACAGCAATAGAAATGCTTGTTATTAACTTACAAATCAACACCAAAGCTGCTGCTCTTCATTAATTATGGAAGATGAATTTCCAACAGTTAGTTGCACCAAAATGACAACAATTATGACAGAAAACGATCTGGAAAAGGTCCTAAAGTCGATGAAGCTTGGCAAAAGAAAACCCTAATGAAGATCCAGTCACCTAGAAATGTCCTAGAGTCGATGAAGCTTTGTGCTTTATCTTGTATATCAGTTCATATTTTGCCCAAGCTATTTTGTGTCTACTGTCCTGCCGTATTTGCTGAATTTGGAGCTCAGTTTTAGAGCTTGAGTAAGAGCCTACATTGTGATAAGTCAATTTATCCTTTTCTCTTGTACTGTTATTGGTAAGCAAGAGACAACCAACCTTGTATTCGTTGTAGTGAACAAGTGAAAACTAAACTTGTGGAGATTCTAGGTGAATATGTAAAAATATTGACAACTGTGGGTAAGTGTGATAAATCTTGTAATTTGTGCCACAAACAACCTTCTGATTAATGAAGAAAATCTTTGAAAGTTAAGGAGATTGGACGTAAGTCTCGATTTGAGGCTAAATCAGAATACATAATTGTGATATCTCTTTTTTCTCTTATCTCTTTTACTTATTACTGCATTATATCTATTTGTGTGCTGGTTCTAAGAGTGTGTAACATTGTTTCTTGGTGCATTCTGTTTTATTATTCCTTTATCTATTTAATATCTCTTTTTTCTTCATCTTACTGCATTATATCTCTTTTTTCTCTTATCTCTTTTACTTATTACTGCATTATATCTATTTGTGTGCTGGTTCTAAGAGTGTGTAACATTGTTTCTTGGTGCATTCTGTTTTATTATTCCTTTATCTATTTAATATTCGTTTCTGAAGGAATTTATTCTTTATTTTGTTTTTAAGCTCTGCTTCTAGTTCTGTTCAATTCTGCTTTTTGGAATTCTTGCTTGTTTCTCTTATTCAAGTATTCTGCATCGTAAGCAATTGTGTTTTTCATATTTCAGCCTTCTAAGTATTTTGTGAACTACAAGTTTGACTTACCAAAATGATGTGCGATATGAACATGTGAGTGAGAAACTCTATTAATTTTCATTTTCTACCACTAATATCTTTTCTATAGTGAAATTGTATCTTGAACTTTCATTCCCTCTATTTTTTTTCCTTAAAAGCACGTTTGTTTCATGAAATTTTTTTAGATGTTTTAAAATGTTATATGAAAATGTTAGACTTTTTTGTGTAATACAAATTTTGGAAAAAATAATTCTGGAATTTAATCTTCTCACAAAATCTTTCACTTTCATTTCCACAAAAAGACTATTTTTTTCTGTCGACATTATTCAAGTAAAATGTTTTAAAAATAAAAAAATAATAGAATAAGAAATAAATAAATAAAATTAAAAAAATTTATAATGAATAACTAAAAATTATAAAAATATATTATATAGTAAAATAAAAATGTAATAAATAATATAAATAAAAAAATTAAATAACATAATAATATGTAATATTATACATAATAAACAAAAATATTCTTAGAAATATAAGCGACGAAACAAACATGAATTTTATATTTTCAGAAATGTGAATTTTAAAATTGTTCTCTAACATAAGAATATTTGATCCCCCAAACCAAACATGTGAATTTTATATTTTCAAAAATGTCATTTTTAAAAATGTTCTCTAACATAAGACTCTTTGATTCCACAAAACGAACATTCTCTAGATCTTTCATTTAAATAACTATTATTCTTATAAAATTTAAATGCAAATATATATAATAAAATTAAAGTTGAATGACTTTTTTTAAGTAATGTTCATCTTACTGTATGTTTGGTGCATGGTAATTGCTAACTATCTGATTTGGATGGCTTCTTTATCCAAGTTCCGTAACTGTTTTCAAAAAAATGAAAAATATTTGCTGTTACAAAATTAAATTGTAACAAAGTTGGATTTTCTAGCCTTTTTTTTTAATAAAAAAATTTAAGATAAAGGAAGACTATTTTATTTAAGACTCAAACCTGTCATCAATTTTGGTGAGAACTTATAATGATATTTACGTATGATCTACCAAAAACAAATTGTTGACAGCCAAACTTAAATCTAAATTTGATGACCGAAATGTTTCTATCTTACTAATTGAACAAAAAAATACACAAATGTTACTTAAGTCTCTGTGAGACTAATGAAAACGAGAGAATGTACATAATACTAGATTATGTCTATGGTTGAAAAAGAGAATAACAGAACAACGTTGTTAAAGAATAATCTGAGCTCAAGAGGAGAGAAAGAGAGTAAAAAAAGGGGAGAAAAACTTATGAAATTCCTCTTTCCATTTACTTTCAATTACACTACCATTTCTCTTTTTTCGAATGCTCTGCCAAGGTTGAACTAAATAGCTTTCTTTCCTAGGAAGGACAAAAAGAAGAAGACAATGTTCCTTTCTAAAGTACATTTTGTCTTTCAAGCCCTCTCTAAAGCGTATTGTCAATGCAGTTATTCTTTTTTATGGGATTAAAATAATATTTTGTTTTTTCAGGTATATTAATTTGTTCCCACAAAGATTTTATTTTTAAAGTTTATTAGGTGAAAGTTTAATTTTACATCACTTTTATCGCCACATTCATTCATTTTATCTGAGCTAACAAAGTTGATAATACAGACGCTTTTGATGACATGATACTCTTAATATGTTTCTCCTCTTATAGAAGAAGCGCCTAATCACCTGAATTTGTAGTATATATTGATCAAAATGTCATTGTTCAATGACTTGTAAAAGAGAAAACATTTTGAGAATATTACATCACCGATTAACTTGACACATTACCAAAAAACACTCAACATCAATAACTTTGTTAATTGAAATTGAACAGATAGACGTATGTAATACAAAATTAAATTTTAAAGTAATAAATTGAAACAAAAGTTTGAGAGAATAAATCAATATAATATTCATTTTTGAAGGATTAAAATAAAGATTTACTTTTTTTTTATATGTGGAATCTGATTTTAATACTAATTATTTGCATTTCTTGTTCCTAATTACAAAATTTCTCAAAATAAAGAGAGAGAAAATCAAGGTACAGATCTGACAATTCTTTGTTATTTTCAAACTCTAACATAGAAACAGTTTCAATAAAGATATGACTGAAAGTTCCAACGAATATGATAGGACCATCCAAAAGAGATGATGTGATATTCCAAACCTAGTGAAGAGACGAATGCATGAGAGGTGATGATGCAAAATTCCAAGGGGCAATTCCATCACTTTAAAGAGTATAAAGTTTTTTTATTACATTTTTTTGGCATTTGAATTTTCATCTTTTAACTGAGATAAAGGGGTTGATGTTTTCTTGTAATTGTTCATGTTATTGTGTAATGATTGGATTTTTATTTCAGATGAATAATTTTCAATATCTGATAAAAAGTCATGATATTTATGGATGAATCTCTCGATGATATAAAAATAATTTTAATTATTGTGCACAGGTAGTGCACAAGTTTGCAGGAACGGAGGCACAGATAGTGCGCGCATAAATACCACTTTATTATGATCGAGACTTCAACTCATTCACCCACTCAAAAAAAGAACAAGAACAGAACATGCTTGTTAAGGAAGAGAATGACCTATACCTTCTTTTTTTACCATAGAAGAGAAATTAACAACAAATCTGAACATGAATATGTAATAATACATCAATAATAATCAGTCCTTCTTCCATGCTTATATTCTTATTGATGATTTATATATTGCTTATATAATATTTTTCTTTGTGTCATAGAAAGATTAAACACTAGATAGGAGGATTCATTGATAGTATATCTCATGTTTTCTCCACATTTGTGGAGTTTATGTTTAGTAATTAGGAAGCTTTTAGTATGCTGTCATATTGACAATGGTATATTTTGAATATTAAGTGACATTTAAGATGTTCCCTTGCATTAGTATCCAAGATCAATTTTTGGTGGTATCTTATATTATTTGAGATAAAAATCTATTTTAACTCTTTAAATTTGTAATGAAGTTCGATTTAATTTTTAAATTTTTTTTATTCAAATACAAACATAATATTTCATAAACATCGTTTTTAAGTCTATAAGACTAACTCTATAAAAATAATTAACAGAAAATGCCAAACATCGAATTCTAGAGGTAGCATAATGTTCTAATACAAAAGTACCAAATGACTCCTGAATCCTTAATACTATAATTCTTTATATAAAGATGTCAAATACTGATATTTGTTTAAGCCAGCATTCCAAACAAGCAAATATTGGGTTAGATGCATAATTTTTCTAATATTATTTTATTCTGCAAAATAAGTGTGGGCTTCGGGCTGAGGTAATTCATTATAGCATCATATTCAATTATGCTGAATGTACAGTACATGTAAGCAGTCACAAATCTGTTATTTTCAGGTTCTAAGAAACAGATTACGAAGATCTTGAAATCTCTTGTTCAGTTATATTCTTCCTTCTCCTCAGAGATTGTAAATTTGTTGTTGGAGTATTTGTTGAAAGCTAAGTTCGTCAGAGTTAATAGAGCCTGCAGAGAATCCTTCGCTTGGTCCAACCATACACAGCATTTTGGCTGATTGGAAGATTGCCATATTCGGATTTTGGAATAAGGAACCTGAATTATTTCTGAACCTTCCTAAGGGAAGCTCTTACTCGGGAAACAATGAATATGAAGAAGGTGGGTAGCATTCTTTATATGTTTGGCATCCTATTTTAATTTGATTTTTGGTAGGGTCCTATATCTGTTGATTAATATTGGGGTACTCAGAGGTGTGTTTGCTTTCATGCTCTGTTTGTTCTTAGGTTGCACCCCTATTTTTCCCTTTGATGCAATATTTACTTATCAAGAAGCAAGAAGGTAGCCAGGTCCTTACTAATTATGCCAATTCAGATGCAAGTTTTAAAGCTCTTAATTTTGTCATATTGGACTATGAATTTGTTAACAAGGGGATAGCCAATGCCTTTTGTACTCGCATTTTCTCTGATTCACTTGTCTGCATGTCATGGCAGAATTGTGTTACTAGATGGCCAAGTCATAAATTACCTTCAATCACAATTTATAAGTGGAACTGTTTACTTCTTCATCACAGTTGATCTAGATTGTGTGTGGTTTGGTTATGCTGGGTGTGTGCATATTGTAATTATACAGCCATGTCATGGGGGAACAGTTTTTCAGGTCTGAACTGTGACCATTCGCTGAAGCATCTAATTGTGGATGATTTAACAGTAAATTATGGTAGGGCTCCTCATGGGTGTAATTTACATGGCTTATCTACTACCTCTAGACTGAATTGTTCCTTATATTAATTTAGTGGACTATTTGGGGTCAGAAAATTTTATCTTCACTGATCTGGTTTTTTCCTTTGGGCAGAAAAACAATGTTTTGGGATTTGATTCACACTCAAGGACAGAGTTTTGCCAAGTTGATCACCTCTCTTCTTTGTTTGCATGGCTTGTTGGAATTCTCAGCAAAGTTCCATCTACTAAAGCAAATGTACCGAAAAAAGTTTTACTTAAATGTCTTCCAATATCGGCTCCCAGCAACAAGCAGCTCATGGATTCAGCTCTTCTCCTTGCACAAGTGATGGATGACAGCTCTTTGATGGAGAGAGTTAAAAAGCTCTCTCTTCTTGGTTTGTACAATTTAGACAAAGCGGACGATGAAAGCTCTTTGCTGATAACTTCGAAAAATATTTTCCAGCTGCAGGAATCCATACATCAAGGTGCTGAAAAGCTGGAGTTGGTTAAACAACACATAAAGAAAAAATAAAACCCCAATGGCTATGGATTGCAAGACAGAAAAATCCCAGACATAGGCATTGGCAAAAGTATGGAACACCTGTCCGATCGGCATGTTGCCCCAAGCTGTCGGCTCATCCGGTTGTCTTCCTGTGCTCGATTTTATTGATAATAGAAAAAGTAATAACAAAGAATCAGAAAGGAAAATGACTTGGAAACTGAGCAAAGATTGTGCCAAGAGAGATGCCACTTTGGTTTTGAAATGATGGTGCTATTATATCTTCTATGATTTCATCTTTTGTTTTTTTTTTCTCCCATAAAAGTGATAAAATTGATGCTGATATTCTCCTTGTTTCTTTCGCCAATTTAGGGAACCCAATAGTGCGGATCCCTCCCACTTCTCTACTTTTTTGTCCCCATCCCCATTCCCTATCATAGAGAGCAATTTTTTTTTTTTTCTCAATTCCCATTTTTCAAGGAAGTACGGAGATCCATGGAAATTTTTATGATTCTTAATTTTTATAATAACCAAGTAAAATTATATAAAAATTAAATAAAATTTTATATATTAAATTTTGTTAGTATAATTTATAAATATATAATTATTAATATATATATATATATATATATTAAAATAATTAAATAAAAATAAAAATATTTTTGTAATTTCAATGTACCAAGGATTGTTAAGAGTGGGGGTATTGTCATCATCCCTTTCTCTATATTCTAACTACGGAGAAATTTATCTGGATATCACCCCTTCATGATCCTATCACACAAGTGAAGTTCCACCTCCTTATTTCTCTCTCTACATATTTCACATTGCATCTTGCCTGTTTTTCCTTTGAATATGTCGTCACGGGAGCACTCCTGAACCAAAACGAAATCATACTCAAGTCTCATGTACTAAAGTGATATTAAAAAAATCCGTCAAATTTTAAATTGATAGTAATATTATCTTTTGAAGATCAAAATAAATTTTTATTTATGATATAATTATATTTTTCTGTGATGTTAACATTAGAAATTATGATATCTGGGTAGAAGAGTAACTCTATTTTTATAACTCAATATGTCGATGTGTATTCTTCTCGCTATAGATTTGTTTTGTGGAGCAATACAAACTTGTCGGCTGACATAACATATATGCTATTTGACTCTCTAGGACCTTCAAGTCGCTTGGGAAGACACGGGAAGTCTTTAAAATTCTTAAACAACTCTCTACAAGTTTCCAAAGAAAAAAAATATAATATAGAATATTTATATCTGAATTAGTAAATCACATTTATTTATTAAATATTAATTTTATTAAACTTTATCCTTTTTTCTGAAATTTACTCTTCTAAAATTCTAAAATATACAAATTTCTTGAAAAGTAGCCTGTTACTTGCATGAATATTAGGGTATAAGATATTAATATATTTGATACATTATATTATTCAATATTTTATATTTGGTATAAAAATTGAAAAGTGTGATAGAAATAATTCAATCAATAATTTAAAATATAAAAATGAGATACGAAGTTTCCATGGTTTTTTTATAGTATAAAATATTGCTCAAAATAGGGTATTTTATAACACACTACTATCTTGAATAACATTAGATATTTTGGATACCAATATATTAAACAAAAACATATAAAATATGGCCGGACACATAAGATATTAAGATCAAGATAATGATATATCAAACGCCAACCTAATAGCTAATAGCACTGCAAGAAATAGTTACTCTCCTTTTGTAATCAATTTCTGAATTGAAAACATATATTTTGTAAAAAAAAAAATTTCAAATGATATTTAAAATTATATGTTTAGATTTATTTGCATATTATTTTACATGTATAAAATAATATGTAAAAATATATTTATTACGTAACAAATATATATGGTTTGGGTTTATTAGAGTATATATAGTTCTGTTATAATGTTAGTTAGTTGTCTATAAGTTGTTAAGTTTGTTCTGGAAGTGTCCGTTGGTAGTGACTTATAAATAAGAGCCACTCTTGTATTTCTAGATAGACCCAATAATACCAAAAACACTTAGCTTATTCTTTCTCTTAATCTTTCCTCTGAATACTTTCATGATATTAGAGCTTCTTTTCATCATTAATGGAGCATGATCCAAATTCATCTTCCCCTGCCTCTCTAGTTCTTGGATAGAGGAGAAAAATCACTACGTTTAGCAATTCTATATCTATCGAGCTTGATGATTCAAACTTCCTATTATGGATGCGGCAAGTTTAGGTGGCAATCAAAGGCCTGCGACTAGTGCGTTTTCTTCAAGGTCCACAATTGATTCCGCCAAGATTCAAAACTCACGAAGATGCAGAACATGGAAAAGTTAGTGAAGAATTCACGAAGTGGGAGCTATAGGATCAATTATTGCTTTCATAGATGTTGTTGTCGATGTCCATCAATATGCTCACCAGAGTTGTCAGTTGTGAACATTCTTATGAGGTATAGGACCGGATTCTCACTTTCTTTGAATCACAGACATGAGCAAGAGTTGTACAACTTAAAGATCAACTTCATGCGGTGAAGAAATATGACTTGACTATGACTGATTATCTACTGAGAATAAAAAGCACAATAGATTCACTAGTAGCTATAGGTTGTTTTATAACTGTTAATGATCACCTCGAGTATATCTTTGGAAAACTTACATAAGAGTATGATGCATTTATAACTTTAGTTGTGACTCGTAAAGATGTTTATACAGTGAGTGAGGTGGAATCTTTGTTACTTGCACATGAAGCACGTATTGAGAAACATACGTGCACAAATAGCAAATATTGCTTTTGAAAATTTTACATAATGAAACACTGCACAAGGTAGAGGCATTGTTGTTGGTTCAGTCCCTGATTTTACTGTCAGAGGCAGCAATAATTCTGGCATTCAGTCCTAGTTTTAATCAGAACAATAACAGAGGGTTTAATCCTAATTTCAGAGGTAATTTTAGAATGTTTAAAGGGATCAGAGGTGCAAGAGGTGGAAGGAATTGTGGCAGAGGTTATATTGTGTGGCAAGTCTATAGTAAACCAGGTCACTCTACGCTTAATTGCTATTTTTGCTATAATCAAACTTATCATGAATCACAATATGCACCCAATTTCCATAGCTCATTGTATGTTGGAACTTGGAAGCTCTTACAAGGCTTAGAGTAACTTCACTACCATGACTCTTGAAAACATCAGTGATTCATCTTAGTATATAGACTCTGGGGCCATACATCATATTACCCCCGATGGTCAGAATTTAATGCAAAAAAAATTATCACCAGGATCAGGTTCACATAGGAGACGGTTCAGGTTCGCATATTTCTGGTATTAACTCATGCAGAGTTCAATCATCTTTTATTGGTTCTATTTTAAATATTAATGATTTTTTGCATGTTCCCTTGATGAGCAAGAATGTTCTTAGTGTGTCAAAGTTTGCCGAGGATAATAATGTCTACTTTGAGTTTCATCCAACTATTTACTTTGTGAAAGCCCAGGGTTTACATAAGATCATCTTGAAAGGGCATATTAAAGGAGGCCTATACAAATGTACTGATTTTCATCTTCAACATTTGAACCATTCAATCAATCCTGGCAATCATCAGCTTCAGCAATCTTGCGGACATAGTTATCCACATTTCGAGCTGACTTGTAGTAGTAAGCAATCTTCATTAGCAAATACTTCAATAAATACTATAGTAGCTAAAAATAGTAGTGCAGCAGCCAGTAATAGTAGTTCAATTCCTATAAATGTGTGGCACCAAATGTGGGGCCATTGGTCATCTCAAATTCTCAAAAAAGTGTTACAAGCCTGTAATATTGGTGTTAATAAAAAAGTACTTCCTGGTTTTTATAATTCATGCTACCTTGGCAAGATTCACAAATTTCCATTCCCTACTTCCATCTTTACCTACTCTTAGCCTCTAGAGTTTAGTGGCTTATGGCACCAATGACTTTTACTAATATTGAGGCACATGTGGCTTTACTTTCTTAAAGCTAAATCAAAAGCATTTACAGCCTTTAAGCAATTTAAGGCATTAGTTAAGAAATATTTTAATAGTCACATAAAAAGTCTCTAAACATATTGAAGAGGTGAATATAAAGCATTTACTCAGTTTCTTTTGGATGAAGGAATCACTCACATGCTGTCTTGCCCACATACTCATGAGCAAAATAGGATAGCTGAGAGGAAACATAGGCATATAGTTGAAACTAGCCTCACTATGCTAGCAGCAACCTCTTTACCTATAAGATTTTGGCAAGATGCCTTTGCAGTAGCTATTTATATCATAAACAGACTTCCAGCATTGGTTCTTCATCATATTAGTCCATATGAGAAACTATTTTCAACATCACGTAACTATTTGCACTTGAGGACTTTTAGATGTTCATGTTTTCCATTTTTAAAGCCTTACTACACACAAGATGAATTGTAGATCAGAAGAATGCACGTTTATTGGACATAGTCTCCAGCACAAATGCTACAAGTGCTAAAATCCAAGTATGAGGTTTATATTTCTCAAGATGATCTTTTCAATGAAGAGAGTTTCCCATTTTCCAAAGTGGTCTCAGCATCTAATAGGCCTATATCGGTTACGCAAGAGTTTGTTCGTACAATGCCTACATTGGTTTCTCATTCTCATTCAAATTTGTCTACTTTGGGAACAAATAATCAATATTCTGGGCCTGCTCATACTGAATCGTTAACTACTGTTGACTCACTAGTAGAAGTACCACTAGTAGCCTTCCGATATCAGTCTGCTCATACTCAAGCAATATCAGAGACACCAATACCTCACTCTATCACTAGCTGTCATCCAATGATTACAAGGGCAAAGAATGGAATATTTAAGCCACAAGTGTCTTACACAGAAGTTAAGCCTACCATGGTTGAAGAGGCACTCTGTCATCCAAAGTGGAAATCAGCCATGGAGGATAAATACACTGCTCTAATGAAAAATAGTACTTAGTCGTTGGTACCTCTGAAACTCAAGAGAAAACCAATCAGTTGCAAGTAGGTCTTTAAGGTAAAACAAAACTCTGATGGATCTTTGAATAAGTTTAAAGCTAGGTTCGTAGCCAAGGGATTTTAACAAGAAGAACGATTTAACTACAATAAAATGTTTAGTCTGGCCATTTAGCCTACTACCATTAGAGTAATACTTACCTTAGCCTTAGTCAACAATTGGAAAGTTCATTAAATCAACATCAATAATGCATTTCTTAATGGAATTCTCTAAAAGAACGTGTATATGTATCAACATCTAGGATTTAAAGTTATAAATAAGTCTTTAGTTTGTAGATTGCACAAGTCACTTTATAGTTTAAAACAAGCACTTCGTGTTTGGTTTGAAAAGTTGAATTCAATATTGCTAAGTTTGGGTTTGTATCAAACAAATGTGATCAGTCCTTTTTTGTAATGTCTTTATTTGAGGAAGTAACTTACATACTTATCTATGTTGATGATATCTTTATTGTTAACAGTTCTACTAAGGCTATTCCTTTGCTTATCTCTTAGCTCAACAACATTTTTTTCTTAAAGATCTTGGTCCCTTGAGTTATTTTTTGGGAATTGAAGTAATAAAATCTGAAGAACATCTTTTCTTGTCACAAGCCAAGTATATAAGAGATTTGCTAGAGAAGGCAAGGTTACAAGATGCAAAACCAATTCCCACTCCAGTGCAGTCTGGAGAATAGTTACAACGTGGTGTTACTGACTTATTTAAAGATCCTACTCTGTACCAAACAGTGGCTGGAGCTTTGCAATATTTGATAGTGACTTAGCCTAAACTGTCTTATAGTGCCAATAGAATTTGTCAGCATATGCACAGTCCTTCAAATACCCATTAGAAAGCTGTTAAAAGGGGAGCTACGTTATTTGAAGGGAACTAGTTATTATGGTATGATGTTGCAGAAGTTCAAAAGCTTGGATTTAATTGGTTTTGTGATGCTGACTGGGATACAGATCTGTAGATCGAAGGTCAGTCACAAGTAATTGCATATTTCTTAGAGAGAATTTAATATCTTGAACCTCTAAAAAAACAAGTGGTGTCACACTCTAGAACCAAAGCTGAGTGTAAGAGCCTAGCAAACTCAGTAGATGAAATCACATGGATTCAATCTGTGGTAAGGATCTTACGGTGAAATTGTCATATACTTCCATTATACATTGTGATGATCTATCCATAGTGCTTATGATGGCTAATCCTATTTTGCACCAAAGAACAAAGCATATTGAGTTAGACCTTCACTTCGTCAGGGACAAGGCAATACAAAAAGAGATAATAGTCAGTCATGTTTCTTCTGAAAATCAAATTGCTAATGGTTTGACTAAGGCATAATCTCAGTTTGGTTTTGAATGCTTCTGAGACAAACTCAGGGTAGTCAAGATACCCCCCTTGAATTTGAAGGAGAGTATTAGAGTATAGTTCTATTATAAAGTTAGCTAGTAATCTATAAGTTGTTAAGTTTGTTCTGGAAGTGTTTGTTGGCAATGGCTTATAAATAAGAGCCACTCTTGTATTTTTAGATAGACTCAATAATACCAAAAACACTTAGCTTATTCCTTTTCTCCATCTTTTCTTTGAATACTTTCAGGGTTGGTTTAATCTGGTGGATCATATTATAACAAATGTGAATAAAACTAAATTAAACCTCACATAATTAAAGTTGGCTTGGTTTTCCAAAACACCTAGTCTGAATCCCAAACAAATTAGTTCATACCCCAAAAAAAAGGTCAAATATACAAGACACAAAATTATAAAATCTAATAGAAAATAAAAGTCTAAACAAAACAATTTATGTCATGGAAATTAAATAACTTTTAATAGGTTGACTTTCTTCCTAAATTTATTATTGAATGAAAATTTGTGTTATTATCAATATATATTATACTCGCCCATACGAGTTGACTCAATTGGCAAAAAGGATTAGATAATATTTTTGCAATTACTCATGTTGTGCAATTTGAATCCTCTTGATATCAAGAGCTCTTGCTGAAGATCTACTCTTTTTAAAGAACTCCTCTAACGCTTAATCTTTTATATGGACCTTTGTTCACCCCTTGATAGACTCTGTACCTACTCCAATCTTTACACTAAAATGTTAGACATATGTGTTGTATGTAGACTTGACAAATGTGGGTGTGAAGCTAAAAAGAGATCTCAAACATGTTATTGATTCTATAACTAGTAATATAAGAGTAGTTATTCTCGTTATCATATTTAAACTTATAAACAAATAAATAAATAAATATATATATATATATATATATATATATATATATATATATATATATATATATATATATATATATATTATACTCATCAAAATTTACATTAATTTAAAATTATTTTTCTTATGACCATCACTATATCACAATAATGATGTACGATATAATTTTCAGACACAATGAAACATAACAAACTTAACATATCTATTATTGTCTATTATTTTTAAATGAACTTGAAAGATTATTATGATAAAAATTTAAAACTTAAGGAGTTGTATTAGCATAATATAATTCTTCAATAATATAACATGTTTCAAGTTTTGAAGAGTATTAAATGATCTCTCTTTGCTAGGCTTAGGAGCCAGGCTTAAATTAATTTGATTCAACCTATTTAATGAATTATTAATAATATTTGGTCAAAATTTGACTCACATTATTAAATAGTGGTAGCTAAACCAGGCTTTAATTAAGTCGGCCTATTATAACCCTTTTTATTGAGTTTTTTTTTATATATTTTATTTTATTGTCTAAATTTTTTACCGAAGCAAACTAATTGGAAAAAAGATTATGACAAAAGTGCAAAGATATTTTTTCAGATCAATATTTGCTAATTTCTAACTGAATCAGTTGGAAATAGCAATGATTTTTGTAGATAGGATGGCTATTTTTGGATGGCCGTTTATTTAGTTTTGTGTGGTGGCTCTACCATTTTGTGTCTGGATAACCTCCTTTCAAATCCGTCAACTATCTTGAAGAACTTGGTTTTTGTGAAGGTTTGTGATTAAATGGGTCCAAGGAGGCTAAAATTCTCACTTTCAAATACTCTATGTATGTATTATTAAAACGTGTTAATTTGTACCCAATCAACTTATTTTTTATGCAAATTTGTATTAAGATATCCTGACTCAATTAGATGGGATTAATGCTAGCATAACTCTTTGAAAAAACATAAAATTATTATTAAAAATTAAAAATAATAATACTCAATATTTATATTCAAACACAAAACATAAATTACATAATAATCCATATTATATCAAAAATATAATATATCACATACAACATAAACGGCCACTACTAGACTCCGTATGGTTTAGTTTAACATTAAAAAAGAAGGTTAGTCTGCTGGTAATACAAGTTAGGTTAAAATGACCTAGTTTGAGATGGGTTGTTAGACTATTTTTTATTAAATGGGTTAAACAGACTTATAAGCTAATAGCTTAAGTGGTAAGTAAGTTTGAATTTATCAATTAAGGGGGTTTCTATAATATTAAAGGTTTGAACTCACATAAAAATACTTGTAAAGAGGGACAATATCAATATTTTAAGTAAGATCAATCTTATACTCAAATAATGTAAAAATACTCATATCACAAATAAAAAAAGAGTTTAAACAACTCAATTCAGTAGGCTGGGCCTATTTTAAGAGTTTCAGTTGTATGTAGATGAAGAATTTAAAAAATGTATGAAATTAAAAATGTAAGAGAATTGAATTGTTGCAATTCAAGTTCTATCATTAAAATAATTAATCATTAAGCATATGTATTTTTCTTTTATGTTATATCATAAGATGTAGACTATGCCATGCGTGAAATTTTAGTCAGACACGGGTGCTTGTTGATTCACCTCCAAACAAGCCACCTTTTGCATGGTGCCTATATATTATGAGCTGCATATTCACGATTGGAGGCCACCAATTCATTTATGGTTCCCTTCAAAGTAATAGCAGCTATATTCTCCCTGCCTATATTCGTATAGCCGATCCCAAGCCCGGATAAAGAGGAGGGTTGTGTTAGGCGTGCGACATCCAACGTAAAACTTTGTCGTAACATCATAAACATGGACAAACGAAGCAATAGTGTTAAAGCTAAGTCGTTGCCCGGAAGCAACGCACTGTATGGCTCGCGTGCAGTATCAAAAGAGCAAGGGCCGCTGCATCGGCGCCCGGATGCAGTGAAAAATAGGCAAGGGTCCCCACACTTTAATGAACGAGTGTGGGTAAAGAAGTTAGTTCATGAGGGTAGAATCCGTTTTGGAACTTGGAATGTAGGCACACTCACAGGAAAATCAATGGAAATAGTTGATACCATGATTAGGAGAAGGATCAATATCATGTGTCTGCAAAGAACTAAATGGGTAGGAGAAAAGGCAAAAGAATTAGATTCTTCAGGTTTTAAGCTTTGGTACACCGGCAAGACGAGAACTAGTAATGGTGTAGGTATAATAGTTGATAAGGAGTGGAGAAACAATGTCGTAGATGTGAAAAGATTAGGAGATAGGATTATAGCTTTAAAGATTGTGGTTGAGCGAGACACTTTTAATGTGTTTAGTGTATATGCACCCCAAGTTGGATTAGAGGAGCATTATAAGAGAACTTTTTGGGAGGATCTAGAAAGTTTGATTCAAGAAATACCTTTAGGAGAGAAGATTTTCCTAGGAGGGGATTTGAATGGTCATGTAGGGAGGGAATCGAAAGGATACGAGGGTATACATGGAGGTTTTGGATTAGGAGATGCAAACGAAGAGGGTAAAACTATCTTGGATTTTTCCTTAGCCTATAATTTTACCATAGCAAATACTTGCTTTAGAAAGCGGATTAAACATCTTATCACATACAAGAGTGGAGGAGCAAGTACTCAAATAGATTTTTTCTTGGTAAGGAAATCAGATAGAAAGTTCTGCACAAATTGTAAAGTCATACCCGGTGAGAGCTTGGCTACCCAACATAGAGTTTTAGTTTTGGACGTACGAGTTATGAGAAGAGTAGAAAGAAAGAGTAAGAAAACAATTCCTAGAATTAGATGGTGGTCTTTGAAGAATGAGCAACAAAAGAATTTTCAAAGAAGAGTAGAGGAACAAAGGCTTTGGGAGGTCCAAGGAAATGCTAATGATATGTGGGACGAGATGGCCAAAGGGATTAGGAATATAGCAAGAGAGACACTTGGAGAATCAAAAGGCGTTGGACCTAAGGGTAAAGAATCTTGGTGGTGGGATGCGGAGGTGCAAGATAGGATTAAGTTTAAAAGAGAGTGTTATAAGGAGTGGCACTTATGTAAAGATAAGGCAATTTGGGATAAATATAAAGCGGCTAAGAAAGACGCTAAGAAGGCTGTGAGTGAAGCAAGAACTAGAGCTTTTGAGGGATTATATCAATCTTTAGGAACTAAGGAGGGAGAAAGAAAAATTTACAAACTTGCGAAGGGTAGGGAAAGAAAGACAAGGGACCTAGATCAAGTGAAATGTATTAAAGATGAAGAGGGTAATGTTTTGGTAAGGGAGCATGATATCCAAGCACGATGGAGGAGTTACTTTTAAGGACTTTTTAACGAAGGGCATGAGTTGACCTACAACTCTGACAGACTTAATACTGCAGAAGAAGACCGTAATTATACTTTTTATCGTAGAATCCAAGAGTTTGAAGTAGAGAAAGCTCTGAAAAGAATGGAAAATGGCAAAGCAGTAGGACCTGATAATATACCTATTGAGGTGTGGAAAAGTTTAGGAAGGAAGGGTATAAGTTGGCTCACTAAGTTGTTTAATGTGATAATGAAATCTAAGAAAATGCCGGATGAATGGAGGAGAAGTACTTTAATTCCTATATATAAAAATAAAGGAGACATGCAGAATTGTTCCAACTATCGGGGGATTAAACTCATGAGTCACACTATGAAGTTATGGGAGAAGATCATTGAGCAAAGATTAAGACAAGAGACTCAAGTTACAGAGAACCAGTTTGGATTTATGCCAGGAAGGTCAACTATGGAAGCAATTTATTTACTACGGAGATTGATGGAAAGGTATCAAAGTAGACGGAAAGATTTGCACATGGTTTTTATTGATCTGGAAAAGGCATATGACAGAATGTTAAGAGAGATCCTATGGAAGGCTTTAGAAAAGAAAGGAGTACGTATTGCGTACATTCGAGCAATCAAAGACATGTACGACGGGATAACGACTTACGTGAGAACACAAAATGGGGATACAAAGGATTTTCCCACAACTATTGGACTACATCAAGGGTCTTCTCTGAGTCCGTATCTTTTTAACTTGATTTTGGACGCAGTTACTGAACATATACAAGAGTTGGGGCCTCAATGCATGATCTTTGCAGACGATATAGTCTTAGTTGGTGAATCGAAAGAGGAAATAAATATGAAGTTAGAGTCATGGAGACTAGTTTTAGAAACACACGGTTTTCGGATAAGTAGAAATAAAACAGAATATATGGAATGTAGTTTTAGTAAGAGACGAACAAATACGAATGTCGACGTAAAACTTGGAAACTATATATTAAAACAAGTTACAAGTTTTAAATATCTTGGGTCCATTATTCAAAATGACGGTGAAGTAAAGGAGGACGTAAATCACAGGATTCAAGCTGGATGGATGAAATGGAGGAAAGCTTCGAGTGTCATTTGTGATAAAAAAGTGCCGCTCAAAGTTAAAGGAAAATTCTACCGTACGGCTATAAGACCTGCTATATTGTATGGTACGGAATGTTGGGCGGTTAAAAGACAACATGAAGATAAACTCAACGTTGCAGATATGAGAATGTTGCGATGGATGTGTGGACACACCAGAAGAGATATGATTAGAAATGAGTGCATTAGAGAGAAAGTTGGGATAGCACCTATTGTGGAGAAGATGGTTGAAACTCGCTTAAGGTGGTTTGGCCATGTGTGGAGAAGACCTGCAGAAGCCCTAGTGAGAAGAGTTGATCGGATAGAGAATAGTCTAATAATTAGAGGTAGAGGGAGGCCAAAGAAAACAATAAGTGAAACTATTAAAAATGATTTAATAGTTAATAACTTATCTATTGATCTCATCCATGATAGGCCACTATGGCGCCGTTTGATCCATGTAGCCGACCCCACTTAGTGGAAAAAGACTTAGTTGTTGTTGTTATATCATAATATTTTTATAGCCATTTAGTGTTAATTTTTGGTTTTGGCTCATAGTTTTAGATTGATCCAAAGGTTGGATCAAAATCTCGGTTGAGGCTGGAGTTAAGTTTAGATTGAGGTCTCAATCAGGTGGTTGAGGTCTATGTCAAAATCAGATACTAAATGTTAGTCCTAAGGCTAAGGTTCAGAGTTGAGTAAGGTCTAATTAGGTCTTAAGTCAAAAAATGGGTTTGAATTCAATTTGGGTCTGAGGGTTTGTGGCTGGATCCTAGGATCCATTGCCAAGTTTATGTTTGGGCTAGGAATTGGGTACTCCAAGTATTGTTTGGGTATGGGTTTAGGTTAAGGTCCTAATTGAGTTTAGAATTAAGCGTTGAATTGATTTCAAATCCATTTAATATATAGAAGGGAATTAGGAAAAAGTACTTAAAATTTTATCTAAAGGTTTCTTGGGTCAACGGAGGAAAGGGGAGGGAAAGAAAAAGAAAAAAAAAATTTTTATTTAGTTTGTAAGGGGATGAGAGGAAAAAATAAAATAAAATTATTATTTTTACCTTTTTATATATATAATTATTAAAATTAATATAAGTATATATACAAAAACTTCCCTCCTCTCCCATGAGCCAAAGCTATGGTAGCCTTTTGTATTGTCCTTGGCCTTTTGTCCACAAAAAAAAAAAAAGATTAGGGGTAATTTCAGTATTAGAAAGATTATGTAACGGCCTTTTTGTCTTAAATTTTTTCTCCCCTCTCCTTCAAAATTTTGAACCAAATAGGGTAAATTTAAAAAATTCCTTCCTCTCTTCTCCATTCCCCTCCAATCAAACAGCCCCTAAAGGTCAAGTATTTCAAATTTTTTATTAAAAGAATTCATGAATAAATTACTAAGAGTGTGCTTTTTTTGTACACAAATTATTCTAATTAAGAAATGAACTAAACTACAATATTCGTGGAAAAAATAGACTAATAATTTGATCTTTGTATTTATAAATTCATTTCATTTTAATTTTTAAATTTTTTAAAGTTTATAAATTAATATTTAAAAGTATCAAATTCATTGTATATTAATATTTAAAATGTGTAAAGAATTAATAATTTTAAAATTAATGTATACACTTAATAAAATTTAAAAATTAAAGTTAAATAAATATACAAATTCAAATATCAAATTGCCAGTTTACTTTCTAGGAAAATGATAACACAACATATATAACACACACACACTGCTACATGATACATGAATATATACATATTTTCCTTAGTTGAAAGGAACATTGCGTTGGCACTCCTAATTCTTCCTTTATTTAAATTTCAAGCACTGAAAATGTACGTAGGATAATAATGGCAGGGAAGGTTTGATTGAAATTGAATAAATTTTTATAGAATGAAATTTTTTGCAAAATCTATCGCTAAATTAGAAGTTCTTATTATGAATGTCATATTCACGACATTTTGCACTGATTCAATATTAATTGGTACTCCATCAATTTTTTTATAATTAACATATAATTTTAATATGAAAAAAATAACTATTTGATTATGCATTTATTGTTGTCCAATTTTTTTAAAAAAAAAATTGGTATGAAAGATTAGAATAGTAATTACTTATATTAATAAAAATCATATCTTATAGTAAGATATCCAGATATGTAAGAATGTAAATTCTTACGCCAATATCAATTATAAACATATGTGCATTTTAAAACCAGTATCAACTATACAAGTGCGTTTGAAAGATGTTGATTTGAAACAAAAGTCTTCAATAACTATTTTATAAAAACAACTAAAAGTACAAATGGTCTTCAAAAAATAAAAATTACGATAGATGAGTTAGTCATAAAAAAATATAAAATAATTATAAATTGGTTCTTTTATTAACTCTCACATTTTTAGTAACAAAAATAATGTAGGATATTATAAAGTTATTTAACAAATAACTTATGTTTATGTGGAAACTAGTAAAAAATTTAGGAAAAACAAAAATCTCTAAATTAAAAATTTTGATATTTCAAAACACTAAATACTTATGTTAAAATTCTAAATCTTAAATATATATGTCAAAATCTGAAGATATTGTATTATATACTCTTAATATGTTTCAATTTTTATAAATTTATTATTATGTGAGCATAAAATATTAATAAATAGACTTATAATAATCCACGTAATCCTTTTTTGGCAAAAAAAAATGTGAGAAACAACAAAATTAATTACAAAATAAATAAAAGATAAAACTTAATAATAAGCTTATTGTAGATAAATAAATAAATAAAAATTGCCCAATAAGCCGGACCTAAACTTAGGCCCAACAAGAGGTGAGTCTTAATTTTTCGTCTATTTAGAAGAAGCTCCTCCAAAAAACCCTTTCTTCTCTCTCCTCGCGCCGCAGCAAACCCTAGCCACAGCAAGTTGGGGGATGGCTGCCTGCAGCCACCCCCCCCCCCTCCCCCCTTGCTTATTTTGTTGTTTCCTACTCTTGCTTTGAATAATTCCTTCTTTTATGGAAGTTTATTCTCTTCCATCAGGGAAGTTTCTTCTTCCATTAGGGAAGTTTTCTCCTTCCATTAGGGAAGTATTTTCCTTTCATTAGGAAAGGCTTTTTCAGAAGAAATCCAGTGTTAATCGAAAGAAAAATTTACAACTTACTCTTCAGATTTGCAGCATTTCAAAGTTGGAAGAAAATATGAATGAAAAAGGAGTCTTAATTTTCAGAGAAGATTGAGAGGTGTGTTGCCTCTCCTTGAATGGCTTCTTTATCGTCTGATGAAATATTCAGTAATTTGTAATCTGGTTAAATATATTATAATTTTATAATTTTGATTAGTACTAATTAGGAGGTGTGTTATCTTTTGATTTGAGATTTATGCCATCTTCAGAAGTGCAGGCTTGTTTTATATGTTGTTTACTTGTTGTGCCTTGTTAAGTCTTCTGTAAATTTCAGACTCTGGTGCCTGTTTATTGAATATTATGATCTGTTGATCCGTCAAAAAAAAAAAATAAGTCATGAGATGCATCGATGGGATTGAAGCTCACTTTGGTCTCCTCTATTGCTGCTAGCTCCGGCTACTTACCAACTCTTTTTCCTCCACCTCCTCTCGGAAATGGATCATTTATTGTGCGAAAAGCACAGTAGAGCGTGCTTTTTGCCAAATTTAGATTGTGTTTTGCATGTAATTTTTTTTTTTTATTGAATTTGAATAGTTTTGTTACATTTTTGAGCCACATTATTACAAAATAGATATGGATTTTCTGCAGTGTGAAAAGCAGAGCAAAGTGTGCTATGCCCAAAATAGCAACGTTATAGGTGAAGTTATATGTATCTTCTGAATTCACTCACTTCCCCCCAAGGCTTTGCTGCTTGTTGTTTCATGTTCGCTGAAGTTATAGGAGAGGAGAATAAATCTCCAATGGGGACCCTCTTAGGATTCAAAGAAATACCCGATGTCCTTGAGGAATGAAAATTATCATATGCTCTCAGATTGGTGCCTTAGTTGAACTGGGATGAATGGGTTTTCGTTAAAGATTCTCTATTCTCAAATTCCCCGGACTCCGTTGTTTCTGCTAAGAAAGACTTAACTTTGATAATCTGTAAATTCATTTTAGTAGCATACAGGAAAATTAATCTAATGAAACATTTCTTTGCAGTTTGCCTATTATCTAGATTGGTTTAATTGAAAAGACCCTTCCACCAATGTAGTTTGTCATATAAAAAAAGAAAAATGAATTTTGTAAGGAGAAATTTGGAGCTAGGAGGTCTGAAAGTGGGAAGATGAAAACAAAATTATAAACAATAGAAAAGATTGTCTAGGGCATATGGCTTCTTCAACCCACAATATTGATAATAAAATTGAAAAAAAAAAGGGCGGGGTGAGCACGAAGTAGAAAAAATTGGTGGACAGTGTTATTTTGTCATTATAGGGATACACGTAAAATAATGAGGTCAAATTATTGTACTGGTTGTGTAGAAGTAGGTATTCTCATTTCTGTCTCCTGTATTGAAAACAGAACGTCACTTTTCTAGAAACCAATCAATGCATAACATTTTGTTGGCGCACAATTTTTGGCTTCCAAATACCAGCATGGCCAAGTTGAGGATGTTTTCCAGTTGTGATTAAAGTTACAGCTTCAATCATTGAGATTCAGCAAAAAGATCCATATTACAGGTAAATTTCTGTATTCTGATTTTGCAAGTTTATGACAATTTATAATTCTTTTATTTCATCTTTTATTGTTTGAACATTGCTAAATGAGAAAGAAAAGAGGAAAAAAAAACTTGTGTGGACTTTCCATGTGGAATCTACTTGCCATTGCTATGTGTGACCTAATAAAGTACAATAATTTTAGAAAGTTGAATTCTTGAGCAAGTACCAATCTGTGTTAAAACACAGAACACTCCCATTTGGTCTATCGATAACTTTCATTTATTGAAAAACTGTAAATATCAAGTCTCTTTGATGAACTTCTCTTTGGAATTTTGTAGAGTGGATCAATCTAATGATGCTTCCCTTTCAGAGGAGTTGCTTGCTATGTTGTATTGCATGACAATCACGAGGTAATGATTTTTTCATGTCTTTGTTCTACTAACATATTTTGTTTCTTTTTCCCTCTTGTTTGATATGTTGTATAGTTGTAGTCCTTGCAGCTTTTGGAAACACGTCAGTATATCATCAGTATGATATACAAGCTCCGAAGTGATGTGCAACTTCTTGGCTTATTAAAGATAATGAAACAAAGTAATTGTAGTGCATATTGTTCAGTCCAATTTCTGAACAATCCATGTATCCCTCTAAGGCCTCTATTGAATAAATAGAGTACAAAACTCTAATTATCTCAAGAAGAAAATAAAGAACACTCTAAAGAGAACTCACAAAACACTAATTAGAAAAGCTTTTCTTATTTAGCAAATAGTTTTGTTTTTCATCTGGATGATATACAAAGCTTAAGGACTTGAGTATTTATAGGAAACCAAATGAAATCTACACCACACACATAATTAAACTAAATTTAATTACTACCACACAAACACATTAGTTATACTTTACCTAACACACAAACACATTAATTATACTTTACCTAACTTTGCAATTGTAAGCAATTACATCATCAAACTACCTATGGGCTTGGACAATACTATTGGACTTTAGATTTGGTTGAAGATTACTTATTATAGGCTGATATTGATTCTCAACACTCCCCCTCAATGTCAGCTCTCATTCTTTGCACTGTGCCGAGCTGACAACGAAATATTTCGAACTTGCTTGTACTCAAACTTTTTGTGAACAAGTCTGCAACTTGATCATTTGTCTTGATCTGTCTCATCTCAATTTCTTCTTGCAAAACCTTTTCTCTGATAAAATGATAGTACACTTCAACATGCTTAGTTCTAGCATAAAAGATTGGATTCTCCGCCAAACGAATTGCTGATTGATTGTCACAATACAACGGAACAGCATAATCTACTGGTTGATGTAGATTATTCATCAGCTGTATCAACCATGTACTCTCTTGAGCTGCCATTGCTACTGCTCGATACTCAGCTTCTGTGGTTGATAAAGATACTGTCGGTTGTCTCTTGCTACACCAAGAAATTGTTCCAGAACCAAGTTTAAACACATACCCAGTTGTTGATCTCCTGGTGTCATGATCTCCTGCATAGTCAGCATCACAATAACCAACTAGCTTGCAATTTTCACCTTTCTTGTACAAAAGACCATAGTCAATTGTACTCTTCACATGTCTCAATGTTCGCCGAACTGCTTCCAAATGAGGCTTCTTTGGATTTTACATGTACCGACTCATCACGCCAACTGCATAAGAGATGTCAGGTCGAGTCAAGATTAAGTAGATCAAACTACCTACCAATTATTGATACATCATCGCATCTTCCAAATCTTTTCCTTCATGTGCACACATTTTGGCATTTGGCTCCATCGGCGTCGAAATCAGCTTGCATTCGAGCATTCCAAACCTCTTCAACAAATCTTTGGCATATTTCTGTTGACAGAGAAATATTCTGCCTTGTGTGCAATCAACCTCTAGACCAAGGAAGTGCTTGAGCTGACCAAGTTCCTTCATTTGGAAATGGACTGATAAATTCTCCTTTGTCTGAAGAATTTCTGCCTCATCATCACCCGTTATGATTAAGTCATCCACATACACTAGCATGATAGCTAGCTTTCCTTCATTGGCTTTGACAAACAAGCTGGAATCTGTAGGTGTTACTGAATAGCCACTTTGTGTTAGAAATTCAGCAATCTTACCATACCACGCCTTGGGTGCTTGTTTCAATCCGTAGAGTGCTTTCCGCAGCTTACACACATATTCAGGATGATTTTGGCTCTGAAAACCCATTGGTTAGATCATGTAAATCTCGCGATCTAGCTCTCCATGAAGAAAAGCATTCTTCACATCCATCTGCCATAAATTTCAATCTTTGTTGGCTGTAAGTGCAAGTAGGACTCGTACAGTTGTAAGTTTCGTCACTGGACTAAACGTTTCATCATAGTCTAGTCTGTACTGTTGAGAGAAATCACGAGCTACCAAACGTGCCTTGTATCTCTCGATTGATCCATCTGGACGACGCTTTATCTTGTAAACCCACTTGCAGGATATGGGTTTCACATCTCTTGCCTTTGGCACGAGATCCCAAGTCTGATTTTGCTGAAGTGCATCGACCTCTTCTTTCATAGCTGTCATCCACTTAAAACTCTTCGATGCTTCTTCGAACGTCTCAGCCTCTGTTGCTTCTTCAATTATGGCTGCATTGGCGTATTTAGGATTTGGCCTTCGTGTTCTTGTTGACCTTCGGAGTTGAGATTGTGGAGTTGATTCTTCCATTTCACTAGGCCCACCTGCTTTGCTTGGTTGTTGATACATGCCAGTTTGCCAAGGATTTTGAGTTACTCTTTACTCGACATCATCACTGTTTGGATCTTCTGATTCATCTGAACTTGGTTGGAGTTGAACAATATGCTCCCCCATCTTTTGTTGTAGCTTTTCTCCAAATTCTCTAGAGTCTGGTATCACCTCCTTTTCTAAGGACCACCAAGAAGATGCTTCATCGAATACCACATCTCGTGAAGTGTAGCACCTTCCACTCATTGGATCACAATATTTCCACCCCTTTCTTTGGCTGTCATATCCCACAAAGATACATCTAACAACTTTCTTATCAAACTTGCTCCGTAAATGATCAGGAACAAATACATAACATACACAGCCAAATACTCGAAAATAGCTAACTATAGGTTTCATGTTCCACAGTTTTTCAAAGGGCGAAACAAATTCTAACCTCGATTGAGGAAGTCGGTTGATCACAAAAGCTGCAGTCCTCATTGCTTCAGCCCAAAACCTTCCTGGTACGTTCTTTGCATGTAGCATACTTCGACAAATTTCTGCAAGATGTCGGTTCTTTCTCTCAGCTACACCATTTTGTTTCGGTGTGTTGGCACAAGTGTACTGATGACGTATTCGGCATTCCCTTAGGTATTGAGAGAACTCATTTGAGCTATATTCTCCTCCGTTGTCTGTGCGTAAGCAACAGATCTTCTTTTCCACTTCTCCTTCAACTGATTCTCTAAACTCTTTAAACTTTGAGAACGTGTCAGATTTTTCTTTCATAATGAAAACCCATACATATCTGGAGAAGTCATCAATTAATGTCACCATGTACTGCATACTGCCAATTAATGGTTGCTTAATAGGCCCAAATACGTCAGAGTGAACAAACTCTAATGGTTTCTTTGCTTTAAACTTCGATTCCTCATATGGCAATTGGTGTGCTTTACCAAACTGGCATCCTGCACAAACCGTGTCTATTCGCACGTCAAGTTGAGGAAGCCCCTTAAGTATCGACTTCTTCATCATCACACTTAGCTTTCAATAGCTAACGTGACCTAACCGCATGTGCCACAGATCTGCTGTCTCATTTTTCTTTGTCTTGTCTACATATGCAAACTCTGCTGACATCACGTAGACAAACTCCAATCGTCGCCCCACCATTGTCGGTTTTTCTGAGATTTTGAGATCACGAAACACCTTCACATCGCAGGGACCAAACAAGACATAGTGGCCTGATGATGTCAATTAAGCCACAGATAGCAGATTTTTCTTCATTCCTGGGACATGATAAACATCTTGAAGTGGCACCTGGTTAGAATTATATCGAGGTGTCACTATCGTCTTACCGATGTGAGCTATCGGTAACCTTGAATTGTCAGCTGTCACCACCACACGACTTCCCTTGTAATCAGACAAGTTTTGCAACTTCATTTTATCACCCGTCATATGATTTGAGCAACCTGAGTCTACGATCTAATCATTCTGGTAGTCAATTCGTTCTGGTGTTGTTACTGTGAGAGCTAATTCTTCTTCCTCCATAGCAAACGACGCTTCGACATCCCAACCATCTTCACAAATCTCCTTAGAATTGGAAGTAGCAGCATTACTCTCAGCATGCTTTTTCTTGGCCCAACAATCTTTTGCCATGTGACCCATCTTCCCACAGTTGTAACACTTGCCATCGAACTTTCTACTATTACCGCGATTCTTTGAAGCTCCCCCTGGACGAGAGTCTCCCTTTCCTTGGTAACTTTGCATCTTGTCACCATCCTTTTTAGATCCACTACCAGTATGTCGCTTGAAACTGCTTTTACTTTTGTTGACGTAGAGAACTTCCTCTTCACCCTTCAGCAAGACTCCTCCCATTTGCTTGGCCATAGCTTCTTAACCTGTAAGCAAATTTTCAAACTCAACAAGCGATGGTTGTGTCAGCCATCCCTGTACAGCAGCAACGAACCCTCGGTATTCGGATCTCAAACCATGGATAATTATTCTCTTTATCCTGGCTTCCCCAATAGACACTGTCAGATCTAACTCTGAAATTTCGCGGCATATCAATTTTACCTTGTGAAAATACTAGGCAATCTTCATGTCACGTTGCGCCATCGATAGCAGCTCGTTCTCGAGAAGTTGCAATTTTGTATCGTTCTTCTTTGAAAAGAGTGTAACAAAAGTATCACATGCTTCCTTCGGTGTTTTGGCATCCCGTATGTGCTCCAACATTTCTTCTTCAATTGTGGTCTTTAAAGCAAACATCGTTTTGCCTGCTTTAATTTTCCACTTTCGCAAGACGCCATTGGCATCTTCTACTGCCGGTTGTGTAACTTCACCACCACCGACAACCTCCCACAAGTCTTGACCTTGTAGGTAAGACTCCATACACGTTGCCCATGTGTTGTAGTTTTGGTTGTTGAACTTCTTGATTCCTCCAATGACTTGAAGATCACCCATCGTAGCGACAAGGCTTTGACTACACTGAACAAACTTGAGTGACAAAACGTGAAGAGTACTAAACTACTCTCAACACAAAGAAGCTCCACAAGGTTTGTAATAACCCCGGCAATAATCTCAAGAAATCTTTTATGATGTGGAAGATCAGTTAAAAACTGCAGCCACAGAGCATACTTGGAATTTCAAGAGACTTTACAACCTTGCTCTGATACCAATTGTTGAATAAATAGAGTACAAAACTCTAATTATCTCAAGAAGAAAATAAAGCACACTCTAAAGAGAACTCACAAAACACTAATTAGCAAAGCTTTTCTTATTTAGCAAATAGCTTTGTTTTTCATTTGGATGATATACAAAGCTTAAGGACTTGAGTATTTATAGGAAACCAAATGAAATCTACACCACACACATAATTAAACTAAATTTAATTACTACCACACAAACACATTAGTTATACTTTACCTAACACACAAACACATTAGTTATACTTTACCTAACTTTGCAATTGTAAGCAATTACATCATCAAACTACCTATGGGCTTGGACAATACTATTGGACTTTAGATTTGGTTGAAGATTACTTATTATAGGCTGACATTGATTCTCAACAGCCTTCACATGAATGGGCATCCAGGACATAAGGTATGCACATTTAGACCTAGTAACTCTAGTATGTCTCAGTTGTTAGTATAAATGTAAGGTATACTTTGTTGTCTACAACTGGCTTCAATGAAAATATGTGTTATTTTTTCTTCTAATGTTGAAATATTAAGCGACTATGTGAACTTTGAATGAAAAAAAAATGGTTCAAAATTTTTAATCAATGGACAAAGTTTTTTGGTCACCGGAAACTACTGTAAAAGATATTTTAAGGTCTTTTTAAAAAGATCTTTCATGCCATGAAATTTATAAATCTTAGATTTAGACTGTTTTTGACCATCTGTCTCGTAGTCTATAGCATGATGAGTAGTCTACTTTAGGATATTCATTGTCAAGTACCTGTGCTGGGTTAGTATGACCGGTCATTCAATTCACATCTTGGCCTGCTTGTTTTAGGCTTGTCCATGGTGTCGGTGAGAAGACACATAAAAAGGAAGAGATGTCAATAACTGTGGCATCTGATGCAATTGGTATTGCTTGCGTGGTGATTAATGTTCGCCATTGTAAACAAAGTCTTCTCTCACTATTTTATCATTTTTTTTAAATACTGAGAAATCGTTGTTTTTCCCTTACATATTACTTCAATTGCAAAGGGATCACATCGTTAACTTCCATCAATTCGAGTTATTCGCAGTGCCTCAGTTAAGGTATAGCTCATTTTGGTAGGTTTAAATATCAGTGTCAACAATCTCTTTCTTTTGAAATTCTTCTTGGACTAAATGATAAGCAAGTTGTTAGGAATGCAAACAAAATCCCATATTGGCTAGATATTGAGA
The DNA here is from genome assembly GCA_037074535.1 of Gleditsia sinensis. NCBI lineage: Eukaryota > Viridiplantae > Streptophyta > Magnoliopsida > Fabales > Fabaceae > Gleditsia > Gleditsia sinensis. The sequence goes on from CM073470.1 coordinate 19,151,947, forward strand.
AGAATATGAGTATATGAGTAAGGATACAATCTCCATTAGTATGAGGCCTTTTGGAAGAAGTCCAAAAACAAAACCATGAGGGCTTTGGCCCAAAGTGGACAATATCATACTATTGTGGAGATATGTGCTGTACTCGCTACGCCCAACAATTGGTATCAGAGCCCAGTCTAGCTATGTGGAGGAGATTTGCCGAACAAAAGGTGGTGGGCCCTTAGTGTTCCGGATGATGAGAGTTGGTGTAGTGTTTCCACCGACAGAATCCCCCCAGTTGCGAATGAGAAAGGAGAGTGTCATTCGAGGGGAGGGATTATTGTGTAGCCATCCAATGAAATCCCATGGTTCCGAACGAGGAAGAAGAGTACCGTTCGAGGAGAGGGATTGTTGTGGAGGCCCAAGTATGGTCCTTTGTTCGAGGTGAGGATTGTTAGGAATGCAAACAAAGTCCCATATTGGCTAGATATTGAGAAGAATATGAGTATATAAGTAAGGATACAATCTCCATTAGTATGAGGCCTTTTGGAAGAAGTCCAAAAATAAAACCATGAGGGTTTTGGCCCAAAGTGGACAATATCATACTATTGTGGAGATATGTGCCGTACCCGCTGCGCCCAACACAAGTGGCCTATGGTGTGCTGTAAATGATAATGATTTCGAGATTCCAAGTCCTTACTTCGTTAGGAAGCAATTGAAATTTTGAGACAGGTTTTCCTTTCTAAGGTCGTGAAGAGTTATGATTGGTCTTTTAATAGCGAAGTAGGATGATTGTTGCTTAGTTAAATTATAATATCTCATAATTTTTATTTTTAAATAATAATATTTTATTATAAATGAATATATTTTTATTGTATATTTTTATTGTAAATGATTATGTTTTGCTAAAAGTAAGTATAATTTTAATAAAAATAATTATTGTTTTACTTAAAATAATTATATTGGCCTTTAATAAATTTTTGTTGTATTTTTAAAAATATTTTTTTATATTAGACATAAAGATATTTATTTTGAGATTTGTTTTATTAGAATTTTTATCAAGAAAAGTCATGATTTAAGAGTTCAACTAAAGTTTTGCAAAAATACAATTTTTTAAAAAAATTTGAGATTTTTTTAGATGAAAAACGGTATTTATATGAATATATATAAAATAAAATAAAAATAATTAAATATTTAATTATTAAATAAATAAATAAATAAATAAGAAAAAATAAAAAACGAGGAGGGAAGACAGAATCAAAAACTTAGCGAATTTCGTGAATAATGATAAATAATAACTTCAAATTTTTTTCTTTAGATCTGGAGTGTCTACTACTCTTTGATCTCAAAACTAAGGGTACCATTGGATTCAGGATGAAGAGTACAATAATTTTGACCGAACAATTTTTTAAATCAACTGCAGAATTACCACAGATAGGAGATAGAAAATCTTAAAAAAAGGTAAATTTTGAAACTCTTCTTGAAGACCTCAAATTGAAAATCTAACGCCGTAAATGGATTCAGAAGTTAGATAAACCTTAAAATATGAAAATTTTTGGCTATCTAAAAACTTTTTATTCGTCGTAAACAGTAAATCCGGCCAATATGAATAGTGATTTTTTGTTGGTGAATATTATTTTTCGTTAGTGAACAGTGCCCCCATTGATGACCAGCGTTGACCAAATTCCCGAAGTCATTCTTAAATTTTTAGACCATTGGTGCGCACTGTCGCAGGCACGCCCAAATTAAAACCTTACCTCAACACTAACCTGTAGTAGTGGGAGTAAGGGTCGATCCCACAGAGACTGGAATTACCTTATGTGATTCAGAAAGGGGGGATTGAGAGTTGCAATTAAAATTAAGTAAACAATAGCAAAAATAATTGAGAGAAAGTGATTAATGAGAAAAGCGTTGGTTTCGGTCGATATTCACCATCAAGGGATTGCATTGATCATTGACAAAATTATCAATCCTAAACCAAATATCTATCATTGGGATTCTATCCCAGTTCCTCCTTAAGCCTAGTAAATTAATGACAATCGCACTAATTATACTCTAATTAACGAGCAATCCTTTAACACATCGGTAAAGCATCACTTATTAACCGCATGAAAAACAAGAGAAACTAATAGAGCTAAACGAATACAAGCACATCGGTTATATTCAATTTAGTTGATATTCATCATAGGATTAACGATTTATAATCCAAAATCCTTAATCCTATTTGCTTCACGAATCAAGTAATAAAAGCTTTGTTCAAAACCTAATTCAGCAGCTACACATACAATATACTAGTAGGCCTCCTAGCAATCACATGCATAATATTAAGAAAATAAGAACAGATGAATAAACAATACCCGGTTAAGATTGAATGCAATGAAATCAAATTCGTATCTCACAATGACATCAAATCCCTTGAGGTTTCAATCTCCCTCAACCAACTAAAGAAAATTAGCCGCGCAGGGCCATAGAAAACTAAACAAGAAGTAAAGAAAAGAGTTGAGAACTTGAATGAATTCTTTGCTGAATGAATAGATGCCTTCTCTGCTTACTTTCCTTCCTCTTTATAGATTAAACCCTCCTAGTCGAAGTAGGAAAGTTTTTAGGTCAAATCTCCATCAATTAGGCTTCAAATCAGGTGAAAAAAACTCTAAAATCGCGACTTCCGGAGCGGCGGCGCCGCGGCGCATAAGTTCAGCGCCGCGGCGCTGCGAAGCTTCATCCACGGGGTGCCGCGGCGCACCATGCAGCGCCGCGGCGCTCCATTCATCGTACACGGGCGCCGCGGCGTACCCATGCAGCGCCGCGGCGCTCGTGGTTCTGGGGCAAGGGCGCCGCGGCGCTACGAGACATCCATGACGGGCCGCCGCGGCGCTGTATTGTGAGCGCCGCGGCGCCTAGAAAACGCCGGATTTTGCTAAAGTGTCGAACACGAAAGTTGTAGCTCTATGTTTCTTCTTTCCATAGCCGCTGGAATCAGCTCAATCGGAGCTCAAATGAGTGAGATATGCTTCCATTAGTGACGAAAGGTCAGAAATCAGCATTTTTCATGATTTTCTTCTATTTTTCTCTTCTTTTCTTCTTTATTATTCCTAAAAACATAAAACACACAATTTAATTAAAACCTATCTATTTATCATTTAAATAAAATAAAAAGAAACATAAAATATGCTAAATACATGCTTAATTTAAAGCATGTCAAATACCCCCACACTTGCTCTTTTGCTTGTCCTCAAGCAAATTAAACCATGTGAACAATATTCAATAAATAAGATAAGTGAAAGTCTTTCCAATATATTGCCTCATAGTGAAAATTGAATGCTCTTAAAGAAATTTCAGAAAATTTAATGACTATGTGCAATATTCAATTTAAATGCAATTCAGAATTCATTTTTCTAGAGCCCTGAGTGTGTGTGTGTTTTGAGCAGTTCAATCATCTTTCATTCAAATGAGTTTATATATCTCAAGAAATCAAGTATGGATCTCCTCGTAGGATTTCCATAAGCTTATTTTTCCTGCTGCTCTCCACTAATGTAGGTCAAAACTATTTTTAAGATCAAAAGGACTTTATTTAGCTTGTAATGTGGCCAAGGTGAAGGGTGGGACAAAGGATATCAATGTAGGATCAGTCACCCAGCACCACATGATTAAAATTGATCTCTTGAGCTCTTTGCTTTCCTCCAATAATTTTGGGAAGATTTTCTCCCCACACTACTTTTCCTGCTTCAATCCATCATTGTCCTCTTTTTCTTTCACCCACAACATTTGTTCTTATATATATATATAATTTTTTTTCTTTTGAAAATTTCTTTTCTTTTCCTTGCTCCACCCTTCCACCCTTTTTGTAAATAAAGCAATACAATACAAATATTCATCAAAATAATCATGGAGTGAGTGAATAAGGTAAAGAAAAAAAATAAGGATATACAAACTTTGGCTTATGGCTCAATTATGGTTTTCAGAAGGAAAAGTTCATTAAGCTCAAAATAAAGGAACTAGTGTTATTTTATTACTTAGGTTAGGCTTGAAAGGCTCAATCTATCCAATAATGCCTAAATCATCTCCTAAATAATAGTATTAACCTAGGATTTCGCCTCAAGCAGCATTCAAATAAGTTCTAGAATCCTGTTGAGATCATAAAAAATTTCTTTAAGTTGTATAAATTTTCTTTAAATAAAAGATAAACTAAATACTCAAAGTTGTTGTGCAAAATAGATTCAGGATTCTAGAAAATGGATAATAAATTGCAAAAAAAATTAAAATTACACATAATTATGATTTTCCTACGTTTCTTAGGAGCTATTAGCAATTTAAACATTTATATCATTGGCTATTGGTTTCACTAACACAAACCCATAAATTGAAATTTTGTTCACATGCTCACCTCATGATAGGAATAAAAGTGCACACATCATAGAATTATAGTAATGCATCAAAGTAGAAAAGTGCACAAGTGTATGAGTTATTATACAGTCATCCAGCTGAATCATAAAGTGACCCCCCCACACTTAAAAACATACATTGTCCCCAATGTAAGAATATCAAAGAAAAAACACAATAGAGACAAGTAATAAAATAAGGAGGGGTCCAGGGAAACTTCCCTGATCAAGTGTCATCATTCATCGCATCATGCTCGGTGTCAGGCCGAAAGGGTGGTTCAGGAGGCGCCGGGAATGCAATTGGAAGGTTCAGGGCATGGGCTAGCTGACTGAAGCAGGCATGATTATGTTGTGCAATAGAGTGCTGGTAGAGGGCCAGATCGTGCAGTTGGTGGCTCAGATACTCTGTGCGCTGCCATAAATCTTCAATGGTATGCTGGGATGGTGGTGGAGCTGAACTGCTGCCTGGTCCCTCTGTAGGGATTGGCTGAATCCCTAACTCCTCCTCTGCTGCTTCTTCATGGCCCTTGTACTTTTGGATATCGGTAGAGGAAATAGGCTTCATAGGGTGAATGAGAGCCTCAGTGGAATCCCAGCTGACTCCTGCCTGCTGACATAGACCAGTAATTAAACTGGGAGCAAAGAGGGATCCGCCTCTAGTATTAATACAGCCGAGCATCTGCCTATGAATAATTTTGCCTACATCAATAGAAAGGCCCTTTAGTATCGCATAGAGCAGAATGGCCCTGTCCCTCCTGACTTGACTCACATTGAAGCTGGGCATGAGTCGTGCTGACACAAAATAATACCATGCTTTAGCCAACTTATTCATATCAGCCCTAGCAAAGTACAACGGTTGGCCATGGCTATCCAATTTCCAGGAGGCCCCTCTATGGCAAAGAGTGCCTATGACGTCTTCAAAATCAATAAATGATTGAAGAAGAGCAGTATATTCATCATCCTCAATGTCAGGCAGAGAATAGAGTTCATTGATGGCATGCGGAGAAAATGGTACCCTCTTGCCTCGAACCCGTGCATGATGATGTTCATGAACTGTAGCATTGGAATAGAACTCCTGGACCACGGGGATAACTCCTGGCTCTGGGTTCCTGCAGAAAATCTCCCAGTGCCTATAGAGGATATTATCTCTGAGAGGTAGCCCTTCGGTGATCAGAAATCCACGTTCTGGAACAATAGGTTTATGTACCACCACTTTGATGTGGTGTTGATAAACCGGTTCAGTCACAAATGCCACAGTGTCGAATGCTGGAGGGTCCTCAGCTCTGTTCTTCCTCTTTGAAATACTCAATTTAGAAGCTTTTGGAGCCATTAGTTGAAAAAAATTCACTAGGGCCTTTTACCGAACACCTTGTGGGCGCTTGTAAAATTTGGAAGGATGAGTGGTGAATTTTCAACTAGATCTCCCAAACTCAGGACAAACCCGTAGCAATCAAGTATAAGGATCAATTGCAGCCCGAAAGAGGAAGGGAACTGTACCCAAATTGCCTTGAATGGTGGCTGGGAATTGCAAGCTCAAGAATACCTTAGAACCCTAGAAAAGTGTCTTTGAATTCGACTCAATTGCTGATATGAGGTGTATAATCCTGCAAAAGTAGATGAAAAATCAAGTTATGCAAGCAATATAATCGAATGGTAGGTGAGTATGGGTGATTGGAGGCAAGAAAAGGGATTTGGGGGTGAGAGAGAGCAAAAACCGCGGGGGAAACAAAGAGGGGCGCGACCCTCTTATAGAGAGCGCCGCGGCGCTCTCTGCTTCAACGCGGAGCGCCGCAGCGCTATGGGTGAGCGCCGCGGCGCCCACCCGTTCTGGGTTCGGAGCGCCGCGGCGCTATAGGTACGCGCCGCGGCGCTTACCCGTTCTGGGTTCGGAGCGCCGCGGCTCTGTTCTAGAGGGCCGCGGCGCATGTTCGCGTCCGCAGATCCAAATTTTTTTTTTTTTTTTTAAAGTAAAATTAAACTAGGAAAAAATAAGAAGAAGAAGAATAGATGTTGGGTTGCCTCCCAACCAGCGCCTTTGTTTAACATCGTTGGCTCGACTCAGCTCCCTATCTTTGTTCATGGAGGCTCTTTGAGGTTCACTTTAAATTTCTGGGACTGATTCAATCTTTGAAATTCAACTGCATAACCAGAAGGCACATCAGTAATAACAAGTGGACCTAACCAAAGGAGCGATTTCTTACCTTTAAAGGGTTCAACCCCTTTCATTTCTAGAACTTGATGCAATTTTATAGTCGGGTCTATGCCTTTAAGGTTTGCAATTGTTCTTATAATGGCATTTCTTTTTTCTTGAAAAATATGCATCAATTCCTCTTCTTTTTTAACACCTAAACTTTTTGCAACTATAATAGGTGATGCATCTCCTATTTCCAAGTATTTCAGGTGACTAGGCAGAGATGACAAAATTGATCCACGGTCCTGCAAAACAGAAGGTGCAAGAATGGTATCAAAATTTGATAATTCCATATAAGAAATCTTACCCTTTGGTGGCTCTTTCGAAGAATCATTGAGTGCAGCCAGTTTCTCATTTGTTTTTTCATCTAAATTTGTCTCACCATCATCTTCTTCTATGGATTTGCTCACAATTACTTCTAATTTGTCTTTTCCATCTAATTCAAATATGTCATGTGCCAAAGAATCAAAGACATCAATAGAGTAAACAGGGGTATCATCACCTGGGTATTTCATGGCTTCATACATATTAAATTTTATTACTTCACCATCAAATTCCATAGTGAGTGTGCCATTGTGAACATCTATCTTGGTTTTGGAGGTTTTCAAAAATGGTCTCCCTAATAATATTGGAGAAGTAAAATCCCCATTGTCCATGTCAAGCACATAAAAATCTGCAGGGAACACCAAATCATCTACCTGCACCAAGACATCCTCAATTATTCCCTTAGGATATGTAGTGGACCTATCTGCTAGTTGAATTATCAAATTTACAGATTTCAATGGTCCCAAATTCAAAGATGTATATACAGAATATGGCATAACATTGATGGAAGCTCCTAAATCTAACATAGCCTTTTCAATGTGATTTCCCCCAATTTTGCATGGAATAGTAAACATACCTGGATCCTTGCATTTAGTGGGGAGTTTTGTCTGTATCATAGCAGATACATTCTGACTCATATGAATCTTTTCAAAATCTTTTAATTTTTGCCCTTCTTTTTGAGTACATAGTTCTTTCAAGAACTTTGCATATCTTGGCACCTGTTTAATAGCATCTAGAAGGGGAAGATTAACTTCACATTTTCTAAAGATGTCATACAATTCAGAGGTTTTCTCATTTAGCCTATTCTCTTTAAGAGCTTCTGGAAAAGGAGGCACTACTTCATACTTTAAATTAGAAAGAGACTTACCTGTAGTTGCTTCATTCTCCTTAATTGATTTTTCTTGCTTTTTAGGAGAAGAAACAGATGGTGGACTTTCAATTTCCTCACCATTTATTGAAATAATTGAACTGACATTTTCTCTAGGATTCACCACAGTTTGTGAAGGTAACTTACCTGAATTTTGAGCATCCAGTCGACTCACTGTAGTTGCTAACTGACCCATTTGAGTTGTCAGGTTCTGAATGCTAGCTCTTGTCTCTTGCTGAAATTGATGAGAGCTATGCACAAGAGTCTTCACAATATCTTCCAATGGATTACTTACCTGATGCTCCTGGGATGCATTTTGTTTAGGATAATAGGCCTGTTGGTTTTGTTGAAAATTCTGTCCTGCAGGCCTATTTTGTGCATTCCCATATCTGAAATTTGGATGATCCTTCCATCCAGGATTGTATGTATTAGCATATGGATCATACCTCTTTGGTTGGCCAGGAAAACCTCCTACAGCATTAGCTTGTTCTGTGGCTTCCTCTTGAAGTGTAGGGCACGTATCAGTAGGGTGCCCTGTTGCTGAACATATCCCACAGACTTTAACTTGTTGGAGTGTACCTGTAGCCATTTGGCGCACAAGAGAAGTAAGTTCAGATATTTGATTCTGAAGAGAAGTTGTACTTACCTCATGGGCATGTCTAACAGGAGGATCATGCCTAACGCCAAATTGTTGTGAATTGGCAGCCATATTTGATATGAGAATTCTGGCTGCCTCAGGAGTTTTATCTACTAGTGCTCCTCCACTAGCTGCATCTATCATGCTCCTGTCTCCCTGCAAAAGGCCTTCATAGAAATATTGGATTAGTAGCTGCTCACTAATCTGATGATGTGGGCAGCTTGCACAAAGTTTCTTAAACCTCTCCCAATATTCATAAAGGGTTTCACCATGCAATTGCCTAATGCCGCATATTTCTTTCCTAATAGTGGCGGCTCTAGATGCAGGAAAATAATGTTCTAAAAACATTCTTTTCATCTCATTCCAAGTAGTAATAGTACCAGAGGGTAAATAATACAACCAATCCTTGGCTGAATCTTTTAAAGAAAAAGGAAAAGCCCTAAGTTTAATTTGTTCCTCAGTTACTCCAGGGGGCTTCATACTGGTACAAACCACATGGAACTCCTTTAGATGTTTATGCGGGTCCTCACCTGCAAGACCATGAAAACTAGGTAAGAGATGAATTAATCCAGATTTTAATTCAAAATTCACATTATCATCAAGATTAGGGAAAGTAATGCATAAGGGTTGTTGATGCAAATCAGGAGCTGCAAGCTCCTTCAGAGTAGGGTGTCTGGCCATGATCACTTCCTCCGTATCCTGATCAATGTCTTCTTGAATTCTTCTTCTGTGCCTGTATACAGATTTTCCAATATCTGGATTGAACTGTAAATCTTGACAATTAGCAGAACGAGTCACAGGCATAAAATAAAAAAAAATCACAAAAGTAATGACGCAGTCCCCGGCAACGGCGCCAAAATTTGGTGCGCACTGTCGCAGGCACGCCCAAATTAAAACCTTACCTCAACACTAACCTGTAGTAGTGGGAGTAAGGGTCGATCCCACAGAGACTGGAATTACCTTATGTGATTCAGAAAGGGGGGATTGAGAGTTGCAATTAAAATTAAGTAAACAATAGCAAAAATAATTGAGAGAAAGTGATTAATGAGAAAAGCGTTGGTTTCGGTCGATATTCACCATCAAGGGATTGCATTGATCATTGACAAAATTATCAATCCTAAACCAAATATCTATCATTGGGATTCTATCCCAGTTCCTCCTTAAGCCTAGTAAATTAATGACAATCGCACTAATTATACTCTAATTAACGAGCAATCCTTTAACACATCGGTAAAGCATCACTTATTAACCGCATGAAAAACAAGAGAAACTAATAGAGCTAAACGAATACAAGCACATCGGTTATATTCAATTTAGTTGATATTCATCATAGGATTAACGATTTATAATCCAAAATCCTTAATCCTATTTGCTTCACGAATCAAGTAATAAAAGCTTTGTTCAAAACCTAATTCAGCAGCTACACATACAATATACTAGTAGGCCTCCTAGCAATCACATGCATAATATTAAGAAAATAAGAACAGATGAATAAACAATACCCGGTTAAGATTGAATGCAATGAAATCAAATTCGTATCTCACAATGACATCAAATCCCTTGAGGTTTCAATCTCCCTCAACCAACTAAAGAAAATTAGCCGCGCAGGGCCATAGAAAACTAAACAAGAAGTAAAGAAAAGAGTTGAGAACTTGAATGAATTCTTTGCTGAATGAATAGATGCCTTCTCTGCTTACTTTCCTTCCTCTTTATAGATTAAACCCTCCTAGTCGAAGTAGGAAAGTTTTTAGGTCAAATCTCCATCAATTAGGCTTCAAATCAGGTGAAAAAAACTCTAAAATCGCGACTTCCGGAGCGGCGGCGCCGCGGCGCATAAGTTCAGCGCCGCGGCGCTGCGAAGCTTCATCCACGGGGTGCCGCGGCGCACCATGCAGCGCCGCGGCGCTCCATTCATCGTACACGGGCGCCGCGGCGTACCCATGCAGCGCCGCGGCGCTCGTGGTTCTGGGGCAAGGGCGCCGCGGCGCCAACAACCAGCGCCGCGGCGCTACGAGACATCCATGACGGGCCGCCGCGGCGCTGTATTGTGAGCGCCGCGGCGCCTAGAAAACGCCGGATTTTGCTAAAGTGTCGAACACGAAAGTTGTAGCTCTATGTTTCTTCTTTCCATAGCCGCTGGAATCAGCTCAATCGGAGCTCAAATGAGTGAGATATGCTTCCATTAGTGACGAAAGGTCAGAAATCAGCATTTTTCATGATTTTCTTCTATTTTTCTCTTCTTTTCTTCTTTATTATTCCTAAAAACATAAAACACACAATTTAATTAAAACCTATCTATTTATCATTTAAATAAAATAAAAAGAAACATAAAATATGCTAAATACATGCTTAATTTAAAGCATGTCAACCATTCGAACACGTTTTTGAGATCTATTTGGTCAAATTCAGCGTGGAAAAGTATATTTTAGGGCTGTACAACCTGGAACCCTACCCTGTAAGTAGATAATTCTTTCTATGGCTTACTATATGCTCTTCTTAAACTTTAATTGTATAATTGATTATTTATACAAGTTATTTATACTTTTATATGTATCTGAAATGGATTAAATTATTTGGATTTGTTTACTATCAGGTATATAGTTCAAGAAGAGTATGGTTTTGAAATTGAATTTTTGAACTCATTGAATATGTGATTTTAAATGTATTTCTCATCGTATGGTAAAGAAAATATATTGTGTACAATGCATTGATTTATAAAGTTATATGATTGCCTTAGAAAAGGGCATGTATATGTAATAAACCTTGATTGGGAAATTTCTGACAGAGGAATTGTACTGAGGCTACAAATTATGAATTTATACTGAAACCTCTGTTTTGAACGATATGGCATATGTGCAAATATAGTATTTGTGGAAGAATCCTATTGGAATCAATGTATGCTAACAGCAGGGAATGTTAGCCTTGGTGCACCTTGATACCTCAGCTAGTAGGGTTGGTACTAGTCTCGTGTGACGGCCAACACACAGGATTCTTGTGTTATTGGGGAGAGCGGCAAGTCTCTTATTATTGTTATCGGCAAAAGCGGAATGCCTCATATTATTGATATGTGATTTACCCTCCCTTGCTGTGTGCTTAGGATTATTTATTGGTTCTAATATGGAAACCTCCTAAAGCATGTGAAATCTTTTATTGCATAACAATATTTGTTTTATAATCATATTGTACTGTATTTGATTTTGAATATTGGGATATATTATAAAATGAGGATATTTGAAATACGGGTCCCATATGAATATACTTCCGAATTGTACTTTCTATATGATAAATTTTAAATTATGAGTACATCCATATACTGACCTAAGAGATCATATGAGGCATTATCTGCTCACTGAGTTGTCAAACTCACTACACGATACTTATATTTTTTTTTCAAATAAAGATACAGAGTTTAGTCCTGCAGCTACGTGATCAACTAGGTGTCATGCTCTTTGGGTGAGCCTATGTTATTTCCAAGGCTCACATTATTTGGATTATATTGTATTCGTATTTTAGAATATACTCTATATGCCACAGGCACCTGCTTCTGCCGTTACTCTAATGTTTATGAATTTAATCTGTATATTGTATATGTATGGAAACCTATATGTATTAATTTACATAATAAAGAATTAAATTATACATATTTATGAAAAATACCTATTCATTGTATATGGGTTCCGCGTGCAAGATTAAGGGCGTGACATAAAAGCCTTTGCTACTTTTAATGTTAGGGAGAAGTATTATTTTATTCAATTTTCTGGGAGGTAAACACAAGGCGGACTTGTTATAGTGATCTAAGATTCTAAAGCTTTTAGAAGCTCAGCAGATTGCTAGCAATATGCTTTATGCGATTGATTTCTTGTTTTGGGAAATTAAAAGTGAAAATATTCCTATTCTCTTTTCTCTCAATGAATTCTTCTTTTTCCCAAGAAACAGAAGTAAAAATATTTTCCTTTCTTCTTCCATTTTGATAGATAGAGCCATAGAGTCAAGGCCTCTGATGATATCTCGCTTCCTATTGTTACTTTGTGTCTTATACTGTGCTAATCGGCCATCACATGTAGTTTAAAATAAATAAGGATGACTTTCTATTACCATGGAAAGGTGTTAACTCGCACTAGTCGCTAATCTACATAAATGTCCAATCTCTCCCATATGTTATTCTAAATTACTTTGATGCTTTAAGAGAAGTTTCTTCTGTTTATCTTTATCTTGTGATACCCTCTATTTAGAAAAGTTTATATGAAAAAGAATTTATTGATAAGAGGAAAAGAATCGCAGCATTGGAGGAAAAGAATTTATTCAATGGGAACCCCCTCATTCGGGTGAGGGACTGAATCCTTTCTCTAACGTTACTCTGAAGCTATCACTAACTTGACCGTTGGAGTAATTGCAAAGTCACCCCCAAGTTCACCCTATTAGCTTCTGGAGTACTCATTTCATTGTTGCAATTGTTTAGCAGTATATTGATGTGATTAATGTAACACGCGACAACACCACTTGCTAAATTATATTCTAAACTTGTTTCCTGTTATGGCAACTTAGGGAACATAAACATGTACTTCTTTTAGACATTAAAGGTCCTTAAGCAATAGGATTAGGAGTTTAGGACTTAATTCCATAATGTTCAATCTATCAATGTGGCCATTTAGTGTTTAGAATGAGGCACTTCTGGCCTTGCTTATGAAGTGATAATATTATCATATAGAATAATGCCTAGTTTTTCTTTTGGGGGGTAGGGGTTCGACTGTGTGATTTTGTATATTTATAATAAGATCCATGATATTGGAATAGTTATTTTTTGCTTTGAACTAGGAGTGAGACGTAGATATTTGAAGTGTAGCACGTTCATTTGGTGAGGCAAATATACAAATTATAATGACATAATTGCATGAATTAACACTGTCTATGCAAAAGGCTCATGATGATTTAATTACCTTCATTTTGAGTTAAAATATTGAATATTAATAGCTGTTCCTTAAATATGTGAGAGCTGCATATAATGATTCATGCATAAATTAATGACATTTCAGCCTATGCATAACATGAAATCTTGGGCAAACTGAAGAAATGAAGAGTCTTTTGGCTGTTTCTTAACTTTGCGATTTTGGACGGTTTGTATTGAAATGCTTTGCATGTGTAGTTATTCACTTACCTAAAATTGTTTATACCCCTATGCTTAAAACTCATGACATGTTGGGCTGTTGATAATTCCAGGCGCTTGATTGGTTGAAATCTTATTATTGGGAGCCTCAGAGCAAGGCAATTCCTTTTCAGGGTGATGGAAATGCAAACGTTAGAAAGGAAATCAAGTCTAAGTTTCAAGAGTTAGCTTTCTGCTTGAAAGGCAACTATAGTCCCCAGTCTAGTAATTCATTGCTCAAGGGAAAACGTGTGTGAGCTTTGTCCATTTCTTTATTTATTTTCAGCATCTTATAATTGTAATGCCTTGAGCACTCTTGAAAGTTCAATGTAAAACTATGAAGGCTGGAAATTCTTTCCCCACAATCATCTGGGATTCTTACCCCATTTATAGGAGCTTTCGTGGCATTAGTATTTGTTTCCAACTTTTGGATATAATTATTTAGGCCATCTCCCATCCTTGACCTAAAAATGTTGACCCACTCCTTTTCTCACCAAAAATAAAAAAGAAGAAAGTTTTGAAGAATGAGATGTAGAAAAAGACAAGGGCTACGATCTCCTTGCTTCTTTATGATTCTCCAGAATTTTATATACCTTCCATATAAGTGGTGACTGATTTTTACTCTTCTTTATGATCCACTGTTTTTTTGTCAGTGGCCCTTCTATAAATACTTGTCTATAAAAAAATATTTTGGCATCTACTTCTTCCTTAAATTGCTTTTACTTTCCATTGTTTCTGCTGTTTCAAAATATTATGACTTGGACCTCTCTTCTTTCAAAGGTGTCAAGCATGGTGAATTACTCTGTGGGCGTAATAAACTTTTGGCTATAATGGCTTGCAAAGGCCGAACATCAAAATCTGGAGGTAGCATAATATTCTTAATACAATAAATCCATTTGCAAACATTATTTGATAACCTTCAATTGTCATACTAACCATGGAAATCTGAAATAGCATCGTATCCAAGATACTTGGGGACGTAAGATATCCACGTACCAAATGACTTCTAAATCCTTAATACTTTAATTCTTTATCTAAAGATCTCAATTATTGATATTTGTTTAAGCCAGCATTCTAAATAACAAATATTGGGTTAGATTCATAATTTATCCAATATTCATATTTTATTCTGAAAAATTAGTGAGGGCTTGAGGCTGAAGTACCTGAGCTAGCCTCAGGTGGCCCTTTTTGGACCATTATGTATATTTATATTTCGCATTTGCTTGCTGTTATTGAAATGCTTTTTGAACAGAAGAAAATGAACGGTGGTGGGGGTGGTTCTTTGGTAGAAAGAAAAGAGAAATTGTTATGGTGGCCTACCAGATTGAAATTGGTATCATTTTTAGCAAAATGAATGGCGGTAGGAGAGGGCTATTTCGTGAAAGGAACGGAGACCTTACGATTTCCCACCACATTGAAATTAGATAAAGCAGATGCGGACTTCTTGCCTATTCTGCATTTATTCACTTGCCTTTTTAAGTGCTGCATACACTTCATACAACTAATGTGAGTTTGGCTTGGCAAGTGTCAATGTGAACATGTTACTGACTCTTTTTATTTTTTTTTAATTTTTATGTGTAATTTCAAAGTTTATGTCATGCATAAAAACAAAATTAACAGCAGAACAAAATTTCAATGATTTTGCATTATCTAAAAATTAAATTATTTAAAATAATATTTTTTAAAATTAAAATTACAGATAAAATATTTTTAAAAAACCTTTTTGTCCCAATACTTCATTTGCTTGCTATCAATGAAATACTTTTTTAGATAATAAAAAAATGATATTTGAAAAATGAATAGTGGCTGAGGAGGCCCTTACATAGAAACAAGAGAGACACTGCTATGGCGACCTACCAGACTGAAATTAGTACCGCTTCATGATGGGATTTTTGGCCATCATGCATTTAGTCACTTGCCTTTTGAGCACAACCTTGTTCTTTTTATTTTAGTGTCTGTAGAATTTTAATCTTTTTGTTTTAAGTTTATTAAATTTGTTACATTTATTTTTATTTATTATATAAAAACAATCTCTTAAAAAAATATTTATACATAATTAATAAAAACAAAAAAATTAATAAAATTAAATTTAAATAAAAATACTAAAAACATATCATCACGAAAATAGGAGAACAAAAAAATATCTTTTGCTTTTGTCTCTTTCGACTTTCCTGACAAAACAAAGAGTCTACTGCGACCAAACATTGATTCCATAATTGATTTTTTTTTTCTGAAAATATCATGATTTGATTTTCATAAATAATTGTAAAAAAACATTTAAAAATATTTTATATAAATATAATAAATTTGTCTTGAATTAAGTTTTTAAGAATAATATATGATTTTCAGTTTTTCATTTTCTCTAGATACCACAGTTACTCATTTTTTTCTTTTATAAAATTCAATAATTCATATATATATATATATATATATATATATATATATAGGTTCAAATAAACATCTTCTTCCCTTGATATTTCCAGGAAGCATCCAACGATCGGGGACCAGGCACAAGTTGTCAGGTGCCTTTGTCAGGTGCGCGTATGTGTGGATACATATGCGTGGTTGTGTCTCTGCGTGTATGTTTATTTGTGTATTTTTATATATAGAATAAACACACAATTTAATTTTTGAATTTATTAAATTATTATATTTTAATTTTTAAATTTAATTTATTGTATAATTTAGTCTTTAAATTTATCAAACGTCAGACAATTTAATTCTTTCATTATCTTTAAATTAACTGCTTGTTGACGTGGCACGTTAAATGTCAATTAATTATTCCACATCAACGCTAACTCAGCTTACAAAAATAGTAAATACACAATTTAGTCCCTGAATTTATTAAATTTCTACAATTTAGTCCTCAAATTAAGTCATTGTACAATTTAATCTTCAAATTTACCAAGAATTAAACAATTTAGTCTTTCTATTATTTTCACGCTAACTTATTATAATTTTTGCTCTAATTCATATATTTTAATGTTAAAAATTTTATAGTTGATATTTATTAGTTAACCCTCGTAATTATGTTTGAATATTGTTGTGTATTTTAATAAAATATTTCTTTTCTTATAGATCTTTTTGCTTATCATTTTTTCTTTTGGGGACAGGGAAAAATGTGTTTTAATTTATAGAAAATATTGTCACTCTGCTGTTAAATAGTTGATAATATGAAGAAATTTTTTTATTAAATTGTCAATACATTTACGACACTTTCCTTTTATTTGAATGCTTCTACAGTTTCCCTTGTTTCGCAAAATGAATGTAATATTTAGTTCAACAACTTGAAGCAAATAACATTGTATGACGTTGAGGAAACAATTTTATTTCAAAATTTTATAGATGAGTCAATGCTAATGTAACATGATTAGTTAGCATTTAAAGTATTTAAAGTATCATGTAAACACTTAACAAGTTATATTAGCAAACAATTAAAATAAAAATAACATAATAACTAAATTGTTTGATGTTTGATAAATTTAAAAATTAAATTATGTAATGACATGAATTTAGAAACTAAATTATAGGGATATAATAAATTAAAGGACTAAACTGTAGGGACATAATAAATTCAAGAATTAAATTGTATATTTTTTTTTTAAGTTAAGTCAGTGCTGATGTGGTATGATTTAGACTAAATTTTTGGGATATAATAAGTTAAAAGACTATATTATAAAGACCTAATAAATTCAGGGACTAAATTGTATATTTATTCTCTCTTTTTTATAGTTGAGTTAGCACTAATGTGGTATGATTAGTTGACATTTAATGTGTCATGTCAGCACTTAACAGTAGGGGTGTACAAAACCGAACAAAACCGACCGAACCAAACCGAACCATCAAAAAACCGAACAAAACCGATCTTGAGCGGTTTGGATTGATTCTATTTTAGAGAGAACTGAGCGGTTTGGTTCGGTTTGCGGTTGGAAAAAATTTTCAACCAAACCGGACCAAACCGACCACCATGTTATGTAAGTTCTAAATTTATCTCTGGGCCATGTGAAGCCCAGCCCGATTTATTGAGGCCCAGAATGTGAAATGGGCCAAAAAAACCTGAAATAGACCAAAAAAACGAAATGGACCAAAAAAATTTGCTGAAATAAAAAAAAATATTAAAATAGACAAAAATTTTTTTTATTAATATGAATTTCTAAAACCGCCAAACCAAACCAAACCGAACCGCTTTTGAGTGGTTCGGTTTGGTTCGGTTTTTAAATTTTAAACAAACCGATTAAGTCCAATTTTTTTTAAGTTTTGTATGAGCGGTTCGGTTTGGTTAAGCCTCCAAAACCGAACCGAACCGCACCGCAAACACCCCTACTTAACAGGCCACGTTAGTAAACAGTTAATGTAGAAATAACGGAAGGATTAAATTGTCTGACGTTCGGTAAATTCAGAGATTAAATTATGCAATAAATTAAATTCAAAAATTAAAATATAATAACTTAATAAATTTAAATATTAAATTATGTATTTACTCTTGTATATATGTTTACGTGTTCGTGTGAAATATAGAAAGCTTAATAAGAATTTAATAAAATTATATATCTAGAAATTTAATTAAAACATAGAAGTCAATTTATAATACAGTTCAAACTTACGAGACTCTTAACATTTTAAAAAAAATTCATGATGCTTTTTAAAAGAAATTATAAGTATAGGCTATTTTTCAGATAATTTTATATACACTCTTAAATGTTATCTCTTTTCTTAAATTTATTATCAAGTGAATATAAATTACTTGTTAAGTGTTTTTATAATATGTTATCAAATTTTTTTAATTGAAATGTGAAAAAGTTGATGATAAAATCAATTTAAAAAATTCTGTATTAAACAAAAACTCGCTCATTTAAATTGATGTTTTTAAAAACTAAAACTCCAGATAGAATACTTTTTTAAAATAAAATAAAAAAACCATAGTGTATATTTATATTTCTTAATACTTCATTTGCTTGATGTTATCGAAATGCATTTTGGACAAAAGAAAAAAAAGATATTCGCAAAATGAACGGTGGTGGAGAAGGTTCTTTCATAGAAAAAAGAGAGCCATTGTCATGGTGACCTATTATTCACTTTTGCTTTTTGCCTCTTTCGTCTTTCTTACAAAACAAAGAGTCTACTGCAACCGAACATTTATTCACTTGGCTTTAACTTCGAATTTGTTCTTTATATTATTTTACTGTTTATATAATTTTAGGCTTCTTGTTTTTAAGTTTATTAAATTTGGTTTCTTTACTTTTATTAACTGCATTAAAATATCTCTCCAAAAATATTTGAACGCAATTAGTAAAAAACAGAAAAATTAAAACCGCAGCATTTAAAATAAAAAAGATTGAAAGCATATTTAAACCTATTCACTTTTGCCTTCGCCCTTTTTGTCGCAAAACAACGTGTCTAGTGCAACCAAATATTGATTACATTGTTGATATTTTTTTTCCTGAAAATATCATGATTTGATTTTCATAAATAACTGTAAAAAGAATTTAAAAATATTTTATATAAATATAATAAATTTTTATTGATTAAGTTTTTAATATTTTATATAAACATTAAAAAAATATTTTATACTTAATGTGTAGAGTTAAAAAAATTGTTAACAAGTGTCGCTTTGGAATTTCATTTAATTTTTTTTTGAAATTCTAATTAATAAAATATATATAATTATAATATTCTATAAAATTATTTAAAGTCTTGGTAGGTGAAAATTATTATTAAATTGACAGTATATCAGATTTTTTTTAACCATGTTATGAGATAAGGTATAATCATTTTTGTCGCAGGAGTTTTTATTTTTTAGTGTCAGGAGTTTGTATTGAGAAATATTTTAATAAAGTAATACTATTTCATAAATATGTTAAAAGTGATGATAAAGATAAATATAAATAAAATTGAGTAAAAAATAAATTACAATCACATTTTTAAATAGAAAAAAAATTAGTAAATAAAATGTTTTGAGTGTGTATACCTGTGTATATGCGAGTATGTGTCTGTGTGAGGTTTTGCACGTGTATGTGTCACGTGTGTGTTCTTTTTTCGTACATGCCCGAAATATAAAATACTTAATAGGAATATAATAAAGAAAAAAACCATTGTGTAAATTTATATTTCCAATACTTCATTTGCGCCCGTCCAAAAAAAAAATGTACTTCATTTGCTTGCTATTAATAAAATACTTTTTGAACAAAAAAACAAACGATATTTTGAAAAATGAATGGTTCTTGGGGAGGCCTTTTCGTAAAAAGAAGAGAGATGCTGCCGTTGGGATCAAGATCTTCTGCGGTGGAAGAAATCACAGCACTGCATGCTGTGGTTTACAACGCCCCGTATTGAATCAAAGAAAGTCTAACTCAGCTCAACCCATCGAGTCAGACAACTGATAGAAGATATTAGTCGCCCGTTATAAAAAGTTATATATATATCTTGAAATTTAATTAAAACATAAGAGTCAATTTATATAATTCAAATTTATAACAATATTAACTTTTTAAAAGTTTTTTCATAATGATGCTTTTAAAAAGAAATTCGCAAAATGAACGGTAGTGGGGGTTCTTTCATAGCAAAACCAAAAAGAGAGACATTATTACGGTGGCCCACCACATTGAAATTGGGATCATCTTGGGATGGGATTTCTTAGCTGTCACGCACTTATTCTCTTGGCTCAAGGATAAAGCAGATGTGGACTTCTCCGCAGCTCCGCTATTATGCATTTATTCATTTGCCTTTTTAAGTGCTGCATACACTGCACCCAAGTAAGGTGAGTTTGGCAAACGTGAAAGTGAAAATGTCATTGTTTTTTTTTATATATATATATTTTTATATGCAATTTCAAAGCTACAGAAAACACTTATTTTTTTTTTTGTGTCTATTTATTTATTTATAAAAATCAAGAAAATGCACAAAAATATAGATATTTTGTTATAATTTATATTGAGGCATCTCCGGATAAAACCATTGTGTATATTTATATTTCGCATTTGCTTGCTGTTATTCAAATGCTTTTTGGACTGAAGAAAATGAAGGGTGGTACGAAAGGTTAAGGGAGAAATTGTTATGGTGGCCTGCCAGATTGAAAAATTGGTATCATTTTTCACAAAATGTAGGGCGTTAGTTAGGAGAGGCTATTTCGTGGAAAGAACGGAGACCTTGGGTCTTACATAGTTGGTAGTAATAATGAAAATAAAAATAGAAATTAAAAATAAAATAAAATAAAATAAAATATTATGATTAAAATTATGTTTAATAAGATAATAAAATAAGATAAAATAAAAATTGTTAAAAAAAATATTAATAAAAAATAAAATTATTAAAATAAAATTATTTTAATTTTAAAAATTATTTTAAATATTATAAGTAAAAAATAAAATAAATTATTATTAATATAAAAAATTAAATTAAATTTTATTAAACAATATTGAAAATAATTTAAATAAATATATATATATATATATATATATATATATATATATATATATATATATATATATATATATATTAATTATAAAAAATATTTTAATTTTTTTATTTTCTTTTTACTCCATACTGTTCACTTTTCGTCTGATTTTAAAAATAATTCAGATTATTTTGTAGCAGGCCACTTTCACCAATAATGTTAATTCTATTTTTGTACCTCTTATTTTTATCTATCAAATAGACCTTATTATTTTCCAACACGTCATTTGCTGACCGTTGCAAAAATTATGCAATTTTAAATGTTATATTTTTTCTAAATTTATTGTCAGTTTTTTAAATAAAAATGTAAAAAAAATCAACGGCAGAAAAAATTGAAAAAACCTTTTTGTATATTTACTATTTCCCAGTACTTCATTTGATTGCTATTAATAAAATACAATTTGGACAAAAGTAAAAAAAAGATATTTGAAAAATGGATTTTTTAGTGTCGGTAGAATTTTAGTCTTTCTATTTTAAATTTATTAAATTTGTTACTTTTATTTTTATTTATTATGTAAAAATAATCTCTTCAAAAAAATATTTATACATAATTAATAAAAAAAATTGATACAATTAAATTTAAAATAAAAAGACTAAAAACATATCATCACTAAAATAGGAGAACAAAAAAAATATCCAAACCTATTCACTTTTGCTTTTGCCTCTTCTGTCTTTCCTCACAAAACAAAGAATCGAGTCTACTGCTGCAATCAAACATTGATTGATCTTTTTTTTTTTTCTGAAAATATCATGATTTGATTTTTATAAATAATTGTAAAAATATTTTATATAAATATAATAAATTTGTCTTGAATTAAGTTTTTAAGAATAATATATGATTTTCAGTTATTCACTCTTTTCTCTAGATACTACAGCTACTACTCATTTTTTTCCTTTTATAAAATTCAATAATTCAGATAATTATAGGTTTCAATAAACATCTCCGTCCCCTGATATTTCCGGTAAGCGTCCAACCACTAAAAAATAAAATTGAATTAAATAATAAAATTGAATTAAATCAAATAAATCCATCAAATCAAACTAAACCATTAAAAAATAAAAAAATAAAAATGAAAATTTTGACAATTTAAATTATTTTTTTACATAATAAATCAAGAATTCAATTTTCGATTAAAATTTTTTTTAACCGAATTGAATTGGCTGTTATTTTATTTAATATAATATAATATTTATATTTTGAAATTTAATTAAAACATAAAATTCAATTTAGAAATTTTAAATTTATAATAATTCGTAACTTTTTATAAAAAAAATTTCTTGTTATAATAATTCGTAACTTTTAAAAAACTTTTTCTTGATCTTTTTTAAGAGTTGCAAATACATGGTGTTTGTCATTATACACTTTTAAATATTGTGTTTTTTTTTTAGTTTCACATGGGTATCAACTGTTTATCAAGTAATTTTATAACATTTCACATTAAATTTTTTAGATAAAAATATGAAGAATTTAATAATAAAATTAATTTACAAAAATTCTGTATTATTTAAAAATAAAAAAATAAAACTCAGGATGGAATGTTTTTAAAAAACCATTTTGTATATTTATATTTCCTAACACTTGCCGTTATCGAAATGCTTTTTGGGCAAAAGAAAAACACAATGACATTCGCAAAATGAACGGTGGAAGGGGGTTCTTTCATAGAAAGAAGGGAGAAATTATTATGGTGGCCCACCACATTACATTTACATTTCATAATAAGAAAATAATTATAACGTTAGTAAATAAAAAAATTAAATATTTTAAAATAAGATAAGTTAATTAAAAAAATAAACGTAATAATAAATAATAAAAAACAAAATGATAAAGATGAAAAAACATAGAACAAAAAATTGAAAAATAATATATATAAGTTAAAAAATTAAGATATTTTTTGATAATTATTAAATGTAAGTTTATCAAAATTATAGATAAATTATTGAGATAATTTTAAAAATTGATCAATTAGAAAAAGTACACTGAATAAGGAGAAAAAAATGAAAATGAAAAATATTATTGTTTGGACAAAAGAAAAACGGTCGTTGGGGAGGTTCTTTCATAAAAAGATCAGAGACATTATTATGATAACTGATGTTGTTATGATCTTGCTTCGAGGATAAGAACCTCTCGAAAATTAAGAAAAAAAATACTGATTTTATTCCATCCCCTCCGATGAACAAGTTTTACATATATATAGAAAATATTAGCCAATTAAAAAAGAATAACTCATTAGCCTAACTACCCCATCTATAACAATCACGGTTACCCCACCGTTATATCACGTAGTCCTTCGCCCAAGCCGTTTTGAATTTGTTACATTTGAATTTTCGCATTTCTCCACGTGGAGTTGGACCATCTTCATGGTTATTATTCCATACATCTGTTTTCACGTCTGGGTGGCTTGAGTCGGACTCCATTGGGTTCCTATCAATGTTCACTTCTTGTCTGTTAATGAAATACCTTTTGGACAAAAGACAAAAGAAATAGATTTGTAAAATGAATGGTGGTTGGGGAGACTTTTTCGTTGAAAGAACAGAGACGTTACCGTGTTGGCCTATCAGACTGAAAGTGGTATCATTTTATGATAGAATTAAGCAGCCGGCTGATGTTGACTTCTTGGATGTCATGCATTTGTTCACTTGGCTTAGGTTACGCTCTGATGTTCTTATTTTATTTTAATGTTTGTATAATTTTGTTTTTATTTTAAACTTAGTAAATTTGGTTTATTTATTTTTATCATCCGTGTAAAAATAATCTCTCTTAAAAAATATTTTTACATAATTAATAAAAACATAAAAATTAAGATCACACAAAACAAAAAGTCCTATGCAACCAAACATTGATTCAGTAATTTAGATATATAATAATTCATATGTCATTCATTTATTCATTTGACTTAAATATAATTTTAATCTTTTTATTTTAAATATATTAGATTTAATTTCTTTATTTTTTTTTCTAACAGCATAAACATAATCTTACTAAAAAGAATATTTTAATACAACTAGTAAAAATAGAGAAATTAAAACTACTAAATTTAAAATAAAGAGATCAAAAGCATGCAACTACTGAAAGAGTAGGACGAAAAGCATATTAAATTTTGTTTCAGCCTCTTTGGTCTTTCCATGCCAAACAAGAAGTCTTTTATGCAATCAAACATTGATTCAATAATTCAGATTATATAATAATCCTAATCATCTCCTTCCCTTCATATTTCCAAGAAGCATCCAACTAAATAATTAAATGCAATCCTCACTCTGAATTTCCATGTCACACAAAATAATTCCAAATAAAGTGTTAATACTCTTTCATGGAAAGAAAAAAAAAATGATATTTGAAAAATGAATGGTGGTTGGGGCGGCCCTTTCATAGAAAGAAGAGAGATGCTGCCACCAAGGTGCCCCACCAGACTGAAATTAGTACCGTTTCATGATGCGATTTTTTGGCTGTCATGCATTTATTCACTTGTTCTTTACATTTTAGTATCACTCGAAAAAATAAAAAATAATATCTTTTTAAAACAATTTATTAAATATTTTTTTATTTTTTATTTTTTAAAATAATTTTTAAATATACTTTTTAAAAATAATTTTAAAAAATAAATAAAAAACAGAATTAACCGTCTTTAATTTTGTTTTAAGTTTATTAAATTTGTTACTTTTAATTTTACTTTATGTATAAAAATAATATCTTCAAAAAATATTTAAACATAATTAAAAATTAAAAATTAAGACAATTAAATTTAAAATAAAAATATTAAAAACATATCATGACTAAAATAGGAGAACAAAAAAAATATCTAAACCCATCTTTGCTTTTGCCTCCTTCGTCTTTCCCCCACAAAACAAGCAACCAAACGTTGATTTCATTATTGATTTTTTCTTTATTTTCTGAAAATGTCATGATTTGATTTTTATAAATAATTGTAAAAAAACATTTAAAAATATTTTAATAGAAATATAATAAATTTGTCTTGAATTAAGCTTTTAAGAATAATTTATGATTTTCAGTTCTTCACTTTCTTTTCTATACATACCACAGTTTCTGTTTTTTTTTTCTTTTTATAAAATTCATAATTCAAATAAACGTCTCCTTCCCTTGATATTTCCAGGAAGCATCCAACCATCGGGGTCAAGTGCCTTTGTCGGTTTGTTTCTCCGTATTATTCTTTGGAAATAAAATAAAATAAAATAAATTATTCTCTCTCCAGATGTTACATAAATGAGTAGAATAAATTGAGTAAAAGAAACAATTACTTATTTATGCGTAATTAATTTTTTTTAGTAGAATTAAATTTAAGCAGATAATTGTATAAATTAAAATAATTTATAGTTATTTTTTTATTTTTAGAGTAAATATTTTGATAAAGTTTTAAGTTATAAACTCAGAATTTTCATTCCCTCTATATTTCCTTTTTCCCTAAATAATTAAATGCAATGCTCACTCTGAATTTCCATGCCACACAAAATCATTCCAAATAAAGTGTAACTGAACCCAGGCTATGAATCAGTATAAACCAGCTTAAGCTAAACTGCTACCTATCAAACTCTTATCTCTGCGTCTCACCCATCATTCTGCTATAGCTTGAGTTCTAATACAGAGGTAGAAATGGCTGCAGCTTTGGTGGGACAAGCATTTCTCTCTGCTTCTGTGCAAACATTGATTGAAAGGATAACCTCAAGCGAGTTTCGAGAGTTCTTGAAAAATAGAAAGCTGAATATTTCTCTCCTGGACGATCTGAAGACAACTCTGCTGATGCTTAATGCTGTACTAGACAATGCAGAGGAGAGGCAGATCACTAATCCTTTAGTGAAAGAATGGCTTGATGAGTTAAAAGATGCTGTCTTTGATGCTGAGGATTTGTTGGATGAAATCAACACACACTCTCTGAGATGCAAGATGGAGCAAGACTCTCAGAATGTTGCCAATCAGGTGCCATCCATCCTTTCTTTTTCTTTTGTTCAATTCTATTGGGGTATGAACTCCAAGCTGAAGGCTATATCTCAAAAGCTAAAACGCTTTGAAAATCAGATAGGTATTCTTGGTTTGCAAAGTAATACTGCAAGAGTCCATAAAACACCTACAACCTCAGCGGTAAATGAATCTGCTGTGGTTGGTAGAGAGGATGATAAGGAGAAACTTCTAGGCATGCTTCTATCTGATGAAGATGAAGAAGGTAATGGTATAGGAGTTCTCACAATTTTAGGTATGGGCGGTCTGGGTAAAACAACCCTTGCTAAACTCCTTTACAACGATAAGAGAATGCAGAAGCATTTTGATTTGAAGGCTTGGGCATGTGTCTCGGAGGATTTTGATGCTGTCATGGTAACCAAGAATCTTATGGAGTCTGTCACAAAAAAGGTATACAATAGTAATAATCTGGATTTTCTTCAGGTAGAACTAAAACAAAGCATAAGCAATAAAAAGTTTTTGTTTGTGTTGGATGACCTTTGGAATGAGAAATATAGTGATTGGGATGATCTAGTAACTCCTTTTATCAGTGGAGAAAGGGGAAGCAAGATCATTGTAACCACCCGCCAACAAAGAGTTGCAGAAGTCACTCATACATTTCCAATTCATAAGTTGACCCTTCTTTCAGCTGAAGATTGCTGGTGTTTACTTGCCAAGCATGCCTTTGGAAATGAAGACACCCACAGATATCCAGAGCTAGAAGCAATTGGTAAGCAAATTGCAAAAAAATGCGGTGGCTTACCACTAGCTGCTAAAACACTTGGTGGTCTTTTGCGTTCAAAAGTTGAGAAAGAAGAATGGAACAGAATTCTGAATAGCAACCTATGGGAATTAAAACATGATGATGTTATTCCCGCTTTGCGTCTAAGTTATCTTTACCTTCCATCACATTTGAAGAAATGTTTTGCTTATTGCTCAATTTTTCCAAAAGACTACTTGTTGGATAGAAAGAAGTTGGTCTTGTTATGGATGGCTGAAGGGTTTGTACAACAATATTATTATGGGCAGGAAACGATGGAGTTGGCAGCTAATGACTGCTTTGATGAATTGTTGTCTAGGTCATTGATTCAACAATATGAAGGTGATCGTGAAGAAGAGTTTGTTATGCATGACCTCGTAAATGATCTAGCCAGAGTCGTATCTAGTAAAAGTTGTATCAACTTTGAAGGCAATGAAATCCCAAACAATGTTCGCCATATTTCATATCCTCAAACACTGTATGATAGCTCTAAAAAATTTGAGAGCTTGTATGAACTCAAGTATTTGAGGACTTTTCTACCACGTAACCCTTATCCTTGGTCATGTTGCTTAACCAAAATGGTACCACATGATTTGCTGCCAAGACTAAAATGTTTAAGAGTATTATCTTTGTCAGGTTATAAAAATATCACTGAGCTCCCCAATTCAGTTGGCAATTTGGTGCACTTGCGATATCTAGACCTTTCCTTCACTTCAATAAAAAAGTTGGCTGATGCAATCTTTACACTTTACAATTTGCAGACTTTGCTATTATCTAATTGTCAGTCTTTAATTGAATTGCCATCGCAGATAGAAAATCTGACTAATCTACGCTATCTTGACATAAGTGGCACTAGATTGGAGGAGATGCCAACACAAATTAGCACACTACAAAATCTCCATAGTTTGAGTACTTTTGTCGTGGGTAGACAACAAGATGGATTGAGGGTGAAAGAGTTAAAAAAATTTCCTCATCTACAAGGTAAGCTTTCCATTTTGAAGCTGCAAAATGTTGTTGATTCAATGGATGCTTTTGAGGCTGACTTGAAGAGCAAAGAGCAAATTGAGGAGTTGGTGTTGGAATGGGGTAGTGCTACTGATGATTCACAAATTGCAAAAGATGTACTTGACAAGCTACTGCCATCAACAAATTTGAGGAAATTGACAATCGAATACTATGGTGGCACTAGCTTTCCAAATTGGGTGGGAGATTCTTCATTTTCAAAAATTACTTTCCTTTGTATCAGTGATTGTAACTATTGCCTATCACTCCCACCATTTGGACAATTACCTTATCTCAAGAAGCTCTGCATTGCAAGGATGGAATTGGTACAGACAATTGGTCATGAGTTTTACTGCAACAAAGTAGACTCCTCTTCATTTCAATCCTTGGAACATCTGGAATTTAGCGAGATGCCAAATTGGGAGGAATGGCTACCATTTGAAGGTGAAGGTTCCAAATTACCTTTTCCTTGTCTTAAAAGTTTTAGTTTAGAGAAGTGTCCTAAGTTGAGGGGAGACTTGCCCAACCATCTTCCTTCATTGAAAGAAGTTCGCATATCTGAATGCAATCAACTAGAGGAAAAATCATCAGCTCTGCACTGGATCACATCGATTGAAACATTAACAATTACAGAAGGGGGACATGGCTTGTTGAGGGTTCTTGATAACAATTCTCAGTGCTCACTAGAATACCTTGAAATTGAGAAGTGTGATAGCTTGCAGTCTTTGCCAAGAATGATACTTGGCAGCAATTGCCTTCAAGAATTGGATCTCAGAAATGTCCAATCTCTCATGTCCTTTCCAACAGATGGTTTTCCCACTTCGTTGCGAAGACTTGGAATTTACGACTGTGAGAAATTAGAATTCCTACCTCAGGAGGTTTGGAAAAATTATACGTCACTTGAAGAATTGAGAATTAATAATAGCTGCCATTCGTTGACATCATTTCCATTAGATTGTTTCCCTGGGCTTAAACATCTTAGGTTTGAAGGTTGTCCTAATTTGGAATCCTTTACACAAGTTGGAGGCTCTGCTCCTAATTTGGAATTCTTTGAAGTCGTTGAATGCGAAAGAATTAAATCTATGTCAGAAGTACAGTTTGACAACCTCACAGCCCTTCGATGGTTGATACTTCCAAATCTTGAGTCGTTGCCTCAATGTGGTTTGCCTTCTAACTTAAGAGGAATTTCGGTAAATAACTGTAAAGGACTATCATCAATGGCTATAGCTGGCTGGGGTTTTCAACGGCTCACTTCACTCTCAAGATTTTTTGTTGGCGGTGATGGAGGTGATGATATAGTCCATAATTTGCTAAAGGAGCAATTGCTGCCCACTTCTCTTGTGTATCTCAACATCTGGGGTCTTGATAATACAAAATTATTGTATGGAAAAGGGTTTCGACATCTGACTTCTCTGGAAGAGCTCCACATCTTCAATTGTCCAAACCTTGAGTCCTTACCCGAAGACGAGCTGCCATCCTCTCTTGTGGGACTATGGATTCGGGAGTGTCCTAGATTAGAAGAAAGGTATGGTAATAAAAGAGGGAAACATTGGTCCAAGATTGCTCATATTCCTGTCGTAGAGATAAACAAAGAAGTAATAATATGAGCTATGAGATAATGGGAAGCATAGCAAGGTATGTATGTATGTATGAACTTCTATTATTTATTTCCCGTTTTCATATGGAGGTCAGCATCAAACCATTATCTTGATTACATACATACATATAAGATAGATACTTAAACTTATAATTTTATTGCTTATAATTTAGTAAATTATGTTATTGAATGGTGTTGAACCAAAGGAAACAACTTTAGACTAAATGCAATGTGATCAATGAAGAAGTCTGGACCAACTAAAATATTAAAACAAATAAAATAATAATTTATCCATAGATATAGATAATTAAAATCCAAACAACTAACTAACTAATCTCTAATAATAAAATTAATACTTTAAGATAAGATTGATAAAATAAAAATTAATAATAAGATAGCTCTGAATTATTATTATTGAATTCACCTTAATGTAACTTCTCAATAAAAAGTGTGCTTGGAAGTGAACCATGTATAAATTATTTGCAGTACAAGAAATTCTCTCAAGTTTCTTTGTTACTGAAAGTTATATTAACGAACACTGATTACCTTTGGTGGTCATTTTACAACTATGGTTTTCCGAATTTCTTAAGTAACATTCATGATTTTCTATTCTTATGTCTTAAAGGAACACCTTTATTTATACCTAATTATTAACAGTCGGCTAGAAGGTCCCTGGAAAAGTGCCTCAGATCAGGAAATCTTGGAAGAGTTATGGCTAGGTGAGTTTGGTTTTGCTCTGCTTCAATATGGAACATGCTATTCTACATTTTTCCTGGTATATTTTCTGGCAAGATATAGTGATCAGGTAATTGTGAATTTGCATTTCAGGTTTGAAAGTAGATACATGGTTTGTCCCTGGCAGCAGTTTTGTAACTATAAAATTCAGTATACATATGTTGGTGAACTTTTGGGGATTGAAGGTGCTGCTCTGCAGAATTTCTCATATCCCCTTTTCACTTTGATGCTTTCTTTAGAAGATTTGTTATTGTTTCTATAAGAGGAAACGGTGGTTTTGGCAATGCCACCAAATGGTTGTATTACTCCATCTTGTGCTAAATAATAGTATTTCATGAAATGAAAAATAAAGGTGCATTTCGTTTCTGAAGACATTTTTAGTTTTCATCATCTATCTTTATTTTTAAGATCTATTTTCATTTGCAGATTTTTATTATTTAGGAAACGTGTTTTCTTTGTGAAGGTCAAAATCTTTTCGTATTCATTTGATTTGGAATAGAATATTTACAATTTCTTTTTCTTGCAAAAAATGCTTTGGGATTGTAATATCGACTTGCAATGGACTTCTTTGTCCTACCTTGAAATTAATTCAACGATACAAAATATTAGGACAAACTACAAAAAGATGGAATTCAAACTCTTAAGTACCAAATATTAAAATTTATTTATTTATTTTTAATTTTGACATTCTCATTCTTTCAAATTGAAAAAAAAAATTTAGTGTCTCCAAAGAAGCAATCATATTTTAAAACGGTGTTTAATAGAATTGAAAATTCTCTTTTGGTATTATATTGAGGCACTGGTCTAAAATTATCCTTGTAGTATTATTTTTGAATTCCCGTCAAACTAAAATTAGAGAATGATATTAAACTTTATGAGACACCGTTTTAAAAAATAGTGTCAATTTTCTCTTTATAAAGTATTAATAAGAGTTCTCTGCTTTTGGAACTTTTCATAACATTATTTTACATTGATTAAGGACCCAAATTAAATATAAAAACTAGGCTTAAAAAAAATCTCTCACAAATAAAAAATAGATTAATTAAATTACATTAAGCTCTTTGAAAGTTTTGAAACATACATTCATTCTTCTTCTAATTTTAATTTTAATGAAACTCATACTTTATTTATTTTTCTCCTAAAGTCAAATAAATAGCCTAATCTACTATATTATAAATCATTAAAAGATAAAATTAATATTTATAAAAATTTAAAATAAAATAAATTGGTTTAATTTTTTAAAAACTTGTGGAGGTGTATATGTATATTAGAGATTATAATAAAATTATTCATTAATTTTTATTTAACAATTTAATTTTTTGATTTCAAATAATTTTTGAAATAATATCATAATTAACCAAATGTTCAAGAGTTTAATTATTATCTATTCACATTCTCTTAAAAAGATGATTAAGTTTTAACATAAAATATAATAAACCTATTATTTGTCTACATTTTAAACTCAAAATAACTTCTGTGTAATAAAATTATTTATGAGTCTTTATTTAATAATTTAAAATTTTGAATTGAAATAATTTTTGATAAAATTTTATAAACTTTAGAATAAGTTCTTATTTCAATTTAAATCTAAAAAATATGTAGAATGACTTTCATAATTTTTTGTAGATGAATGTAATTTATTTTGAAATCTAATTTAAAAAGAGACGGACTCTATTGGATTTATTTATTTTTTTTGGAAAAAGTGACCCAATCAAATTTGAGAATTATCTATGGATGTGAAATCCAAAAAGAATAATTAAAAAAAAGAAGCAACGGATGCTCAAAGGCTAGCTCGATCAAACTTATTCCGGTCCAAACAATTACCTTTGTTTTTTGGACATAGGTCCAAACAGTCATCAAAGGATGTGAGCCTGCACATAGGATAATGGTTACCCTAAGCAAAGAGCCCAAACCCAAGCCTAAGCTTAAGCAACGTGACCCAATATCATTTGTGAGATGTTTTCTAAACGTATGTAATAGTAATACACACAAAAGTAGAACTTTTTATGATTTACATTTTGTCCTTGAAAAATTTTTTTGCAGAAAAATTGTTTGACCAAAATATTATTTTCTTGTGTTTATTTTGCAAAGAAAAAAAATTAAAGAAAAACTTTTCACCAATCTAAATTTTTCTTTAATGTTTTATAAAAAAATTTAAAAACAATAGTGTTGCTCACTGTGATCGATTTAGAATAACTGAAATTTTTTTAAGTTGAACAAAATCCCGCTTTGATTTCAAATTTAAAATAATTTATGAAAACAAAAATATTATTTTTAATAAGTGATTAGGATCTAGACCTAATCTAAAACCAAAGTATTTTCATTTTGGTAATAATAAAATTTTTGAAAATACATATGAAAATAAATATTTTTATTTAAACTAAGGTTGAACCCAAATAAAAAATTTGAAAATAAGACTACTTTTAGGCCTATAATTGGATTTGAACATTTCTATTTGATTCCAAACAATAACTTTGAAGTGAATTAATCTTGGATCCCAATACTAATATTTATTATTATTGCATCACCATTCACCACTTCAATAGTAGTATCAACTATTTGTTATTTTTTTTCACCTAATTCAAATAAAAGAAAACTTTTTCAACAAATTTTTTTTAATAAAACAAATAAAAGAAAATTTTGTTCCTGACTTATTTTTAAAAAAATCATCTAATTTTTTTTTATTCTCTATCAAAATAAACAAAGGCTTTGTAACAACTAAGGTAAGAAATATAAGAACTCATTCCTTTCAGTTAAATTAAATCAAAGAAATGACCAAGTATTCCACGAAGAAACTCTTTTCTTTACCTTCTATCTCCTTCCTTTTTTTTTTAATCTAAATTGAAATCCAATGAATTTGGAACCACTAATCTTGCAAGGTAACAAAAGAGGATTTATTAATAAACTAATGATTTGATCCTCAAACTTGTAAATGTACTTAGATTTAGTTTTGAGATTTTTTTTTTGAGTACACGAGTAGTTTCCTAAAAAAGTCAAACTCATTTTATATTAATTTTTTTGAATTAATATGTATTGAATTTGATATTTTTCAAGAATCAATAAAATAACTTAGCATCACAAGTCCATAATTTTAAAGATTAATCCATACACTCAAAAAAAAAATTAAAATATCAAAATTAAATAAGTCTACAAATTCAAAATTTCATTTATTCATTTTTTTTTAAAATATCAACATTAGAAGTGAGGCCTAATAAAAATGAGAACAAGCCCTACCACAAAAATCATAAGAGGATTTTTATAAAGAAGTCGACCACTGCTGCAAGTTCGGGAGAAATGTATAAGTTATGTTTGCGTAATCCATTTGTACGATTAGAATATCAACTATTGATTACATGCATATCTCATGTATTTAAAATTATTTCGTATGATCTAGTAATAAAAATTATGTATGATTTGCACCACAAAAGAGAAAAAGAAGTAACATTTTTTCAAATTCTAACTATATTTTTTTATCTTTACTTCATCGCCTAAGAATTGTCGGGCGTCTCGAACAAACTGAGGTTAATTTAGCTCAATAAGAATCACAACTATTAAAGAGTCTGTTCAAAAATAAATAAATAAATAAAAAGTAAATAAAAAACACACTAAAATTTTTATTTAATTTAGTTTGGTTTATAAAAGGGACAATATCCTTTTCTATTAACCTTAAAATTATTTTTAAAAAAGAAAATTTTAAATTTGATAAAATTTTAGAATATCTTTAATTATAATTTCAATTAAAAAATTCTCACTGATAAAGGGTAATAATGGTCATATAAAAATGAAATTAATTGTAGTTTGTATTGACGTCTGGCACAAATATAAATAAGAGAAAGAGAAAGAAATTTGGCATAGACAAAATAGGTGGGGGACAGAGGGAGGGAGGGAGAGGGGTGGATTTTGTATGGACAAAACAGGTGGGGTAGGTGGAATTCAAAGTTGGTGGGGTTTGATGGATGAGATGTTCGAACTTTAGCAGACAAGCACCAAAAGATTGTTTGCCTTGGTGGAAATCTTAAAGTAACCAAAGAAAACTATTTGCCTGAATCAGACGCTTTTTTATTTCATACATTATCAATATTATGAACTAATAAAATTAAAAATAAAAGTCTATTTCTAATTTGCTCCATAACCCATGGAGACCAAAACAACACCAACAAAAAACTAATTATTAAATTTTTAAATTCATTTCATTTTAGTTTTTAAATTTTTTTAAGTAAAAGAGTTATAAAATCTTTAAATTATTGAACTTGTTGCATAATTATTTTAAATATAATTTTAGGATTAATATATACTCGATCAATTCAATTGGTGAATTGACTATTAAGCTGATATTATTCTAACAATTTGACTACTTGAACTAAAATGATCTAATAATTAAATTAAAAACTATTAATTAACATGTAATTAATATTATATTTTTATAAAATGACTCGTGCGCTCAAAATAAATTCAAAAATTAAATTTAAATATTAAGCTATTAATTCAGTAAAAAAAAAAAAATATATCAACACACATATATATATATATATATATATATATATATATATATATATATATATATATATATATATATATATATATAAAATAAGGGGCAGTGACTCTGTCAAGTATCGTATTGGCATTTTGTCGAACACTTCATATGCAGGTGGATAAGATTTCTCGGCTTCACTTCGTGCTGATATGATTACGCTTAAATGGCAACACCACCAACCCAAAACTTGCCCTTTGAATGCCTTTAACTTAAAAGTTTTCTTCGCTAAACTCCATTCCGTGGGAGTGATTTTGATTGCCCATTGCCGGGGCCTCCTTTTCCCACAATGTCTGCCTTTGAGCCACGTTGCCCACTTCCCAGAACAAAGAAAAAGGTTGCAGCATTTCATGGTGTCAATCTTTATGGGCTTTCCTTCAACCTTATCCACCATTGAAATTCAACCAAAAAATATAAAAAAAAAAAGTAATTATTGTGTCATTTTAGTTTATATAAACTTATTAATCATAATTTTATTTTTGAGGTAGTAAGAGACTAATTTTTTTTTTAGCTTCCAAGTTAAAAAATGCCGAATCTGTACCGCATTTTTCGAGTGATACTAAATTTATCATTAGATTAAAAATATAAATACATTATTAATTGTAATTTATGCCATACGATTTAATAGGAGTTATTGTGTTAAAATTATAAGTGGATTGTTATTTTAATCCTCAAAAAATATAATTTTTTTTAAATTTTCAAAGATTGTCTTTGTTTCAAAAAATTATTATAATAAATTTATTAATAGATGTTTAATATATTTTTTCTTTAGTGATCAAATTAAGAATTTACTTAAATTATCTCTTCATTTTAGTGGGATAAATTTTATAAGATTGAAATAAAAAATAAAAATTTAAGAGATTAAATTAAAGAATCCGTGTTTTCCAAATATCAAAATAATAATTTATTTTAAATTATAATTTTTTAACTATTGATTTATAAATAAAGTTCATAAATAATATTGTAATCTCAACTGTCATAAAAAAATAAATTAAAAATTGTAGATTTAGTCAATTTTAGGCCTCAAAATTCTTATAAACTAATTTTATATATTAAAAAAATTAATAAGCTAATATTAAATAAATATATAAATATAAATATAAAATTATCAGTTTATTCTAAAAAAAATCTAATTAAAAAAAGTAGCTTCGTCCACTGAGCCCAATTGTTGATCACATTCAAAAGAAAGCAACAACGACAACAAAAGGATGGCAAACATGAGAGAATTAATAGCAGGTGTTCACGTGGCTTAAACATTGAAATCCTCATAAATTCTTTATATTTTATTTTGAAGTTTTAATGTCACTTTAGCCATCTTTATTGATTGATGTAATGACTTTACTTCAGAAAGTTGATTCATTTGTTGCCACATTCTGAATGTATTATTAATGCGTGGGTCATACCAATCGTAATTGCCCCAATTGGCCTATCTACAAACCACCAATTATATTTCATTTGGTATTAGCGAATGAAATTGAAGAAAAAGTGCATTTTTTTTTCTAGAAGATGTTTAAGATGCATTATTTTGAGGACTATAATTGGTATATCAATATTTAATAATTTCAAACTTTGATTTTTAAAACATTTTTAATTTTAATTTATTTATTATTTAAAAAATTTATTCAATTTTATTTTTAAATTAAATTAACATAAATAGTTATAAATATTATTTATTTTTATTTTAATAATTTTGATATCTTTTTATTTTCTTTAGTTAATATTTTACATTAGTTTTAAAAATTATTAAAATATCATCAATTATTTTTTTATTTCTTAATCTAATAAAAAATATTTTCAAAAATATTAAGGTGTATTTGATTTTGAAAAATATTTTAATTTTTCATTATATATTTTTATTTAAAATTTTTTATTACTTATAAAATATTTTTTTTGCTAAAACTAAAAATTTATTCATCTTTACTTTTGAATCAAATTGGCATATTAGTTAATTTTTTAGTTTGACCTTCAATATTTATGACATTATTTTATTTTTTAAAAATATTTTTGATGGGCTCTTTTAAAATTATAAACATATCACTTGTAATTTTTTGAAAATATTAAAAAGGTCTTCTAGAAGTCCTCTTTTTTTTTGTCTTTTTTCAAAATATTTTTCTTAAATTCTACAAAACATATTTTCAGTAATATTTTGTATTTTCAATTAAAAAAAAATAAAAATAAAAACTAAACAAGCCACCCTAGTTCAGTAACATCAATGAAATAAATATTAGAATTGTGATCAATTATTAATACACTGATTAAATCATAAACAAAATAATCTAATTCATTCTCACTATAAAGCCAAACTAGTTCAATAACTTAACTAAATATTAGAACTTTAATTAATTATTAGTACACTGATTAAATCAGTTGAATTAGTGTTGATACTTATTGACTTAAATACATAACATCAAATAAGCAATTAAAAAAAATTAGTTAAAATTATTGGCATGATTTCAGCTTTAATTGGTATTTGATATCTGTTTTTTAGTATAGAATATTCATTCTTTGGAAAAATTAAGAATAATGATAGTTGTACATTATTTTAGAGTGATAGATTTTAATTAATTAATCAAAGTGTTAGTTGACTAGTTGCACAAAAATCACATTGCGCAATGGAATTAACAATTTGACTTTAAAAAAAGAGTGCAACTACCATTATGTATTCTTACCAACAAAAGTATCTTTGGTGTACCATTGATAGATAAAAAATAAATAAAATGATCATGGAAGAAAAAGTAATTAATAATTTATTAGTTTATGTATTAATTAATTAGAGCACTTTTTACCATTAATTATTTTCATAAGTATTTTTTGATGAATGACCCATTATAATACCCATGTTTAAAAATAACTATTTAGCTATCCGAAGTTATTTTAATTTGTAAAGATAAAAAAATTATTTATAAAATTTCTATTTTTATTATTAGTAGTTTCTTTTAATAGCTGATTTATAAACACTACTATAAATTTTATTGATATTTATAATATGCTTGTGTCTTAGAATGCCTTCTTTCATTTTAAACATTACTGTATTAACAAAAATAACTATTAATTTAATAAAATTAGTTCAGTTGATAACATAGAATGACATTTTTTACTTAACAATTAAAATTTGATCTTTTTTTTTGTAGAATATTTTAAATTAAAATTTAAAATAATTTGAAAAAGAGATTTAATGATATAACAAAAATAGTTGGAAAAAAAGAAGACAAATAACAAAAAGAGAAGCCAAAGTCCATTGATTAACTATTGCAATGAATTATAGGAGTTTTTTTTATTATTAATTAATCAGTTTACAATTGATTTCTGACTTAATTGAAGGCAAATTATTCATACCAAGAATACACAATTTATAAGTAAATTTCGTACTACAAAAAATTAATCCAATTAAAATTTAAACATGTAACATAGCACATTTTTTACAATAAAGTATTAAGATGCCAGAGTAATTTTTTTTTTTTGGGCCAATTAGAATCATTCAATATTTAAAGCAATAAAAAGGTGGGTATTTTTAATTTTTAAGTAAAAAGTAAATATTTAACCTATTTTTTAGTTTTTTTTTAAAGAATGATATTTTTCTTTAATTTTTCCTATGACGTCTCACATCGTTCTCAAATTATTTAAAATATAAAAAAAAATTCATAAATCGAAATTAAAAATAAAATAATTCTAAAATTATTAACTGAAAATTAAATGATGGAAGAAGCCACTTTCTTTTCAGCTTGACATTGAAAATTATATGAAAATACAGAAAGGGTACCACTATCTCTCAAAGGCTTGACATAATCCTTTCTGGTCTCTATCATGGACCCAATGCAAAATAGTGAGTGATGCATAATTTATAGCCAGGCCTACACATTTGTGTTTAGGGCTTAATAAAGTATACCTTCTTCAATAATGTTGCTCTGCACTTCTCCTTGACGTTGACATTGATTCTGTTGTTCCAACCGCTAAATGGTAGAGGATAATTATTATAATTTATATTTTTAATTATAATTTCTTTTTAAATTTAAAAATATATCATAATATCTTTTTAATTTATATATTTTATTGGAATAAACATATCTCTATCCAAAATTTTTTGTTTCTTACACTCCACATTAATTGAAAAAATAATAATTTTAAAAAAGAATATAAGTAAAATTATAATTGAGAGTATAAATTAAACGAGAAATTTGAATCTCTAAATTATTTTGCAGTCATTCATGACAAATTACTTGAGACCAAAAAAATAAAATTTGTCTCTATTTTGTGACAAATCTTTCAAATACCAAAAAAAATTGTTTTTAAATTGAGATGGAATTTCTATCCATAAATCACAATAAAATATCATCATTTTTTAATTGACTAATTTTGACTGATATTTAAAATCGAATTTTTAATCTTAGATATGACTTCCTTTTTTTATTGATTAATTATGACTGATATTTAAAATTGAATTTTTAATTTTATATATGACTATAATATCACTAACTCAATTAAGTCGTTAAAATAACAATCGTCTCAATTATAATAATGCTGCTTGTGCATTGAATCTTAGGGCCTATTTGATACGTTGAAATGGAAAAAAATTTGAGATGAAAAGTAAGATTTCATTGTTTGGTATGATGGAAAATGGACTCCTTCCAATAATGGATGGATGATTCCATTATAAAAGAAGCTAACTTCAAATTTTTTGTATTAAAATAATTTAATTTAATTATAAAAAAAATAATTTGTAAGAATTTTTTTTAAAGAAAATTTATTTTTTTAAAAAAAATTTATTTAAAAAAATTTATTTAATTATTTTATATTAAAATTAATTTAATCATTTTATTTATCTTATCTTTCTATTCTTTCAATTTTTATTAATCAAACAATAAAATATTATATTACTTAATTATTTCTATTGTATACTAAATAAGATAATGACATTGTATTTTTTTTTTTATTCTTTTTCTTTTTATTCTACTAAAATTTATTTTAATGTACCAAACAGTCCTCAGAGTCTCTTTCTCTTGTGGTGGGTGAGTCGCAAGTTGAAGAATAAAGTAGGAGTGGTTTTAAGTATAAAGCCAAGGCATGTTGCATGTTGGAGATGCTGATGAATGGTAGGGAGATTTACTGATTTAGATGCATATGTCTCTGTTTTTTGAATATGAAATTGAAGGACAAGTTGAGGCAGCGGTCCATTGTGGTTGTGACATCCTCTGATGGACCACCCTATATAATAATTTCCAATATCAAATTTACCTACCTTTGAGATTGACAACCAGGGCTCATAAGCTATTGATTTAATAAAAACCCTAATCTATTTTTTAAAATTTTCTATTTTTGACATAAAAATACATCAACGTATCTAGACTGATTTGTATATATAAGGCCCCACGGTAATAAAGTGAGGTGTGTGTTGACCGGTTTAATTTCGAACTCAATTTAACCTAATTAAAAGAAAATAATGATTTTTTGAATTTTTTTTTATAAAATCAAACTATCTTTAAATTCAATTGACTCAACCAAAATTGATGTAGTAATTATTTTTTAAGTAATTTAAAATTTAAATTAATAATATATTAATTTTTAAATTCAAATAATATTTGATCGAATCGAATTTATAATTTAACATGATTGATGGTTTGGCAATTGATGTTGATTCAATAATGCAGTCAAATTTAAGTTAAAAAATTATAAGTAAAATAATAAAATGTTTTGTTACTGAAAATATGTGATTAAATTATAATTTATTTTAATCAATATTATAGTTAATTATTATTATTGTTCTAATAATATTTACTCAATCGTGTACTTCACACATGTCGAAGCACTAATATATTTGTCTTAATCCAATTAATAACATTAGAGGATTATAAAAGTATTCTAGATATACATGAAATATTCTTTTAACAATGAAATAATTCATAATTTTTCAGATTCACAAAATTAATTATACTGTTTTATTTGTATATAAATTAAAATTTATTTAATTTTATTGTAATATTTTATATTATTACTTAATCATCTTATGTTAATAAAAATAATCAAATGCGCGTCAAAAGGATAAACCATTTCATTATCAGAAGATGGTTTCGATTATTAAAAATAAGTAATTAAATTATAATTCATTTGAAAAATACTATATTGAATTATTATAATAATAATATTTACATAATCACTTAATATTTATCTTTAAAGTTTTCCCATGCATGAATTAATTTTCAAATTTATAAAATTCACAATAAATTAATCTTTTTATTATTTTCCTAATTGCGTACCAAAAGATTAATTTACTATAATTTTTATAAATTTAAATATTAAATTCTGTACAATAAAAATTTTTAAGACTAATTAATATTAAGATATTACGCAAATTTAAGAACTAATTTATTAATTTAGGGTCATCTAACGCAACAATTCACATAAATTTGCGTAGACATAGACATAATTCACTCATTCCATTATTTAAGAGCCAAAGGATATTATTTCATACAAGTGTGGGTGTTCTTTCTCCACATTGCAAAATGTTGATCGTATAAATATTGTCACAAAAGGATAGAGTCAATTATTTTTAGACGATTCTTAAGATATTATGTTTTTTTGTCACAAGTATTTTTATATATTTTTTAATATAACCCTAATTTTATTTAAAATACTTTATTATTATTACTTTTTTGTAAATTCAAACTTTTAATATCATGGAGGTATCTTAACACTAAACTCAAGTTTAATTTTCACTGGAGCTACAAATTCTTTGAAGTTTAATTGTGAGAAGAAAGATTTTTCAACACACACACACACACACACACACACACACACACACACACACATATATATATATATATATATATTATTTGTTATTGTTATTAAATGTCAACGATTTGGCTGCAATTTAAAAAAAAATGGAAGTGAATTGCTCTAATATTTAAAAAATTTGTTGAATAAATAGTAAATGCATACACTTGCTTCTGACATTCTTTATTTTCAAAGAGAATTCCTTTTCATGAAAAAAAAAACCAATAAACATGATTAACTAAATAGATAAAATATAAAAAATATCTCTTTCTATGTTATTTGTTTTTCCTTCTTTTATTTAAAATTTGCTCACTCTTTCTAAGTCAAATTTGTTGTTTATTCAAAAGATTTTCTTTCTAATTATTTTTTTAATATATAAACCAAATTTTAGCATAAGTATTTAAAAATATCTAATTCTATAATCTAAAAGTTTTATACTATACATCTTTAAAATATTTATTTTTAAAAAAATTTATTGTTACATGAATATGAACTAATTGTTAATGTCTCACGTCCATTTATTTTGAACAAAAAATGTGAAGGAATTAATTTATAATGATTCTATATTTTTTAAAAATTAACTTGTTTAGAATGATATTTTTAGAGAATAAATTTTAGATACTATTTTTTGCGAACCATTTTATATATTTAGTTTAAAAAATATGTTCGACTGAAGCTTTTTATATTTTTTAATAAAAATTTTTCCTAATTTAAAATTATAACATTTAATGAATTGATAATTCATATCGTACAAACTTTAATTTTTAATATTGAAATAAATTTAATTTTTTTAGTTAAATTTTTCAACCCATCTGGTTTAAAGACATTTTGTATATGAAGTAATATTTAAAATATTTATATTTAATGTGTTAATATTTAAAATATTAAAATGACAGATAATTTTAAATAATATCTCTCACTGCAACAATATTTCGTAGATCTCACCTCCCATCAATTTTTAATATACTTTTAGTTTCATGAACTTTTATAAATTAAAATATTAATTATATTCTTCTTGTGATAACTTGTTATATTAAATTATGCTTCTATGATATCTCAAATATTATAAGAATTAAAATTATGGTGTATCAAATCAAATGAACTTCTCCTCCTCCCCACCCCATGATCTCATATTTAACAAAAATAATAAACTTAATATTTAATTTAAAAATATAGTTGAGTTAATATATAATTAGTTTAATATTTTTTTAAAATTAATTTAATAATTAATATATAACGAATAAATTATTTTAATTTATATATTTAAAAAATTTTAAAATAAAATTAAATACATTTATAAATTTAATGATAAAATTATTAATTCATTTTTTAAAATAAACATTCATAGTCTTAAATTAACATGGTTATTATTAATTATTATTAAACTCAGTTCACACATTTTGCTGAGGAATCAAATAAAGAAAAAAAAGAAAGGAAAGAAAAAGGCCAATTTGGTTTTGTGGATCCCCGAAGCACTTTGTGTTGATTAATTCGCAAGCAAGTTTGGAATCTGATATCGTCATCAATCTTTCTCTTGAAGGAAAAAGTCTCAGATAAGCAAGAATCTACTTTTTATCTAAATGCAAATAGCTTATTTTTTAATTCTTGTCTCATTTTTCTAATTTAAATCAATTAGATCGAATATTCTTTGCACCTAAAATGGGTCCATGAAAAATAATTGTAGATTTAGTCAATTTTTGGCCTCAAAATTCTTATAAAATAATTTATATATTAAAAAAATTAATAAGCTAAGATTAAATAAATATATAAATTTAAATATAAAATTATCAGTTTATTCTTAAAAAAATCTAATTAAAAAAAGTAGCTTCGTCCACTGAACCCAGTTGTTGACCACATTCAAAAGAAAGCAACAACAACGAAAGGATGGCAAACATGAGAGAATTAATAGCAGTTGTTCACGTGGCTGAAAAATTGAAATCTTCATAAATTCTTTATTTTCTATTTTTAAGTTTTAATGTCACTTTAGCCATCTTGATTGATTACTGTAATGGCTCTGCTTCAGAAAGTTGATTCATTTGTTGCCACATTCCGAATGTATTATTAATGCGTGGGTCATACCAATCGTAATTGCCCCAATTGGCCTATCTACAAACCACCTATTATATTTCATTTGTTATTAGCGAATGAAATTGAAGAAAAAGTGCATTTTTTTTTCAAGAAGATGTTTAAGATGCATTATTTTGAGGACTATAATTGGTATATCAATATTTAATAATTTCAAACTTTGATTTTTAAAACATTTTTAATTTTAATTTATTTATTATTTAAAAATTTTATTCAATTTTATTTTTAAATTAAATTAACATAAATAGTTATAAATATTATTTATTTTTATTTTAATAATTTTGATATCTTTTTATTTTATTTAGTTAATATTTTACATTAGTTTTAAAAATTATTAAAATATCATCAATTATTTTTTTATTTCTTAATCTAATAAAAAATATTTTCAAAAATATTAAGGTGTATTTGATTTTGAAAAATATTTTAATTTTTCATTATATATTTTTATTTACAATTTTTTATTATTTATAAAATACATTTTTTTTGCTAAAACTAAAAATTTATTCATCTTTACTTTTGAATCAAATTGGCATATTAGTTAATTTTTTAGTTTGACCTTCAATATTTATGACATTATTTTATTTTTTAAAAATATTTTTGATGGACTCTTTTAAAATTATAAACATATCACTTGTAATTTTTTGAAAATATTAAAAAGGTCTTCTAGAAGTCCTCTTTTTTTTGTCTTTTTTCAAAATATTTTTCTTAAATTCTACAAAACATATTTTCAGTAATATTTTGTATTTTCAATTAAAACAAAATAAAAATAAAAACTAAACAAGCCACCCTAGTTCAGTAACATCAAAGACATAAATATTAGAATTGTGATCAATTATTAATACACTGATTAAATCATAAACAAAATAATCTAATTCATTCTCACTATAAAGCCAAACTAGTTCAATAACTTAACTAAATATTAGAACTGTAATTAATTATTAGTACACTGATTAAATCAGTTGAATTAGTGTTGATACTTATTGACTTAAATACATAACATCAAATAAGCAATTAAAAAAAAAATTAGTTAAAATTATTGGCATGATTTCAGCTTTAATTGGTATTTGATATCTGTTTTTTAGTATAGAATATTCATTCTTTGGAAAAATTAAGAATAATGATAGTTGTACATTATTTTAGAGTGATAGATTTTAATTAATTAATCAAAGTGTTAGTTGACTAGTTGCACAAAAATCACATTGCGCAATGGAATTAACAATTTGACTTTAAAAAAAGAGTGCAACTACCATTATGTATTCTTACCAACAAAAGTATCTTTGGTGTACCATTGATAGATAAAAAATAAATAAAATGAT
The DNA here is from genome assembly GCA_037074535.1 of Gleditsia sinensis. Lineage (NCBI taxonomy): Eukaryota > Viridiplantae > Streptophyta > Magnoliopsida > Fabales > Fabaceae > Gleditsia > Gleditsia sinensis. Next base: position 19,196,653 of record CM073470.1, read on the forward strand.
CATGGAAGAAAAAGTAATTAATAATTTATTAGTTTATGTATTAATTAATTAGAGCACTTTTTGCCATTAATTATTTTCATAAGTATTTTTTGATGAATGACCCATTATAATACCCATGTTTAAAAATAACTATTTAGCTATCCGAAGTTATTTTAATTTGTAAAGATAAAAAAATTATTTATAAAATTTCTATTTTTATTATTAGTAGTTTCTTTTAATAGCTGATTTATAAACACTACTATAAATTTTATTGATATTTATAATATGCTTGTGTCTTAGAATGCCTTCTTTCATTTTAAACATTACTGTATTAACAAAAATAACTATTAATTTAATAAAATTAGTTCAGTTGATAACATAGAATGACATTTTTAACTTAACAATTAAAATTTGATCTTTTTTTTGTAGAATATTTTAAATTAAAATTTAAAATAATTTGAAAAAGAGATTTAATGATATAACAAAAATAGTTGGAAAAAAAGAAGAAAAATAACAAAAAGAGAAGCCAAAGTCCATTGATTAACTATTGCAATGAATTATAGGAGTTTTTTTATTATTAATTAATCAGTTTGCAATTGATTTCTGACTTAATTGAAGGCAAATTATTCATACCAAGAATACACAATTTATAAGTAAATTTCGTACTACAAAAAATTAATCCAATTAAAATTTAAACATGTAACATAGCACATTTTTTACAATAAAGTATTAAGATGCCAGAGTAATTTTTTTTTTGGGCCAATTAGAATCATTCAATATTTAAAGCAATAAAAAGGTGGGTATTTTTAATTTTTAAGTAAAAAGTAAATATTTAACCTATTTTTTAGTTTTTTTTAAAGAATGATATTTTTCTTTAATTTTTCCTATGACGTCTCACATCGTTCTCAAATTATTTAAAATATAAAAAAAAATTCATAAATCGAAATTAAAAATAAAATAATTCTAAAATTATTAACTGAAAATTAAATGATGGAAGAAGCCACTTTCTTTTCAGCTTGACATTGAAAATTATATGAAAATACAGAAAGGGTACCACTATCTCTCAAAGGCTTGACATAATCCTTTCTGATCTCTATCATGGACCCAATGCAAAATAGTGAGTGATGCAGAATTTATAGCCAGGCCTACACATTTGTGTTTAGGGCTTAATAAAGTATACCTTCTTCAATAATGTTGCTCTGCACTTCTCCTTGACATTGACATTGATTCTGTTGTTCCAACCACTAAATGGTAGAGGATAATTATTATAATTTATATTTTTAATTATAATTTCTTTTTAAATTTAAAAATATATTATAATATCTTTTTAATTTATATATTTTATTGGAATAAACATATCTCTATCCAAAAAATTTTGTTTCTTACACTCCACATTAATTGAAAAAATAATAATTTTAAAAAAGAATATAAGTAAAATTATAATTGAGAGTATAAATTAAACGAGAAATTTGAATCTATAAATTATTTTGCAGTCATTCATGACAAATTACTTGAGACCAAAAAAATAAAATTTGTCTCTATTTTGTGACAAATCTTTCAAATACCAAAAAAAAATTGTTTTTAAATTGAGATGGAATTTCTATCCATAAATCACAATAAAATATCATCATTTTTTAATTGACTAATTTTGACTGATATTTAAAATCGAATTTTTAATCTTAGATATGACTTCCTTTTTTTATTGACTAATTATGACTGATATTTAAAATTGAATTTTTAATTTTATATATGACTATAATATCACTAACTCAATTGAGTCGTTAAAATAACAATCGTCTCAATTATAATAATGCTGCTTGTGCATTGAATCTTAAGGCTTATTTGGTACGTTAGAATGAAAAAAAAATTTGAGATGAAAAGTAGGATTCCATTGTTTGGTATGATGAAAAATAGACTCCTTCCAATAATGGATGGATGATTCCATCATAAAAGAAGCTAACTTCAAATTTTTTATATTAAAATAATTTAATTTAATTATAAAAAAAATAATTTGTAAGAATTTTTTAAAAGAAAATTTATTTTTTTAAAAAAAAATTATTTAATTATTTTATATTAAAATTAATTTAATCATTTTATTTATCTTATCTTTCTATTCTTTCAATTTCTATTAATCAAACAATAAAATATTATATTACTTAATTATTTTTATTGCATACCAAATAAGATAATGACATTGTATTCTCTTTTCTATTCCATTTTCTTTTTTTTTTATTCTACTAAAATTTATTCCAATGTACCAAACAGTTCTGAGAGTCTCTTTCTCTTGTGGTGGGTGAGTCCAAGTTGAAGAATAAAGTAGGAGTGATTTTAAGTATAAAGCCAAGGCATGTTGCATGTTGGAGATGCTGATGAATGGTAGGGAGATTTAGATGCATATGTCTCTGTTTTTTGAATATGAAATTGAAGGACAAGTTGAGGCAGCGGTCCATTGTGGTCGTGACATCCTCTGATGGACCACCCTATATAATAATTCCCAATATCGAATTTACCTACCTTTGAGATTGACAACCAGGGTTCATAAGCTATTGATTTAATAAAAACCCTAATCTATTTTTTTTAAAATTTTCTAATTTTGACATAAAAATACATCGACGTATCTAGACTGATTTGTATATATAAGGCCCCACAGTAATAAAGTGAGGGGTGTGTTGACCGGTTTAATTCCGAACTCAATTTAACCTAATTAAAAGAAAATAATGAATTTTTGAATTATTTTTTTTATAAAATCAAACTATCTTTAAATTCAACTGACTCAAATTGATGCTTACTTTTGAGGCAATTGATGTTGATTCAATAGTGCAGTCAAATCTAAGTTAAAAATTATAAGTAAAATAATAAAATGTTTCGTTATAGAAAATATGTGACTAAATTATAATTTATTTTAAACAATATTATAGTTAATTATTATTATTGTTATAATAATATTTACGCAATCGTGTACTTCACACGTGTCGAAGCACAAATATATTTGTCTTAATCCAATTAATAACATTAGAGGATTATAAAAGTATTATAGATATACATGAAATATTCTTTTAACAATGAAATAATTCATAATTTTTCACATTCACAAAATTAATTATACTGTTTTATTTGTATATAAATTACAATTTATTTTATTATAATTTAGCCTAAAATCATGTCATTTAAAAGTGTGTTATTTAATTCTATTGTAATATTTTATATTATTACTTAATCATTTTATGTTAATGAAAATAATCAAATGAGCGTTAAAAGAATAAACCATTTCATTATCAGAAGATGGTTTCGATTATTAAAAATAAGTGATTAAATTATAATTCATTTGAAAAATATTATAATGAATTATTATAATAATAATATTTACATAATCACTTAATATTTATCTTTAAAGTTTTCCCATGCATGAATTAATTTTTAAATTTATAAAATTCACAATAAAATAATATTTTTATTATTTTCCTAATTGTGTACGAAAAGATTAATTTACTATAATTTTTACAAATTTAAATATTAAATTCTGTACAATAAAATTTTTTAATACTAATATTAAGAGATTACGCAAATTTAAGAACTAGTTTATTAATTTAGGGTCATCTAACGCAACAATTCATATAATTTTGCGTAGACATAGACATAATTTTCTGATTTCATTATTTAAGAGCCAAAGGATATTATTTCATACAAGTGTGGTAGTTCTTTCTCCACATTGCAAAATGTTGATCGTATAAATATTGTCACAAAAGGATAGAGTCAATTATTTTTAGACGATTCTAAAGATATTATGTTTTTTTGTCACTAGTATTTTTATATATTTTTTAATATAACACTAATTTTATTTAAAATACTATGTATATTTTTTTGTAAATTCAAACTTTTAATATCATAGAGGTATCTTAACACTAAACTCAAATTTAATTTTCACTGGAGCCACAAAATTTTTGAAGTTTAACTGTGAGAAGAAAGACTTTTCAATATATATATATATATATATATATATATATATATATATATATATATATATATATATATATATATATATATATATATATATATAATTTGACTTTAATTAACAAGAAATAGAGGAAAAACAGAGAAACTTGTTTTATTAACTATGGAAAAATTAACTAATACAAGTAGTGCAACTTCTTTATATAAGAAGCTAAACGACTATTGCATACAAACCACGTGACTTTTTACCACGTGATAGACTAATCATACCATGCAAAATATAACAAATGCATGAAGACTCTAATACTCCCCCTCAAGCTGGAGCATACAAATTTTGAATGCCCAGCTTGGATACAGAAGAACGAAAAAGAGAAGGAGAAAGAGCTTTGGTGAAACAATCAGCCATTTGATCATTAGAAGCAACAAGAAGCAAATAAATGAGGCCAGAATGCAGCTTTTCACGAACAAGGTGGCAATCGATCTCTAGATGTTTAGTGCGTTCATGAAAAATGGGATTGTGAGCGATATGAAGTACAGATTGATTATCACAAAAAATGGAAATGGGAGAAGTATATGAAACATGAAAGTCGCGAAGTAAGTAATGAAGCCACTGAACTTCACAAGTTACAGTACCCAAGGCTTGATACTCATCCTTCGAGGAAGAACACGAGACTGTATTCTGTTTCTTGGATTTCCAAGAAATAAGGCTAGTACCAAGAAAAATGCAGTACCCAATGACTGGTTTGCGAGTGGTAGGACAACTAGCCCAGTCAGAATCAAAGTAGGCAGTAGGCTAGAGAGAAGCAGACACAGAGAAAAACAAGCCTTGTCCCGGACTTCCTTTGAGATATCGTAAGATACGATGAAGAGTTTGAAGATGAAACGCAGTAGGACAATCCAAAAACTGTGAGAGTTGCTGGACAACATAGGTAATGTCAGGCCAAGTATTACAAAGATAAAGAAGCTTGCCCACCAATCTTCGATAAGCAGTGACATCAGTAAGAACAGGAAGATTGGAAGAAGAAGCTGTGGAGGGTAGAACAACTGGAGTAGGTGAAGGTTTGCACTAGGGGTGTAAGTAAACCGCCAAACCCGACTTAACCCGACCTAAAAACAGCCATTCAGATGAACACTTTCGGTTTAATGGGTTATAATGGATTGAAAAATATAAAAAAAATCAATTTTAGGCGGTCGGTTCGGTTTGGGTTAAATTCAACCCGCCCCAACCCACCCAAATCACCCAATCCTGCAGAAAAAAGAATGATAGAATGAACTGAAATCAACCCAACCCGCCCAACCCGAATTCCTATACGTTTGGTCTCTCACCCGAAATAACCCGTAATCCTCAGTTTACTCTCTTGATCGGTCGGTTTCGGGTGGAATATAACCAACCCGAACATTCTACGGGTCGGGTTGGAAACCGCTCCAACCCGACCCAACCTGCCCGACTTACACCCCTAGTTTGCACTCAAGAAAGCCAGTGTCTTTAAGCAAATCCAGACAATATTTACGCTGGCTGATGTTAATCCCAGGATTGGAACGAATAACCTCAAAACCTAGAAAATATTGTAAGGATCCCAAATCCTTTATCTAAAATGCTGCATGAAGGTAAGCTTTTGTATCAGCAATCAATGAGATATTATCACTAGCAAGGATGATGTCATCCACATAGACGAGTAATGCAATGAAAGAAGAGCCCTGCTGTTGAGTGAAAAGTGAAGGATCGGATACAGCCTGAGAAAATCCATGAGAAATAAGAGCCTCAGAGAGCTTTGCATTCCACTGGCGGCTGGCTTGCTTAAGGCCATAAAGAGACTTAGTTAATTTGCAAACCTTCGTAAGATCTGAAATATGAAACCCAGGAGGCAGTGACATATAAACGTCTTCATGCAACTCACCATGCAAAAAGGCGTTGTTTATGTCAAGTTGCTCAAGGTGCCAGTTAGAAACAGCAACAGTAGCAAGAAGAACCCATATGGAAGTGAGGTTGGCAACCGGAGAGAAAGTGTGCAAATAATCCATACCGAATTGCTGAGTATAACCCTTGTCAACGAGGCGAGCTTTATGCCTCTCAATGGTCCCATCGGCTTTATACTTAACCTTATAAACCCATTTACAACCAATGGGTGTTTTGCCAGGAGGTAAATAAAAAAGAACCCACGTCTGATTTCGTTCTAAAGCTGCTATTTCATGAACCATGGCATCCTTCCAACATTGATGTTTGATGGCCTCACGATAAGATTTGGGTTCAAGATCATGACTGATACGAGTAAGAAAAACTTCATGATCAGATGAAAGATGCAAAAGGGTGTCATGATTAGAAATAGGATGAGGAGAAGTATGAGGTAAACCGGATGAGGAAAGACAACATTGATAGTCTTGCAAATAAGAAGGAGGATGACTTTGGCGAGAAGAATGACGAAGAGGAAAAGATGATGAAGGAGAAGAAGAAGAAACGAGAAAAGAGGAAGGAACAATAGTAGGATGAACAGAAGAAGGTTCAGCAGGAGGCATGGAAAAAAGAGCAGGAAAAACAAAGTCATTAGAAGAAGAGGGAAGAGAGGAAGTGTAATCATGATGTTGGAAAGGAAATATGGTCTCATAAAAATATACATCACGTGAAACAGAGACAGTAGAAGTGTTTAAGTTATAAACACGATAGCCTTTGGTTGCAAAAGGATAACCAAGAAAAATGCATGCATGAGCCCGGCTATCAAATTTATTCCGATGAATGAGCAAAGAAGAAACATAATAGAGACATCCAAATACACGAAGATGAGAAAAAGAAGGAGGTGCATGATACAAAAGTTCAAAGGGAGTCTTGTTATGAATGACAGGAGATGGAAGACGGTTAATAAGATGGACAGCATGAGACACACAATCACTCCAAAAAAGAGAAGGATGTCCAGCATGAAACTTAAGAGATCGAGCTACATTCAGAATATGTTGGTGTTTACGTTCAACCAAAGAATTTTGCTGAGGTGTATATATGCATGTGGTCTGATGAATGATGCCACGGGAAGAGTAAAAATCAAGCATAGCAAATTCAATTCCATTATCACTTCAGATACATTTAATTTTGGTATTAAACTGTGTTTAAGCAAAAAAAACAAAAATCCTGTAAAAGTTTTCTAGTTTCAGACTTGGATTGCATGAGAAAGAACCAACAAAATCTACTTTTATCATCCACAAGAGTCAAGAAATATCTGTGACCATAAAGAGAAACAATAGGAGAAGGGCCCCAGATGTCAACATGAAGTAGATCAAAAAGTGAATCAAAGATCGAAACACTTACAAGAAAAGGAATTTTCTTTTGTTTGGCATAATGACAAGCCTCACAATGCGTAAAATGAGGTAAAGTAATAGAAGTATCTAATTTTTGTAATATTTTTAACCGAGGAAGGGATAAATGGCCTAGGCAAAAGTGCTATACATCAGAAGAAGATTTATTTGCAAAAACGGAGTTGACTGAAGACTTGATAGTTGAAGTAGAATCAGAAAATGTGATGGAGTCAAGCTGGTAGAGACCATGAGATTGCCTAGCTGATCCAATCGTCTTCGAAAGAGGAGGAGCCTGAATGAGACATAGATTGTGATAAAAAAACAAATATGAGAGAACAGGCAGAAGTGAGTTGAGGAACAGAAAGTAAATTGAAGTTAAAATCTGGCACATAAAGAACATGCTATAAAGAAAACTGTGGAGAAAAATGAACTGTGCCAACATGAGTAGTTGCAGCTTTATGACCATTTGGTAGAGTGACAAAAATGTTAGAAAGTGGTTTAGAGGATGTCAACACAGTGAGATTACATGTGATATGATCTGTGGCACCCGTGTCCAAAATCCAAGTCATACATGAGGGAGAAACAACATCAAGGTAGGAAAAAGACATGATACCTTCATTAGTAGCTTGTGGATCGAAATTAGAGGATAAATGATTAACTTGAGGTGCAAAGGATTTTTGATTTTCAGAAACTGTGACTTGCTGCAGGAGATTCACCAAATGCTGATATTGACTTTGTGTCATTGGAGCTTCCTGACCAAGAGATTCAGTCTTGCTACTATGACCAGGGTGATTGTTGTCAGGATTTGGAAAAATGCTCCAAAGCAGAAGTATTATCTGAGAAATCAGACAGATTAATATGATTAGCTCGAGGAAAAGTAGCTCTACCACTACCTCGATATCCTATAGAATATCCATGTTTCCGATAGCAAGTGTCTATGGTATGCCCCATATTATTACAATAACTACAAACATGTCGATTGCCAACATTATTGTACCCTCTTCGTTGAGTACCATTCCTAAAAGAATGATATGAATCTGAAAATCCAGGACCATTATTGTATTTCTTAACAGAAGAATTCTGAGGTCCAGCATATTGTCCATGTTGTACAACAAATGCAGATGGCTCTTCAAGAGTGGAAATGGAACCAGAATACTGTCTCTCATGTTGTATAACAAGTGAAATTTTTTTATTGATGTTAGGCAATGCTTCCATAACGAGTATATGTGATCGGATAGTTGCAAAGTTTTCATTCAAGCCTTTGAGAAACCGAATACTATAATCATCCTGTTGTTGCTTCTTTATACCTTTGAGAGCATCACAAGCACACTACGGATTACACATGCATGCAGGCAGAGTTCATCCCATAGAATTTTAAGTTGAGTAAAATATTCAATTACATTCATAGAATTTTGTCTAAACGAGTAAATCTCTTCTTGTAGATCTGCTACTCTAATGGAGTCACCTTGCGAAAAACGATCATGAAGATCTTTCCAGACATCAACTGCGTTATCCAACCACAAAATGCTCTTGGCTATTGATGGTGTAATCGATCGAATTATCCATGAATATACCATAGTATTACATCGTTCCCAAGCTGTATATACTGGATCAACTTTATCCGGTATGTCTATACTTCCATCAACAAATCGCAATTTGTTCTTCGAAAGTAACGCCATACGCATCGATCTGTACCATGAATGGTAATTCGGACCAGAAAGAAGAGGAGAAACCAAAATTAACGACGGATTCTCATTCGGATGAAGGTAATATGGACTCGAAGGATGATCCTCATTCCTTACTGTAACTTGTGCAACATCTTGCCTTGGATTCATTTGTGGACCTTGATATCTCTGATTGTTCAACGCATCAGAGTAAGACATTATGAAGAAGAAGAAATCTGCAAATCTGAATCAATTCATCATTACGTTGATGATCTGTTAGTTTCTCGAGAAAAAAAAATGTACCCTCTGATACCATAACAAGAAACAGAGGAAAAACAGAGAAACTTGTTTTATTAACTATGGAAAAATTAACTAATACAAGTAGTGCAGCTTCTTTATATAAGAAGTTAAACGACTATTGCATACAAGCCACGTGACTCTTTACCACGTGATGGACTAATCATACCATGCAAAATATAAGAGACGCATGAAGACTCTAATATTAATGAAGACATTAATATTTTGTTATTGATTAAATGTCAACGATTCGGCTGCAAAAATTTGTTGACTAAAGAATAAATGCATACACTTGCTTCTGACATTCTTTATTTTCAAAGAGAATTCTTTTTCACGAAAAAAAAACCAATAAACATGATTAACTAAATAGATAAAATATAAAACATATCTCTTTTCTGTGTTATTTGTTTTTCCTTCTTTTATTTAAAATGTGCTCACTCTTTCTAAGTCAAATATGTTTTTTTATGCAGTAAGTCAAATTTGTTGTTTATTCAAAATATTTTATTTCTAATTATTTTTTTAATATATAAACCAAATTTTAGCATAAGTATTTAAAAATCTCTAATTCTATAATCTAAAAATTTTATGCTATACATCTTTAAAATATTGAATTTTTTTTAAAATTTATTGTCAAGTGACATTATAATGTCTGACGTCAATTTTTTTGAACAAAAAATGTGAAGGAATTAATTTATAATGATTCTGTATTTTTTAAAAATTAACTTGTTTAAAATGATATTTTTAGAGACTAAATTTTAAATAATATTTTTTGTAAACCATTTTATATATTTAGTTTAAAAATATGTTCAACCGAAGCATTTTATTTTTTTCAATAAAAATGTTTCATAATTTAAGATTATAATAGTTAATAAATTGATAATTCATATCGTACAAACTTTAATTTTTAATATTAAAATAAATTTGATGTTTTTAGTTTGATTTTCTCAACCCGTTTGGTTTATAGACATTTTAGATATAAAATAATATTTAAAATATTTATATTTAATATACTAATATTTAATGTGATTTAAAATATTAAAGTGACAGACAATTTTAAATAATATCTCTCGCTGCAAAAATATTCCGTAGATCTCACCTCCCATCAATCTTAAAATACTTTTAGTTTCATGAACTTTTATAAATTAAAATATTAATTATATTCTTCTTGTGATAACTCGTTACTATCATACCGTATAACATTTTAAATATTAAATTATGCTTCTATGATATCTCAACTCTTACAAGAATTAAAATTATGGTGTATCAAATGAACTTCTCCTCCTCCCCACCTCATGATCTCATATTTAACAAAAATAATAAACTTAACATTTAATTTGAAAATCTCATTGTATAGAATTAATATATAACAAATTTAATATTTTTTAAAAATTAATTTAATAATTAATATATAATGAATAAATTACTTTAATTTATATATTTAAACATTTTTAAAATAAAATTAAATAAATTTATAAATTTAATGATAAAATTATTAATTCATTTTTTAAAATCAATATTCGTAGTCTTAAATTAACATGGTTATTATTAATTATTATTAAATTCAGTTCACACATTTTGCTGAGGAATCAAATAAAGAAAATAAAAGAAAAGAAAGAAAAAGGCCAATTTGGTTTTGTGGATCCCCGAAGCACTTTGTGTTGATTAATTCGCAAGCAAGTTTGGAATCTGATATCGTCATCAATCTTTCCCTTGGAGGAAAAAGTCTAAGATAAGCAAGAACCTACTTTTTATCTAAATGCAAATAGCTTATTTTTTAATTCTTGTCTCATTTTTCTAATTTAAATTAATTAGATCGAATATTCTTTCCACCTAAAATGGGTCCATGAAATTTCACCTTTCACAGCAAGTCAACCATAGATCTATTTATTTGAGTTTTTAATTTTATTGACTTTTATAATAATTTTAATTAAGTGAAAAAAAACCATAATTTTATTTTAAACTAATTTAAATTATATTTAAAAAAAATTGAAAATTATGTTCGATTAGGATAAATCATTTACTAAAATATTTACTTGGAATCCTAATATGATTTATTTTATTATGCGGTATTTCAATTGAGCAATTTAAAGTCTTATATTAAATTATCTATAATTAGTTTATTAGAATAATAAGTGACTTACAATTTTAAGAGTAGATTAAATGTTCAAACTTAGAAAATATTATTATAAAAAAGGCTAAAAATCATGATCACTCTAGGGTTTAATGAGAATTCAATTCAATCCAATTCATCAACCACATAATGAAAAATTTGAGTACAATTATTTACTTAAATCGATTGATTAAAGAATAATAATATGAGACATTTAAGCAATCTTTTAATGAATATAGCTTTTAATATGCTCGTTCAATTTTTTGTGTTAGTTGGATTTCATATATATATATATATATATATATATATATATATATATATATATATATATATATATATATATATATTCAAGAATTGCCCTTAATTCAAACACATTAACATTGTTGCACTATTTGACTGTCATATTGAAAATCGAAGTTCTTATTAGAGATATAATATTTTTATTGTTAATTCTCATCCAATTTTTTAAATGTTTAGTATACCATCATTTGACTATATTTTTATTTATTTATTTGGCTCTATTTGGGATTAAAATTTGAGAACCTTAATTCTTAAATGATTTTAATGAATATACTATCTCTAATGGTAGTGTCATTATGTTTGGTTCAAAGGTGGGGAGGGGAGGGGAGGGATTTTAACGGAGGGGAAGGGAGGGGAGGAAAAATAAATTATCTTTGTTTTGTTTAGTTAAAGGGAGGGATAATAAATTTTTTTTGTTTGGTTTGTGAGGGAAGGGGAGAAAAAATAAAATAATATGACCATTATACTCTTATTATTTTATTTTTATTAAAAATTAAAAAAATTATATTTATTTTTTTTATTAAAATTTTTTATTGAGGGGTTTTTATTTGTTTTTATTTTATTTTTATTTTATATATATTTTTTATTTTTTAAAAAAAGGTTAAGGGACAAAATTTAAAAAGCAATGCCAGCGCTCCCTCCCCTCCAAATCCCCCCAGATTTGGAGGGGAGCATATTTTAAGGAGGGGAGGGATTTTGGCCCCCTCCCCTCCCCTTCAACCCATGAACCAAATGAGGGGATTTTTTAAAATCCCCTCCCCTCCTCTCCACTCTCCTCAAACCAAATTATCCTTCAGTGTTTGTGTTTAATATATATACATTGGTATACAAGATATCAAGGAGAAGTTTGGTATAGCATACTCTTATGATTATTATGTTTTAGATGATAATTGAAATTTGTATATAATTAATATTTTATAAAATTTGACAAAATTTTAAAAGGAGCATATTCTCATGATTATTATGTTTGATATGATAAATGAAATTTGTATATAATTTTTATTTTATAAAATTAAAAAGAGTATATTCTCATAATTATAATGTTTGATATGATAATTGAAATTTGTATATAATTAATATTTTATAAAATATAATAAAATTAAAAAAAGAGTGACGAAAGAACTTTACTATTTATTAAAAGGTTCAAGATAGTAATAAGTTATAATTTTAAAGTAAAAACACAAATTTAATCATTGAACAAATATTTGTTGAATTTTTTTTATTGTAATAGAGTCGGAGACTGTACTAATAACTTATGTATTTATATTAAGAAATAAATAAAAAACCATCTTGGTGTTTTTCCACACATTGGGATGTCATAGAATAACATCATTTTAAATGTTATATTATCCTAAAATTATGAGGATTTTATGACTCATTATTATTAACTTTATTAATTAATTATATATTAATTATATATTTTTATGGTAATTTTTAATTATTATTTCACACATAAAATTTTTAAATATTATATTATTTATATCTTGACACATCATATCATATATTTAATATAAAAAATATAAAAGTAAATTATTTATATATTTTTTAAAAAATTTTGGAACTTACACTTATATTCTTTATAATTTTGATTCATACAAATTTTTTTCTCTATTTATAAAATTGTTAATAAAATATATATTTTTAATTATAATTCCTTTTTAAATTTAAAAATATATTATAATATCTTTTCAATTTATATATTTTATTGAAATTAACATCTCTCTATCCGAAGTTTTTTTGTTTCTTACCGTCTCACCCTACATTAATTTAAAAAAAAGAATGTAAGTAAAAAAATAATTTTAAAAAAAGAATGTAAGTAAAATTGTAATTGAAATTATAAATTAAACGAGAAATTTTAATATCTAAATTTTTTTGCAGCCATTCATTGCAAATTATTGGATATTAAAAAAATTGTCTCTATTTTGAGACAGAAATTAACTTTCATATATCCAAAAAAAAATTGCTTTAAAATTGAAATAGAATTTTTATATCTTAACATTATCATTTCTTTTTTTTAAGTTGACTAATTCTGATTGAAATTTAAAATAAAATTTTTAATCTTAGATATGACTCTGATATTACTGACTCAATTTATTCATTAGACGAGCAACAATCGCCTCGATTATAATAATGCTACTTGTGCATTAAATCTTAGAGTCCCTTTCTCTTGTGGTGCGTGAGCAGCAAGTTGAGGTATAAAGTAGGAGTAGTGGTTTTGAGTATAAAGCCAAGGCATGATGCATGTTGGAGATGCTGATGAATGGTAGGGAGATTTAGTTGTTAATATATTTTTAATAATTTTAAAATTAATGTAAACCTAATAAATTATTAACAATAAATAAGAGTATTTTTAAAAATTATATATATAAATGAAAAATTTTAAAAAATATTATTTAAAAATTTTCAGTAATCTTAAAAACTAATAAAACACATTTTATAAATTATCAAAAATTATTATTTCTATCAATCATATTTTTTTAAAAAAATAATTCTCAGAAATAATAAATTTTACAAATTTTATAAATTATCAGAAATTATTATTTCCGTCCTTTTAATTTTATAAATTTTTATAAATTAAAATATTAACTATATTCTTATTTCAATAACTTTTTATTGTCGTATTATATAAATATTTTAAATATATAATATATTAAATTATGCTTTTATGATGTCTCAAATCCTATAAGAATTAAGATTATGGTGTATCAAATGTACTTCATTTTATTTTCAACTCCTCCCCACCTCATGACTTTTATATTTAATAATATTTAATCACAGAATCTCGTCGGATAAATTTAATATATAAAAAATTTAATATTTTTAAAAAATTAATTTATTAATTAATATATAAGAGTATATTATTTTAATTTATATATTAAAATTTTTTAAAAATAAAATTAAATAAACATGGTTATTATTAATTATTTTTAAACTCATTCTACATACATTTTGCTGAGGAATCAAATAAAGGAAGAAAAAAAAGAAAGAGAAAAGACAAATTTGGTTTTGTGGATCCCCAAAGCACTTTATGTTGGTTAATTCGCAAGCAAATTTGGAATTTGATATCGTCATCAATCTTTCTCTCGGAGGAAAAAGTCTAAGATAAGCAATAAACATGATTAACTAAATACATCAACGTACCTAGACTGATTTGTACATTTAAGGCTCCACGGTAAAAAAATTGACTAAATAATGAATGCATACACTTGATTCTGACATTCTTTACTTTCAAAGAGAATTCCTTTCCATGAAAAAAAAACCAATAAACATGATTAACTAAATAGATAAAATATAAAACATATCTCTTTTCTATGTTATTTGTTTTTCCTTCTTTTATTTAAAATTTGCTCACTCTTTCTAAGTCAAATATGTGTTTTTTATACAGTAAGTCAAATTTGTTGTTTATTCAAAATATTTTTCTATCTAATTATTTTTTGATATATAAACCAAATTTTTGCATAAATATTTTAAAATCTCTAGTTCTATACTCTAAAAATTTTATGCTATACATATTTACAATATTTATTTTTTAAAAAATTTATTGTCATTTGAATATGAACTAATTGTTAATGTATCAATTCAATTTTTTTTAACAAAAAATGTGAGGGAATTAATTTAAAATGATATTTTTAGACACTAAATTTTATATGATATTTTTTGTGAATTATTTTATATATTTAGTTTTAAAAACATGTTCTATCAAAGCTTTTTATTATTTTCAATAAAAAAATTTTATAATTTAAAATTATAATAATTAATAAGTTGATAATTCATATCATACAAACTTTAATTTATAATATTGAAGTAAGTTTCGTGTGCTAAATTCGCTTTTCACAATACGTTTGGTTTATAAACATTTTGGATATTAAGTAACATTTAAAATATTTATATTTAGTATACTAATATATAAAATATTTGATATTATTTAAAATATTAAATGTCATTTCACGATAATTTTAAATAGTATTTCTCATTACAAAAAATTCTATATATCTCACATCTGATCAAATTTTAATATATTTTTAAAGAGTGTTTGGTTGAAGGAAAAAATTTGAATTTCTAAAAATTTTAATATAAAAATTAAAGATTGCTTTGTTTGATTTTAAAATGAAAACTATAATTCTTAAGAAATTTCAATTTCTGGTAATAATTTTTAAATAAAGATTCTTATGAAAAGAGATGGAAATTAGTGATTCTTATGAAAATAGAAATCTTTATCAAAAATGAAATATAATTTTATTTTCTAATATTTTATGTAATTTTTTTATAAAAATAAATTTAATTGTTAATATATTTTTTTAAATAATTTTAAAATTAATATAAACTTAATAAATTATTAACAATAAATAAGAGTATTTTAAATATCATATACATAAATGAAAATTTTAAAAAAAATATTATTTAAAGATTTTCAACAATTTTAAAAATTAATTAAATACATTTTATACATTCTTATAAATTATAATTTCCATCAATTATATTTTTTAAAGAAGATAATTTTAAAAAACAAAAAATTTTACTATATACCAAACGTCTCATTCGTTTCATAAATTTTTATAAATTAAAATATTAAATATATTCTTGTTTTGATAACCTTTTATTGTTGTACCATATAAATATTTTAAATATATAATATATTAAATTATAATTTATGATGTCTCAAATCCTATAAGAACTAAGATTATGGTGTATCAAATGTATTTCTCCCTATTTTTAACTCCTCTCCACTTCATGACTTCATATTTAACATTTAATCACGAAATCTTGTCGTATAAATTTAATATACAAAAAATTTAATATTTTTTAAAAATTAATTTAATAATTAATATATAATGAGTATATTATTGTAATTTATATATTAAAATTTTTTTAAAATAAAATTAAATAAATAGGATTATTATTAATTATTGTAAAACTCAGTCTACACATTTTGCTGAGGAATCAAATAAAGGAAGAAAGAAAAAAAGGATTGGCGAATTTGGTTTTGTGGATCCCCAAAGCACTTTATGTTGATTAATTCGCAAGCAAGTTTGGAATCTGCTCTCGTCATCAATCTTTCTCTCGGAGGAAAAAGTCTAAGATAAAGCAATAATCTACTTTTTATCTAAATGCAAATAGCTTATTTTTCAATTCTTGTCTTATTTTTCTAATTGAAATCAATTAGACCGAATATTCTTTGCAGGTCCATGAAATTTCACCTGTCACAAGTCAAACATAGATATATTTATTTTGAGTTTTTAATTTTATTGACTTCTATAATGATTTTAATTAAGTGATAATTTATTTTAAACTAATTTAAATTATATTTTAAAAAAATTATGTTAGACTCAGATAAATCATTTACTAAAATATTTACTTGGAATACTAATATGATTTATTTTATTTTATTATATGGTATTTCAATCGAGCAATTTAAAGTCCTATATTAAATTATCCATAATTAGTTTATTAGAGTTATAAGTGATTTACAATTTTAATAGCAAATCAAATGTTCGAGTTTTAAAAAATATTATTATAAAAAGGTTAAAAATCATTATTGCTCTAAAGCTTCACGAGAATTAAATTCAATTCAATTCATCAATCACATAACGAAAATTTTGTTTAAAATTATTTATTTAAATAGATTGAATAAAGAATAATAATATGAGACATTTAAGCAACCTTTTAATGAATCTAAATTTTAATATGTTCGTTCACTTTTTTGTGTTAGTTGGATTTCATATATATATTTTCAAGAATTTCCCTTAATTCAAACACATTAACATGGATTCTCACTCCAAACTTTGTCAAACCTACATTGTTAGTTTTTTTTTTCAGGTTAAGCATATTTAATTTTTTTAAATTTAAATGTCTCTTATTTAAAAAATATATGAATTTTCTCCTTTCATAATAAATTTTAGTATATGACATAAAAAGTGTTAATACATTTTTTTTTTTGGGAAAAATATAAAATATTTTTAAAAATACTGTGTTTTAAAATAATATTTGATGAAACATTAACTTTTTTTTATACTACTTACATATAATTCTAAAATTGTATCCGAATATAAAATTTCAAGGAAAAGATAATTCAGTGTAGTTTTAATTTATATTAGTTCATTAATCAATATTTGTTAGACATGGTTTCACATATCAGAGATATAATATTTTTATTGTTAATTCTCATCCAATTTTGTAAATGTTTAGTATATCATCATTTGACTATATTTTTATTTATTTATTTGGTTCCATTTGGGATTAAAATTTGAGAACCTTAATTCTGAAATAGAGTCTAAAAGAGATTAATTTTAATGAGCTAATAACTTGTGCGGATATCTTAGGAAATAAATAAAAAAAGAAAAAAGCCACCTTGGTGTTTTCCCAGACGCTAGAGATGTTATATTATCCTAAAATCATGAGGATTTTATGTCTCATTATTCTTAACTTTATTAATCAATAAAATATCAATTATATTATTTTTATTTTAACATATTATATCATATATCTAATATAAAAAAAATATAAAATAACAGAATACTAAACCTCTTATTTAAATTTAGTTCATAAATATATATATATATATTTAAAATTTTTTAAAACTTATACTTATATTCTTTATAATTTTAGTTCATACAGAAATATTTTGTCTATTTATAAAATTGTTAATAAAATATATATTTTACGTAATTTTTTAAAATTTTTAAATAATTTAATTCAATTAAATAATAA
This sequence comes from Gleditsia sinensis, assembly GCA_037074535.1. Classification (NCBI taxonomy): domain Eukaryota; kingdom Viridiplantae; phylum Streptophyta; class Magnoliopsida; order Fabales; family Fabaceae; genus Gleditsia; species Gleditsia sinensis. The sequence goes on from CM073470.1 coordinate 19,214,944, forward strand.
AAACTGTCAGATCATTCTATTTAAGTTGATTCAGTTATAAATTTTTGATAAAGTTGAAGTGAATAGACGTTGTTATTTTTCAATAATAAAAAATATTTTAGCTAAGTTAAATATTTAAATAAAGAATTAAATAGATTAAATATTGTGTGTGTTCAAACTAATATTTAATATTTTAATTAAATTAGTCTTAAATATTAAAAATGAATATTTTTGAAGTGTTGAGAACATTTGAATAAAAAAAATTACAAACTACATAGAATATTATTACATGAATTAAAATAAGATTTTTTTTTTTTTCTATCAAAATGCTATACGTGGAATGCTATAAAATGATTTGACATGACAGTAAATTTAAAGAAATTCTAACATTTTTAAAATATACAACGCAAATTGTTTAGTTACTAAAATTTAAATTGATCAAAAATCTTATATTATCTACTTTTAAAAAGTTTTATTTTTTAAAAAAAATTTATTATCGGGTGAGTACATGTTATTTGTCAAATAATTTTATAATATTTTACGTTAATTTTTTAACAAAAAAAAGAAATTTAATGAAAAAATTAATTTACAATAATTTTATATTTTTTCGTGATATTTTTAAAAACTGAAATTTTTAATAATATATTTTTAGAGAACATTTTTTATATTTGCTTTATATCAGATGTCTCTCAATATCTATCACTTTAAGTAGAATTATTATAAAATTACAATCATGCTATTTTGATAAGCCACATTTAGCAGTTTAATTGGTTCAATTTCTTATTACGGTGGACGCAGATGCACAATATCATAGCCGTTAACTCGAACCCCATTATACGTTATCCTGTAAACAATACAAAGAACAAATACAAATTGTGCAAAAAAGAGAATGGAGATGAAAAAGAAGAAGGAAGTTAGGGTTTATTGCAAACGGGAGAAAGTAAAATACAATACAATCTGAATTCTAGCAAAGGAAAAATAATATAAGGAAAATGAAAAAAAAAAAAGACTAAAGACTAAAACACCCTTACACATAAATCTAAAAGACTAAAACACCCTTACACATAAACCTATTTACATTAATATCCCCCCTCAAACTCACGATGCGACTGCAAGGAGCATCGAGAGTTTGCCAACTAGAAATCGAAATCTAGAAATAGAATGTGACTTAGTAAAGAAATCCGCAATCTGCAAGGAAAAAGAAACAAAAGGCAAAATAATAGTGCCAAGCTGGAGATGGTGACGGGTAAAGTGACAATCGATCTCAATGTGTTTGGTGCGTTCAGGAAACACGGAATTGTGAGCAATTTGTATAGCACTCTAGTTGTCACAATACATAGGAGTGGGATGAGAAAGACAAACTCCCATATCAGCAAGTAGCCAATGTAGCCAAACAATCTCTCTGGTAGTAGAAGCCATAGCACGATACTCTGCTTCAGTAGAAGATTGAGAAACAACAAATTGTTTCTTACTCTTCCAAGAAATAAGAGAATCGCTTAAAAAAACACAGAAACTAGTAACAGACTTCCGATATGTGGGATCACGACCATGATCAGCATCAGAGTATGCACGCAACTCCAAGGAAGAGGTGGATGGGAGTAAGAGACTTTGAAAGACAGTACCTCGAAGATACCGCAAAATACAAAGAACAGCTGTCCAATGAACCGTAGTAAGAGCAGCAACAAACTGACTAACAATATGAACAACATATGCAATGTCGGGTCGAGTAATAGTGAGATATACCAAACTACCAACAATTTTTCGATACAAGGTAGGATCTTGCAAAGGAGTACCATCAGAAGAAGAATAGTGAACATTAACCTCAGAAGGAGTATCGACGGTTCGAGTATCAGTAAGACGAGCACGCTCAAGAATTTCAGCAGTGTACTTAGATTGAGAGAGAAGATAACCTTTTGGAGAAAAGCAACTTCAATACCCAGAAAGTATCGTAGAGAACCCAAATCTTTCATTTCAAACTGATGGGCTAATTCTGACTTTAACAATGCAATCCCATCAAGATCATCACCAGTAATAATCATATCATCGACATATAAAGAAAGCAAAATACGACCTGTAGTGGTACATTTCACCAAGAGAGCCGAGTCATGATCACTAGAGGAAAACCCAAGAGAGGTGATAACAGCAGAGAACTTCTCAAACCATGCACGTGGTGCCTGTTTGAGACCATACAAAGCTTTATTAAGCTTGCAAACGTCTCCATGATTATGAGATACACCTAGAGGGGGAACTATGTAGACTTCTTCATGCAAATCACCATTCAAGAAGGCATTTTTAACATCCATTTGAGATATAGGCCACTGACGAACAGATGCAACTGCAATAAGAGTACGAACAGTAGTCATCTTTGCAACAGGAGCAAAAGTCTCCTCATAATCCATACCATACTGTTGAGAAAACCCTTTGGCAACCAATCTAGCTTTGTAACGCTCAATAGACCCATCAGACTTTGTCTTGATTTTATAAATCCAACGAAAACCAATTGGACTTTTACCAGGCGGTAAAGGTACTAAATCCCAAATATCTGTCTTGTGCAGAGCATAAAGTTCTTCATCCATAGCTTTCTGCCAATGGGGGTCAAGAGCTGCCTCTTTATAGGATAAGGGTTCAAAGAGATTATGAATAGATGTTAAAAAAGAAGTAAAAGATGTGGAATAACAAGAATAAGAAAAATCTGGTAGGTGAGTAGACTTACGCATGCGCTGAGGATAGCGAGGAGGAGGATCCACAGTCTCAAGAGGAGCTTGGGTAGCTACAGGAAGAGGACTACTACTAGAAATGTCAGATTGAGAGGTACCAGTATCTCCAGAACTAATAGTGCAAACCCTACGAGAATAATGAAGAGGAAAAGGAACTATGGGAGTGAATGAGGGGTCAGAACCTGTAGTGAGAGGAACTTGGGGAGAAACATTTTCTGTATGGTCAGAGAAAGGATCAATAAAAATGAGATCAGATTTGGTCAAGTTGTGAGAAGTAGTAGGAATAGAGAAGAAGGGTATATGCTCAAGAAATAAAACATGACGAGATACATATAGCTTTTGCAAACTTGGATCAAAACAACGATATCCTTTTTTACTCTCACCATATCCAATAAACACACATATGGCAGAACGAGGTGACAATTTTGTACGCTCTACACTAGGAAGAAGAACAAAACAAGTAGAGCCAAAAACTCTCAAAGAAGTATAGTCAGGAGCATTTCCATATAGTTTTTCAAAAGGTGACAAACCTGAAGTGATGGAAGAAGGAATCTTATTGATTAGGTTGACCGCAGTAAGAACTGCTTCTCCCCAAAACTCACTAGGAACAAAAGATGACAGCAAAAGAGAACGAGCTGTTTCAACAATGTGTCTATATTTTCTTTCAGCAACACCATTTTGCTCAGGAGTATCTATACAAGAAGTTTGATAAGCAGTTCCATCTAAGGCAAGTAAATCACAGAATTTATTAGACGTATATTCACCACCCTAATCACATCTAAAATACTTTATAACAGCTGAATATTGTGTTCTTACAAGAGCTCGAAATTTGTTATAAATGTCAAAAAATTCAGAACAACGTTTCATAAAGTAAATCCAACAAAATCGAGTGTGATCATCAATGAAAGAGACATAATATCGAGACCCTCCCTTTGTAGCAATGGGGGAAGGTCCTCACACATCAGAATGAACTAAATCAAAAGGTGAACAAGAGTAAGAAGTACTTCGATTAAAAGGAAAAGCAAAAAATTTTGCAAGTTTACAACCACTACAATCTAAAATATCATGAGCCTGCAAATTTCCTAGAGTTCCTGTAGAAGCTAAGAATCTTAAATGGGAAGCTGAAACATGACCAAGACGAGAATACCATAAAAAAAATCAGAAGACGAAGGACACAAACGAAAAGAAGACAAGTCAACACTAGGAGCTGCAACTACTGGTATTCTCAACTCGTCCAAAACATATAGTCCCCACTGCCTACGGCCTGTCCCAATCAGGTTGTGAGACTAAGGATCCTGCACATGACAAGAGGTAGGAGAAAAATATACTGAGTAACCAGAATCACACAATTGGCTAACAGATACAAGATTCATTGTAAGATTGGGAATATGATAAACATTAGATAGAGACAAATAAGGAGTGACAACTGAACCTACTCCTGCTAATGGCACAGGCGTACCATCAGCAGTCATAACAGATACAGATGATGCAGGACACAGAGAAACAAATAGTTTTGAATCGGGGGACATGTGGTGAGATGCTCCAGAGTCCAAGACCCATATGGAAGAAGATATACCTGAAGAAGTATGGGGTGGCTGACCTATCGCAGAAGAGGCAGACATAGCATGTGGCTGAGCAACAAGAAGCTTCTGAAGTTGCTCAGAAAGAGCTGCAAGTGCGGAATTGGTGGATGAGGCTCCAAAATCAGATGAAGGAATAACTGCTGCAGTGTTGAACTGTGGAGGACGATATGGTCGCGGTTGAAATTGACTGCCAAAATGAGGAGGTCTGAAGTGAGGTCTCTGTTGGTGTTGTTGCGGTGCTCTATTTAACAGCTTAAGACACTGAGCCTTCCAGTGGCCCTTTTGCTTGCAGAAGCTGCAGTCATCAATTACAACCTTTGTGTAAGGTTTATTCTCATAATGTGCAGGAGATCGAGAAGGAACTGCCAAAACAGACAAGCTAGGTGCCAGGAGAATTCCTTTTCCAGCTTGGGACTTAAGACGTATCTCGTCAGCCAAAAGCTCACTGACCACTGAATCTACTGAAGGGAGAGGGCTATGATGCAGAATAGAACCACGAAATCCCTCAAAATCATCACGAAGAGCCATCAAAAACTGAACCAGTCGTTGTTCTTCTCTGCAAGCAATATATGGTGCACAAGCACGCAGCTCTGCGAATTCTGTAAGAGCCAATTGATCCCAAAGATCTGTCATTGCTGCATAAAACTCTTGAATGCTCATATCTTTCTGCTCAAGTGCTCGAATATCAGATTCTAACTGGTATTGTTTTGCAAAATTAGACTGAGTATACACTCTTGCTAAGTGTTGCCAAACGTCCTTAGCTATTTCATATTTTGCTAATTAGGTACCTATTGAGTGTTCAACAGAATTATTTATCCAAGTGATAATCTTAAAATTGTCTACATCCTAATTTTCTAACTTCATGGCATAAGGGAAATGAAAAACAAAAGAAAAAGATTAAAGACTAAAACACTCTTACACATAAACTTAAAAGACTAAAATATCCTTACACATAAACCTATTTACATTAATAATCCAACACAGTTGCCTTTTCTGGTCAGACGGATTTCTCTCCAACTTGTTAGAAAGAGAGGGAGAGTGGACAAGGTTCCAAACTACAGATAGGAAAAAATATTATGAGAGAGAAAAATAAATAGATTTTTATCTAATTTTTGTTATTTTTTTGGGTTTCTTTGGCAATCAGAGGAAGAGGGTTTGACATGGAAATCTGATAGTAAAAATGTCTATGACATCCGCCAAATTTTTTATTAACCTTAGCCGCCCATCTTTGGCATAAATTACTGTTTTTTCTATTCATTGGGCAGCTCCTGTTTGTTAAATTGCCCCAAAGAGAAGGAGAAGAAGAAGCAATAAGGGGTGGGGAATTCTGTAAATATAGAGAGGATTATTGAGGTGAGGTGAGGTGAGGCGAAGAATTTGTTGGAGTGAGGGGGAGGACCCACCGACCCTTCACATTCATCATCGTCTTCATCAATCTCTTTTATCTTCTTTTGTATTTGCAAGTCCCATAAAAGTTTGTTTTTTGTTTCGGTTCATTTCCATCGTTTTTGGAATATTGGGAGGTGGTGGTGGGTGGACTTAATAGTGCTTCAATACCAACTTCCTAGATTTGTTAAGACCAATATTATTCCCAAAGATTATTCTTTTAACCAATAGATTTAGAGATCCTGGAGATATGGGTCTTTGTATCTAGACTTATCTTCATCTTTTTTCTTGTCTTTTTTCATTTTACAGGTGTCAGAAATTCTGACATCAGATCTTACTACCCCATCTGCATTTGTCTCCTGGTTTCACTGCCTTATGGGACCCAGTTTTACATACACAATCTCTCCTTGGGTGACATAGATGTAAGCTTTCTTTGCTAGCCACAACAGTAGTTCAAGGCAATTTCTACCTCACTCCGTCGCTGGGAAAGTCTATCTTATTTAGAGTGTGTCTGCTTTTGCGTTTGTAAACGTGATTTTATCAGAAAATCACGTTTTTGCAGGAGTTCTAAAGTGAAGTTTCGCTGAAAATCACGTTCACAGTACATGTAAATGAGCTTTTACAGGAGGCTACTGTAAAATTAAACAGGCTCTTATTCTGATTGTACCTTGGCAAGAAGGCCCGCCGTTGGGTTTTGGTGGGCTTTCGTGGAAGCAATAAAATCGAGGTTCTAAATTACCTCAGTTTTCTCTTACGGGACTATCTTACCCCAAAAAAAAAAAACGTCATAGTATGATGCATCTATGGCACTCCTAATGTCCAATATTTGTGAATGTTTTGACATTTTAAAAGTCACTCTTAAGAATTACGGTGTTTGGTTCTCTGTTCATCTCTTGATAAGTCACTTTCATACATTAATTTTTATGTCAAAGTGTCAAATATAAATATTATGAATTTAATAAATATAAGTAAAAGCTGAAAATGAGTATTTAGAATGTTAGGATTTCCATTTTTTATAAATTTTTTTGTGTAAATTCGAAATTACGAAACTGAAGAATCCCTCCTTCCTCCTTTTAAATTGATGTAATTTTTTTTAAAATAAAAGCTGTAATTTTTTTATAAATATGTTAAATTGATGACCAAGATAAATATACATAAAATTAAGTAAAAAAATAATATAAATATATTACAATTACATTTACATTTCATAATAAGAAAAAGACAAAAATTTAGCAAAATAAAATATCATAAAATATAATAAAAGTAATTAAAAAATAAATGTAATAATAAATAAACAGAAATATAGAAATAACAAAAAAATATAGACTAAAAAGCTGAAAAATAAAATTTAAATTTTTTAAAAGTTGAGATATTTTTTTAATAATTATTATGTATAATTTTACCAAATTATACATAAATTATTAAGGTCATTTTAAAAACTAATCAATTAGAAAAAAAAGTACCCTTAATTATAAGCAAAAATGAAAATATTTTTTTTTTAATTTAATATATCAATATCCAACAAATATTTGATAAAAAGAAATTTCTATTATGTAAATTTTAAATAATATTTAATTAATATTATAATTAATTAAAATATTATTTATAACACCGTATATTTTACCACTAGAACACTAGTTATTTTATATTTGAAAAATGAATGGTTGTTGGGTAGGCCCTTTCATAGAGTGTCCGTTTGGTACGCTTGAATGGAAAGAAATCTAAGATGAAAAACATGATTTTAGTGTTTGGTATGATGGAATGGATGGAATGGAGCATTCCATGGAATACTCTATTCCATCATATGATGAAAAGTGGACTCCTTCCAATAATAGATGGAATCCATGATTCCATCATAAAATAAGGCTAACTTTAAATTTTTTTTGTATTAAAATAATTTAATTTAATTATTAAAAAAATTAATTTAAATATATTTTGTAAAAATTAATTTGTAAAAAAATTTAAAAAAAAATTTATTTTTTTTAAATTTTTTTTAAAAAAAATTTAATTTAATTATTTTATATTAAAATTAATTTAATCATTTTGTTTATCTTATCTTTCTATTCTTTCAATTTCTATTAATCAAATAATAAAATATTACATTACCTAATTTATTTCATTACATACCAAACAAGGTAATGGCATTCTATTCTCTTTTTCATTCCCTCTTCCTTTCTTCTTTCTATTCCACTGAAATTTATTCCAGCGTACCAAACGGACACAGAAAGAAGAGAGGAGCTGCCAAGGCGCCCTACCAGATTGAAATTAGTACCATTTCATGATGCGATTACTTTGAAAAATATTTTAATACATCTTATAAATATGTAAAAGTAATTATCAAGGTAAATATAAATAAAATCAAGTACAAAAAATAATATAAATAAATCAAAATTACATGTACATTTCATAATAAGAAAATAAATATAAGGTTAGTAAATAAAAAAATAAAAAAATTTAAAATAAGATAAGTGAATTAAAAAAATAAACGTAATGATAAATAAATAAACAAAAAAAATATAAAGATAAAAAAACATAGAACAACAAATTGAAAAATAATATATATATAAGTTAAAAAATTAAGATATTTTTTGATAATTATTAGATATAATTTTACCAAAATTATAGATAAATTATTAAGATAATTTTAAAAATTGATCAATTAGGAAAAGTACACTGAATAAGGAGAAAAAAACGAAAATGAAAAATATTATTTTTTGGACAAAAGAGAAATGGTGGTTGGGGAGGTTCCTTCATAGAAAGATCAGAAACATTATTATGATAGCTGATGTTCACTTCTTGTCTGTTAATGAAATACCTTTCGGACAAAAGACAAAAGAAATAGATTTGTAAAATAAATGGTGGTTGGGGAGACTCTTTCGCTGAAAGAACAGAGACATTACCGTGTTGGCCTACCAAACTGAAAGTGATATCATTTTGTGATAGAATTAAGCAGCCGGCTGATGTTGACTTCTTGGATGTCATGCATTTATTCACTTGGCTTAAGTTATGCTTTGATGTTCTTATTTTATTTTAGTGTTTGTATAATTTTATTTTAATTTTAAATTTAGTCAACTTGGTTTATTTATTTTTATTATTCGTGTAAAAATAATCTCTCTAAAAAAATATCTTTACATAATTAATATAAAAAAATTAAGATCACACAAAACAAGAAGTCCTATGCAACCAAATGTTCATTTAGTAATTTCGATATATAAAAATTCGGATGTCATTCATTTATTCACTTGACTTAAATATAATTTTAATTTATATAATTTTAATTTTTTATTTTAAATATATTAATTTTAGTTTCTTTATTTTTTTTCTAACAGTATAAAAATAATTTTACTAAAAAGAATATTTTAATACAACTAGTAAAAATAGAGAAATTAAAACTATTAAATTTAAAATAAAAAGATTAAAAGCATGCAACCACTAAAAGAGTAGGACAAAAAACATATTAAATCCTATTTACTTTATTTTTGTTTCTGCCACTTTGGTCTTTCCACGCCAAACGAGAAGTCTTATGCAATCAAACATTTATTCAATAATTCAGATATATAATAATCCTAATCATCTCTTTCCCTCGATATTTCCAAGAAGCATCTAATTAAATGCAATTCTCATTCTGAAATGAGGCTATAAGTCCGTATAAATCAGCTTAAGCTCAGCCGCTACCTATCATTCTGCTATAATTTGAGTTTTAATTAATTTATTTTTTATATTCCATTTTTTTTTACTTTCATCAATTTTTAAAAATAAAATTATTTCTCTCATAATAAAAAATTTGTATTCTATAAAAATTAAAATTCAATTAATCAAACATAATAAATTAATAAAATATAATTTAAATTCTCATCAATTTATTATTAAATATAATTTTATCAAAATTATGGATAAATTAATGAGGTAATTTTATAAGTTAATCAAATGAAAAAAAAGACTTAATTTGAAGAACTAGAAAATATAAAATTATTATTTCTTTTTTTAAAAATTTAATATATCAATCCTCAAAAAATATTTAATAAATATCAATTTATATTATGCAAAATTTAAATAATATTCAATTAATATTATAATTAATTAAATATTATATTATGTCATATTTTATATTCAAAATCAATATCTATTATTTTTAAGTATAGAAACAAGGTTATTTTCACTTTGAAGTTGAGAGACTATTTAGTTTTGATCTCTATCTTGAAAGATGAATCAAAACCACTTTTAAATTGTCATATTTCGTAGAATGTTATGTGTTTTTTACTTTCATCAATTTTTAAAAATAAAATTATTTCTCTCATAATAAAAAATTTGTATTCTATAAAAATTAAAATTCAATTAATCAAACATAATAAATTAATAAAATATAATTTAAATTCTCATCAATTTATTATTAAATATAATTTTATCAAAATTATAGATAAATTAATGAGATAATTTTATAAGTTAATCAAATGAAAAAAAAAAGACTTAATTGGAAGAACTAGAAAATATAAAATTATTATTTCTTTTTTTAAAAATTTAATATATCAATCCTCAAAAAATATTTAATAAATATCAATTTATATTATGCAAAATTTAAATAATATTCAATTAATATTATAATTAATTAAATATTATATTATGTCATATTTTATATTCAAAATCAATATCTATTATTTTTAAGCATATAAACAAGGTTATTTTCACTTTGAAGTTGAGAGACTATTTAGTTTTGATCTCTATCTTGAAAGATGAATCAAAACCACTTTTAAATTGTCATATGTCGTAGAATGTTATGTGATAAGTTGCTTAAATTGTCTAGAAATGATGTAAAAATTTAATTAAAACCACTTTTGTAAAGAAAATTAGATGATCTATGAGTATTTTATTAAGTCTTATAATATATTAATTTTAAAATGAGGTAACATTCTCTTAGTTTAATTATTTTTATATTCAAAGAAAAGAAAATAATTTCATTTTATACTACTAAAAAATTTGAAATAATATTATTATTTAACTTTTTAAAAACTTTTTCTTGATGTTTTTTAAAAATTGTAAGTATGGAATGTTTGTCACGCAATTTTATATACTTTTAAATATTGTGCTGTTGTTTTAAATTTCGTATGAGTGTAAATTTTATCGAGTACTTTTATAATATTACACATTAAATTTTTAGATAAAAATATGAAGAAGTTAATAATAAAATTAATTTACAAAAATTCTGTATTATTTAAAAATTAAAAAATAAAACTCAGGATGGAATTTTTTTAAAAAAAATCATTTTGTATATTTATATTTCCCAATACTTGCCGCTATCGAAATGCTTTTTGGGTATTAAAAAAAAAGGAAGATATGTTATGGTGGGGAGAGGTTCTTTCATAGAAAGAAGAGAGAAATTGTTATGGGGGGCCCACCACATCGAAATTGGAATCATGTTGGGATGGGATTTCTTGGCTGTCGTGCACTTTTTCTCTTGGCTGAAGGATAAGTAGCAGATGTGGACTTCTTCACTATTCTGCAGTTATTCCCTTGCCTTTTAAGCGCTGCATACACATACAAGTAATGAGAGTTTGGCAAAAGGATTTTTAATTTTTATTTTTTTATGTGTAATTTCAAAGTTACAGAGAACATTTAATTTTATATTGGGGCATCTCCAAATAAAATATTTTTTAAAAACCATTGTGTATATTTATATTTCTCGTTGGCTTGCTGTTATTGAAATGCTTTTGGGACTGACGAAAAGGATCGGTGGCAGGGGAGGTTGTTTCGTAGAAAGAAGAGAGAAATTAGTACCAAAAAAAAAAAAGAAGAGAGAAATTGGTCTGGTGGCCTACCAGATTTATCTTTTTTAACTTATTAAATTATTTGTCAGATATTATTATAATTTTTCATACTAGTTTTTTTAGATTGCAGCAGAACTAATTTACAACAATTTTTAATTATCCAAAAATTAACTCCATCAAAGTTTTATTTTCAAAACTTAAAGTTTTAGATAAAATATTTTTTTAAACCATTTTTTAGTAAAAAGAATCAAATATTTGCACGCAGAGAGATAATTTCTGATAACACGCGTGTATGCGTGCGTGTACACGCTGACAGAAATGATCTCTCTGAAAAGAATATTTTACGAACCAAAATTTTTTTTCACAAAATGAATGGTGGTAGGAGAGTCTCTTTCGTAAATAGAACAGAGACGTCATTTACTATTTGTTATTGAAATACTTTTCCATGAAGCAAAAATTATACAATTTACTATTTACGTCAGTTTTTTTAAAAAAATTAACAGCGGAACAAAATTACAATGATTTTGTATTATCTAAAAATCTACTCATTCAAAATTGTTTTACTTTTTTTTTTAATGTAAAGTCAAAGTTATATAACTAGAGAACCCTTCTTCTTTGTCTTTTTTAATCTCTTTACTTGCTTATAGAAAACAAGAAAATACACTAAAAGAGAAGTACATATTTTTGTTATAATTTATATTGAAAATTATTTTAATACAAATAATGTTATCTTATAAATATGCAAAAGTAATTATCAAGGTAAATATAAATAAAATTAAGTACCAAAAATTAATATAAATAAACCAAAATTACATTTACATTTCATAATAAGAAAATAAATATAAGTTAGTAAATAAAAAAATAAAAAAAATTTAAAATAAGATAAGTTAATTAAAAAAAACGTAATAATAAACAAATAAACAAACAAAAATATAAAGATAAAAAACATAGAACAAAAAATTGAAAAAAATATATATAACTTAAAAAATTAAGATATTTTTGATAATTATTAAATTTAATTTTACCAAAATTATAGATAAATTATTGAGATAATTTTAAAAATTGATCAATTAGAAAAAGTACACTGAATAAGGAGAGAAAAATGAAAATGAAAAATATTATTTTTTGGACAAAAGAGAAATGGTGGTTGGGGAGGTTTCTTCATAGAAAGATCAGAAACATTATTATGATAACTGATGTTCACTTTTTGTCTGTTAATGAAATACCTTTTGGACAAAAAACAAAAGAAATATATTTGTAAAATGAATGGTGGTTGGGGAGACTCTTTCGCTGAAAGAACAGAGACATTACCGCGTTGGCCTACCGGACTGAAAGTGATATCATTTTCTGATAGAATTAAGCAGCCGGCTGATATTGACTTCTTGGATGTCATGCATTTATTCACTAAACATAGAAATAATCTTACTAAAAAGAATATTTTAATACAACTAGTAAAAATAGAGAAATTAAAACTATTAAATTTAAAATAAAAAGATTAAAAGCATGTAAATACGAAAAGAGTAGGACAAAAAGCATATTAAATCCTATTTACTTTTGTTTCTGCCACTTTGGTCTTTCCACGCCAAACAAGAAGTCTTATGCAATCAAACATTGAATCAATAATTCCGATATATAATAATCCTAATCATCTCCTTCCCTTCATATTTCCAAGAAGCATCCAACTAAATAATTAAATGCAATTCTCCCTTTGAATTTCCATGCCATACAAAATAATTCCAAATAAAGTGTAACTGAACTCAGCTATCTGTCATTCTGCTATAACTCTTATCTCTCCGTCTCACCTATCATTCCGCTATAACTCTTTTAATTAATTTATTTATTTTTTATATTTCATTCTTTTTTTTTACTTCCATCAATTTTTAAAAGTAAAATTAATTTTTTCATAATAAAAAATTATATTCTATAAGATTAAAATTCTATTAATTAAACATAATAAACTGATAAAATATAATTTAAATTTTTATTCTATCAGTTTATTATTATAAATAAATAGCTAAGTATAAATAAAGAAATAATAAAATATTTAGAACACAAAAATTGAAAAATAATATAAAAACTTTTAAAAATTAGGAAAAATTTCTATAATTATTAATTATAATTTTTCCAAAATTATAGATAAATTAATGAGATAATTTTATAATTTAATCAAATGAAACAAAAACGTAATTAGAAGAAAAATAAAATATAAAATTATTATTTCTTTTTCAAAATATTTAATAAATATCAATTTATTTTATGCAAATTTTAAATAATATTCAATTAATATTATAATTAATTAAATATTATATTATGTCATATTTTGTGTTCAAATCAATATCTATTATTCGTAAACATAGAAACAAAATTATTTTCACCAAGAAGTCAAGAGACTCGTTAGTTTTGATCTCTATCTTGAAAGATGAATCAAAACCACTTTTAATTGTCATATTTCGTAAAATGTTACGTGATATGTTGCTTAAATTGTTTAGAAAATGATGGAAAAATTTATCAAAAACTACTTTTATAAAAAAGTTAGATGATTTATGAGTATTTTATTAAATCTTATAATATATTAATTTTGAAATGAGATAACATTCTCTTAGTTTAATTATTTTTATATTAAAAAAAGAAAATAATTTAATTTTATATTATTAAAAATTTAAAATAATATTTATTATTCAACTTTTAAAAAAAATTTCTTGATATTTTTTAAAAGTTGTAAATATAAGATAATTGTCACGTAATTTTATACATTTTTAAATGTTTATATTTCCTAGTACTTGCCATTATCGAAATTCTTTTTGGACAAATGAAAAAAATGATATTCGCAAAATGAACAGTGTGTGGTGGGGGTTTTTTTTTCATTGAAAGAAGAGAGAAATTATTATGGGGGCCTGCGACATCGAAATTGGAATCATGTTGGGATGGGATTTCTTGGCTGTCGTGTACTTTTTCTCTTGGCTCAAGGATAAGTAGTAGATGTGGACTTCTTCACTATTATGCATTTATGGCAAACGCGAATGTGAACATGATACTGACTTTTTTGGTTTTTTACAATTTTTTTTTCACTTTTATGGATATTTTTCAAAGTTACTTTTTTTTAATCTATTTATTTATTTATAAAAAATAAAACTATATATAAAAAAAAACATATTTTTTTTGTAATTTATATTAGATCATCTCCAGATAATTTTTTTTAAAAAAAGTATTGTGTATATTATTTATATTTTATTTGCTTGGTGTTATTGAGATACTTTTTGACAGAAGAAAATGAATGGTGGCAGGGGACGATCTTTCGTAGAAAGAAGAGAGTCGTACATTCATTTAATTGGGGGCGTATGTGCAAAGGTAAAAGTTTTTATTCTTGACAATTATGTTTACTGAAAAAAATAAAAAAAAATAATTTTTAAAAATATATAAAATATATTTAATTAAATTTTAATAAAAATAAAATATTATTAATTATTTCTCAATTTTATTAATATTTTTAATAAAAATAAAATATTATTAATTATTTTTATATTTATATTATTTTAAATTATTTTTTAAAATTAAATAATATTATTTTATTATTTTATATATTTCAAAAATATTTTTATTTTGTTGTCAACTTTTTATTTTATTTTTATATTATTTAAAGTATATTAAACATAAAAAAATAATATAAATTTTATTCTTTTTATCATTTTTTTTACAATATTTTATTTCATTTTATTTTATTTTAAATTCTCTTTTCTATTTTTTTTGTGCCACCAACCAACTGTGAAACGACTTAAATTTGACCAACAAAACAACTGCGTACAAATCAATATTTAAATTTGACAAAAAAGGAAAAAATAAAAATAAAAGGGCTGGTGTGAGCATAAAGTAGAGAAAAGGGTGGACAGTCTTATGTTGTCATTATTGCCACTATTCCTCTATTTTTTTATATCCCAATTCCCATTATTTTTAAGTAATTAACCACCAATTATCTATGAGTAATCACCCATTATCTTTTACTTTCTTTTCTTTCTTTCTTTTTTCCGTAAGAATTTCATGGCAGGGTACAAAAAGATCCAGAGCCATATAGATGGTTAAGTGATGAGAAGGGTAAATATAAATAAAATTAAGTTAAAAAAGTAATTTAAATAAATTACAATTACATTCATAATAGAAAAAATAATAAGGTTAGTAAATTAAAAATAAATACCATAAAATAAAATAAAAATAATTACAAAATAAATGTTATAATAAATAAATAGCTAAGCACAAATACATAAAAAATTTAGAACACAAAAATTGAAAAAAAAATTTAAAATTAGGAAATTTTTCTATAATTATTAAATATAATTTTACCAATATTGTAGATAAATTAACGAGATAATTTTATAAGTTAATCAAATGAAAAAGACACTTGATTAGAAGAACAAGAAAATAAAAAATTTTAATATATCAATCCTCAAAAAATATTTAATAAATATGAATTTATATTATGTGAATTTTAAATAATATTTAATTAATTAAATATTATATTTTGTGTCCAAATCAATATCTATTATTTTTAAGCATAAAAACAAGGTTACTTTCACCTTGAAGTTGAGACTCTTTAGTTTTGATCTCTATCTTAAAAGATGAATCATAATTTAAGAATTTAAAAAACTGCTCATAATAAAAATTGAACATATGTCTTACGAATAAAATATTTTAATTTATCAATTGAATCAATTTTCTTTAAGTCCTGTTTGATTATTAACTAAAAAAATTATAATTAAAATTATATTTTGTACAATACGAAAAGAAATTATTATGTTCAATATAAAAAATATTTATTAAAAATTATATATATATATATATATATATATATATATATATATATATATATATATATATATATCTATCTATCTTAAAATTTCATTAAAACATAGAAGGCAACTTATGCAATTCAAATTTACAACAGTATTAACATTTTGAAAGTTTTTGCATGATGGTTTTCAAAAGAAATTTGCAAAATGAATGGTGTTCGGGGATGCTCTTTCATGGAAAGAACAGAGACATTATTGTGATGGCCTACAAGAGATTGAAAATGGCATCATTCAATGATGGGATTAAGAGCTGGCTAATATTGACTTCCTGACTGTTAATGAAACACTTTTTGTATAATAGGCAAAAAATCATATTTGCAAAACGAATAGTGGTTGGAAGGCACTTTCGTAGCAAGAACAGAGATAAAACTATGGCGGCCTACTAGATTCAAAGTGGTATCATTTTATGATGGCATTAACTAGCAAGAATGTTATGTGATATGTTGCTTAAATTGTCTACAAAATAATGTAAAATTTTAATAAATTAGAACATCTATGAATATTTTATTAAGTCTTATACTATAATAATTTTAAAATGAGGTAACATGCTCTTATTTTAATTATTTTTATATTTAAAGAAAAGAAAAGAATTTTATTTTATATTATTAAAAAATTTGAAATAATATTTATTATTTATAAGTCATAGTAATTTGATAAAGAAATATTTTTTATTATTTATTAAATTTAAAATTAATTCATGCATCATTTAATTAAAGTTGATAGGAATATGCGAAATTTATATTCTCTCTGCAATAGGTGGTTTTGAGTAATGTGCACTCGTGCATTCGTTACTAACGTCCACTCTGTTCCAACTGGGATTCACAGCTAGCAAATGTGACCATTCGTTACTAATCCGCATTACACCTCAGCATTTATATATGTAGATGATATTATCATAACTGGTTCTTCTTCAGAAGCCATTACTCAGCTGATCTCCCAACTTCATCATACATTCTCTCTGAAAGACCTAGGAAAGCTTCATTTCTTTCTTGGTATTGAGGTTCAGCATCTTCCTGATGGGTCCATCCATCTATCTCAAGCCAAGTATGCCCGTGAGTTACTAGCAAAAGCTCAAATGGAGTCCTGCAAACCTTGTTCTACTCCAATGACTGCTGGACTGAAGTTGTCAGCTTATCAAGGCACACCGATCCCTGACCCACTGCTTTATCGGTCAATTGTGGGTAGTCTACAATATCTCACCATCACGAAGCCTGAACTTTCATTCTGTGTTAACAAAGTTTGTCAATTTATGGCAACTCCACTCGACACTCACTGGACAGCTGTTAAAAGGATCCTCCGTTATGTCCAAGGCACCATTTCTTATGGCCTTCTGCTCAAGAAATCACCTTCCCTGCAGCTTTTTGGTTTCTGTGATGCTGATTGGGGAAGTGACCCTGATGACCGACGTTCCACCTCAGGCTCAGCCATTTTCCTTGGCTCTAATCTTGTTTCGTGGAGCTCAAAGAAACAAGCGTTAGTTTCCCGTAGCAGCACTGAAGCTGAATATCGCAGTCTAGCCCTCACACTTCAAGAAATGTTGTGGCTCAATTCTCTTCTCCAGGAACTTCATGTTTCTTTAGTTTCCAAGCCACAAATTTACTGTGACAACCTCAGCACTGTCCTGCTCACTGCCAACCCCATTCTTCATGCTCGCACCAAACACATTGAACTTGATCTCCACTTTGTACGAGAAAAGGTTCAAGCTCAGGAGATTTTTGTTAGTCACATTCCTGCATCGGAACAAACTGCAGATGTCTTAACAAAGGCAGTTTCAAGTTCACTCTTTCACATCTTCAGAGACAAACTCAGAGTCACTGCTTCACCTCTGAGTTTGCGGGGGGATGAAAGGAAACCCTCATCACGTGCGTGTTAGTTCATCACATGCATATCAGTTATCACATAGATAACTGAATATAGTTATACACACTCATGCAGCTATAGTATATAAATGCTCTGTATACGTAAACACAAGAAAATAGAAAATACAACAGAATGATTCATTCCTCTTGTTTCTTATCTCTCTCATTTTCTGCACTTTAGTTTCTCTAAACTCTTACAACGAGGAGGGTTCATAAGATACTAATTTAATAAAAATCCTATTTTTTTTTTAGTTTGTTCTATTTTTGACATAAAAATACATCAACGTACATAGACTGATTTGTATATATAAGGCCCCAAAGTAATAAAGTGATGTGTGTATTGGCCGATTTAATCCATCAGCTCAATTAATCGATTTTTAATAATTTTATTAAAAATTGAGATTCACATCAATGCGTCATGTGTAAATTTTATAATTCAGCCAAACTCGATTCAACTCAATAAAAAAAGACAACAACGGGATTCTGAATTTTAATGTATTTTTTTATATTATAAAATTAAAATATCTTTCAACTCAACTAACTCAACCGAAATCGATATAACTCCCATTTTTAGGTTCAAAATATGGATCAGTGAGGTGTTAATTTTTCAATCTAAATATTTTAATCAGGTTGAATTTATGGTTTAACATAACTAATGCTCACTCCTAAGGCAGTTGATGTTGATTCAATGGCACAGTCAGATCTAAGTTCAAAAATTATATATAGTTAAAATAATAAATAATTTTATTATTAAAAATATGTGATTAAATTATAATTTATTTTAAACAATATTATAGTTCATTATTATTATTGTTATAATAATATTTATACAATCCTGCAGTTCACACATGTCAAAGCACTAATATATATGTCTAAATGTTATCTTAATCCCATTAATAACATTAGAAGATTATAAAATTATTCTAGGTATAAATGAAATGAAATATTCTTTTAACAATGAAATAATTCATAATTATTCACATTCACAAATTTAATTATACTATTTTATTTTTATATAAATGACAGTTTATCTTATTACAGTTTAGTATAAAATCATTTTTTTTGGCCATTTAAAAGTGTGTTATTTAATTTAATTTTAATATTTTATATTATTACTTAATCATCTTATATTAATGAAAATGATCAAATGCATGTTAAAAAGATAAACCATTTCATTATCAAAAGATGGTTTCGATTATTAAACGTAATTGATTAAATTATAATTTATTTTGAAAAATATTATATTGAATTATAATAATAATAATAATAATAATAATAATATTTTCCCAATCCTGTATATAACACAGATCAAACACTAATTTATATGTCTAAATGTTATTTTAATCCAAGTAATAACATTACAAAATTATAAAATTATTCTAAATATAAATCAAATATAATTTTAACAATAAGATAATTTATGATTTTAAAAATTTTCACAATTAATTATAATAATTAGGAGTGAAAAAATAACCCTACTATGAAATTGTTGACAGTATAAATTAAATATATTCAAAAAGAAAATATATAGTGTATCATGTCACACATTCACGTGATTAGTTATATTAAAATTAAAATTAAAAATACTTTAGAGTTATTAAGTAGTAATTAAAATATTATTAAAATTTAAATGATGCACTTTAAATTATGAAAAGATAAATGAATTTTGGACCAGACTGCATGAAATAAACTGCAATTTAACCTTTGTTTTTACTGATAAGTCTATCACATAAGAAAAGAAAAGTAAAAAAAGAAAAAGGTTATTGGAATTAAACCCAAATATCAAGCTAACCTCAATCTTGCACCTTGTGAGTTATCAACTCCTTAATATTTTATTCTTAATTTTTATTATTAAATAAATATGACTACATCGTAATTTATAAGTGGTTTTATCTAAACTCAATTTTGGGAATATTTTGAGAATTTTTTATTGTGTTTCTTTTTTCAAATTTACCATTCAAATTTATAGAGTAATATATAGCTCAATTAATTAATTATCATTGATCGTACTACCTGATTGTCTTTTGACTTAAATTTATCATTGGTATTGAAATTTCAAATTTCGTTTATGAAAAGGAATAATATTTAAATTTTAAAAGTGGCTATTAATAAGAGAAATTTGTTAAAATTATAAATTAATTAGTATGAAGAAATTCTTCTAGTTCAAAAGCTTTCTTTTTTTTTTTTGGTATAAGGAATAACGCACGGATTAACTTAAAATAGAACGGAGTGTTGAAACATCCCACATATCATTGAAAAAGTAACTAAACTACAACATCTATAAAAATAACAAACAAATAATTTGATTTTTGTATTTATAAATTTATTTAATTTTAATTTTTAAATTTTTAAAATTTATAGATTAATTTTTGAAAGTATCAAATTTGTTGTATATGAATTTCTAAAATATTTAACAATTAATATTTTTAAAGACTAATTTTTATATTTAATAAAATTTAAAATTTAAAATTAAATAAATATACAAATTCATATATTAAATTGTCTCAGAAAATGATAACACAACGTCTAGCGCACACACACACACACTGCTACATGATACATGAATATACATATTTTCCTTAGTTGAATGGAACACTGCATTGGCACTCTTCATTCTTCCTCCACTTAAAGTTCAAGCACCGAAAATGTACGTCGGATAATAGTGGCAGGGCAGGTTTAATTGAAATTGAAGTTATTTTTAAATAATTGAATAACTTTTATAGGATGAATTTTTTACAAAATCTATCGCTAAATTAAAATTTCTAATTATGAATGTCATATTCACAAAATTTTGCACTGATTTAACATTATTTGGTACTCCATCAATTTTTTTTAATAATTAACTATAATTTTAATAGAAACAAAAATAACTATTCGATTACACATTTATTGTTGTCCAATTTTTTTTTAAAAAAATTGATATGAAAGATTAGCATAGTAATTACTTATAATCCAATAGTTGAATTAAAAAAAAAATCATATTTTATAGTCAGATATCGATATATGTAAGAATGCAAATTCTCACACAAATATCAGTTTGAAGATTTTAAATGCATATGTCAAAACTCTAAATATATCTTAAATGCATATGTCAAAATTTGAAGATTTTATATTATATACTCTTAATATGTTTCAATTTTTATAAATTTATTATTAAGTGAGCATAAAATATTAATAAACAGACTTATAATATTTCACGTAATTTTTTTTGACAAAAAAAAAGTGAGAAACAACAAACCTAATTATAAAATAAATAAAAAGTAAAACTTAATAATAAGCTCATTGTACCAAAAACCACCCAATAAGTCAGACCATAGGCTTAGGCCTAACAAGAGGCAAGCCGAAGTGCTACGTCATAATAAGTCATAATGCATCATCCGCGGGATTGAAGCTAACTTCAGTCTTCTCTATCGCTGTTAGCTTTGGCTACTCGCCTTCTATTTCTCCGACTCCTATTGGAAATGGATCATTTGTTGTGCAAAAAACACAACAGATCGTGCTTTTTGCCAAATTTAGATAGTGTTTTGAGTGTAGTTTTTTTAAAACTAAATTTGAATAATTTTATTACATTTTGAGACAACTTTGCAAAATATATGTGAATCTTTTGTTGTGCAAAAAGCAGAGTAAAGCATCCTGTGTTCAAAATGGCATCGTTTTGGGTGCAATTATTTTTTTCCAAAGTTAAATAGAATTTTGGGTGTATATATATATTTACCAAATTTAGATAGATTTATTGTGTTTTGAAACATAAGGTTACAAAGTAGAAGAGTTTTTTTTTGTCACATTTGGATAATTTCATAAAAAGATAATGTTTTTGCACTGCGACACCTAAAGAAATAAAAGGACCTTACCAAAATTTTCAAAAATTAACACTAAAACGTCTTAAATAAATTTGAACATAGAACTTAATACTTAATAAAATTATTTATTAAAGAAGTTATCTTTATTTTAATAACGTTAGTTTCCATTGCACAATACTATCATCCGTGAAACTACTTAAATTTGACCAACAAAACAACTGCGTACAAATCAATATTTAAATTTGACAAAAAAAAAAAAAAGGGCCGGTGTGAGCATAAAGTAGAGAAAAGGGTGGACAGTCTTATTTTGTCATTATTGCCATACATGTAAAATAACGAAGTTGCTATGGAACCCGTGTCCGATCGGCATGTTACCCGGAGCCGTCGGCACATCTGGTTGTCTTCCTGTGCTCGATGGTATTGATAAAAGAAAAAGTAATATTCAAGAATCAGAAAAGGAAAGTGACTTGGAAACTGAGCAAAGATTGTGGCAGGAGAGATGCCACTTTGGACCTCCAGCTACTTACTTGATAATTCGACCATGATGTATTATAAATTGCCAATGGAAGGTGAGAAAGGATATCAAATGGTAGATGGAGTTTGGAAGAGAGTTAGGGAGGAAGAGCTGCAAGATGTTGAATCTTCTGTGAGGATTTTAGTTTAATAACTGCTTTGCTTTTGTCAAGCTTTATGGAATTAATAGGCGTTTTATTTGATTTTTTTTTTTGGTAGATGTTGGTTTTGAAATGATGGTGCGATTATATCTTCTAGGATTTCATCTTTCTTTTTTTTCTCCCTTAAAAGATGTAAAATTGATGCTAATCTTCCCCTTGTTTCTTTCATCAGTTTAAGGAAGGCAATAGTAAGGATTCCTGCCACTATTCCTCTATTTTTTATATCCCAATTCCCATTATTTTTAAGTAATTAACCACCAATTATCTATGAGTAATCACCCATTATCTTTTACTTTCTTTTCTTTCTTTCTTTTTTCCGTAAGAATTTCATGGCAGGGTACAAAAAGATCCAGAGCCATATATATGGTTAAGTGATGAGAAGGGTAAATATAAATAAAATTAAGTTAAAAAAAGTAATTTAAATAAATTACAATTACATTCATAATAGGAAAAATAATAAGGTTAGTAAATAAAAAATAAATACCATAAAATAAAATAAAAATAATTACAAAATAAATTTTATAATAAATAAATAGCTAAGCACAAATACATAAAAAATTTAGAACACAAAAATTGAAAACAAATTGAAAAAAATTTAAAAATTAGGAAATTTTTCTATAATTATTAAATATAATTTTACCAAAATTGTAGATAAATTAACGAGATAATTTTATAAGTTATTCAAATGAAAAAGACACTTGATTAGAAGAACAAGAAAATAAAAAATTTTATTTATTTTTTAAAAATTTTAATATATCAATCCTCAAAAAATATTTAATAAATATGAATTTATATTATGCGAATTTTAAATAATATTTAATTAATTAAATATTATATTTTGTGTCCAAATCAATATCTATTATTTTTAAGCATAAAAACAAGGTTACTTTCACCTTGAAGTTGAGACTCTTTAGTTTTGATCTCTATCTTAAAAGATGAATCATAATTTAAGAATTTAAAAAACTGCTCATAATAAAAATTGAACATATGTCTTACGAATAAAATATTTTAATTTATCAATTGAATCAATTTTCTTTAAGTCCTGTTTGATTATTAACTAAAAAAATTATAATTAAAATTATATTTTGTACAATACGAAAAGAAATTATTATGTTCAATATAAAAAATATTTATTAAAAATTATATATATATATATATATATATATATATATATATATATATATATATATATAAATATATCTATCTATCTTAAAATTTCATTAAAACATAGAAGGCAACTTATGCAATTCAAATTTACAACAGTATTAGCATTTTGAAAGTTTTTGCATGATGGTTTTCAAAAGAAATTTGCAAAATGAATGGTGTTCGGGGATGCTCTTTCATGGAAAGAACAGAGACATTACTGTGATGGCCTACCAGAGATTGAAAATGGCATCATTCAATGATGGGATTAAGAGCTGGCCAATATTGACTTCCTGACTGTTAATGAAACACTTTTGGTATAATAGGCGAAAAATCATATTTGCAAAACGAATAGTGGTTGGAAGGCACTTTCGTAGTAAGAACAGAGATAAAATTATGGTGGCCTACCAGATTCAAAGTGGTATCATTTTATGATGGCATTAACTAGCAAGAATGTTATGTGATATGTTGCTTAAATTGTCTACCAAATAATGTAAAAATTTAATAAATTAGAAGATTTATGAATATTTTATTAAGTCTTATAATATAATAATTTTAAAATGAGGTAACATGCTCTTATTTTAATTATTTTTATATTTAAAGAAAAGAAAAGAATTTTATTTTATATTATTAAAAAATTTGAAATAATATTTATTATTTATAAGTCATAGTAATTTGATAAAGAAATATTTTTTATTATTTATTAAATTTAAAATTAATTCATGCATCATTTAATTAAAGTTGATAGGAATATGCGAAATTTATATTCTCTCTGCACTAGGTGGTTTTGAGTAATGTGCACTCGTGCGCACATGCGTGCACATGGCCTTGCATTTGTGCGTGTTTTTGTGTGCGCACGCGTGTACATGTAAATATAAAAAACCTAATAATTTATAATAATTCTGTATTATTCAAAAATAAAAAATTAAGACTAAGGATATAATATTTTTTTAAAAAACCATTTTGTATATTTATATTTCCTAATACTTGCCATTATTGAAATGTTTTTTGGACAAAATAAAAAAATGATATTCGCAAAATGAACAGTGGCAGGCAGGGAGAGGTTCTTTCATAGAAGGGAGAGAGAAATTATTATGGGGGTCCACGACATCGAAATTAATATAATTTTGGGATGGGATTTCTTGGCTGTCGTGCACTTTTTCTCCTGGCTCAAGGATAAGTAGCAGATGCGGACTTCTTCACTATTATGCATTTATGGCAAACCTGAACGTAAACATGATACTGACTTTTTTTTGTTTTTACAAAATTTTTTTTCACTTTTATAGATATTTTTCAAAGTTACAATGAACACTTACTTTTTTTAAATCTATTTATTTATTTATAAATTATAATTTATATTGGGGCATCTCCAGATAAAATATTTTTTAAAAAGCATTGTGTATATTTATATTTTATTTGCTTGCTGTTATTGAAATGCTTTTTAGGCAGAAAAATGAACGGTGGTAGGAGAGGCTATTTCGAAGAAATAACAAAGACTTTATTATTTTTTAACTCGTCATTTGCTAGTTGTTATTGAAATACTTTTTCGTGATATTTTCATAATAAATATGATTTCTAAGAATGTGGTCTGGTATAAGAATATTTGATTTTGTGAACGAAGCACTTCTTAAATCTTTTATTTAAATAACAGTTGATGTTACAAAATTTAAATACAAATATCTCTATAACGTTCATCTTACTCTAAGTATGGAGCATACTAATTGGTAATTGCCCGTTTTGATGATTTCTTTATCCAAAATTCAAAATTGTTTTCAGAAAAATGAAACATAGTTGCTTTTACAAAATTAAATGGTTACAATGCTAGAATTCACGCTTTTTTAATAGAAAATATAGGGTAAATGAAGACTACTCCGTTGAAGACTTAAATATATCACAAGTTTTAATGATAATAATATTTATATATTATCTATTAAAAAAGACTGTTAATAATAAGAGTCGAATTTAAATTTTATAAATAAAGTATTTCGATCTTACTAACAAGTGTTACTTGATATAATGTTCAAATATAAATTACAACTGTGTTTGAAAAAGAGAACAACCAAACAAAGTTGTTAAAGAATAATTCATTACAAGAAAAGCGGAGAATGGCGACGGGTGTTTAACGACGGTCACAAAAAATGGTCTCTAAAGTCAAGTTTAACGACGGTTTATGAACCGTCGTTAAAGTTAGACACCTAACGACGGTTTTCCAAAAAACCGTCGTGAAATACGGACGGTTAATATTCAACCGTGGTCACCTGCGCCGAAGGGAAATATTTGACGGATTTAACGACAGTTCTAGTAACAACCGTCATTATTTCACGACGGTTTAATTAAAACCGTCGTTAAGTTATAATGTTCGGAATTCGGACCGTTACTCGATGTCGTATAGTTTAACGACGGTTTTAGGAAAAACCGTCGTTAAACTACACGTTACGACGGTTCTTTGTAGTAACCGTCGCTAAACCCATTTAGCGACGGTTTTTGGTCGGTTTAACGACGGTTAATAACCGTCGTTAAACCGCGCGTTCGTCTATAAATTGAGAGGTCCCCTTTGTTTTTCTTACAACAGTTTCTTGATAGATTATTTTTACATAATATACTCTCTGAAATTATTTGTTGTGCTTTTCAAGTTTTTTTACTGTGGTGTTCTCTCCGACGTGGTTTATTTACTCTCAAGGTATGTCATTTAATTTTTTAATTGTATTTGATTAATTTTTTTTTATATTGTATGTTCAAAATATTTTCTTATATTATTTTTTATTTTATTTTGTGAAGATATTGTGACGTTGGGACGACACTTTAATTTTGATTTTTGTGCGTTATTTATTTGAAATCATTTTGAATGTATGTAATTTAATTAATTAGATTTTGAATGAATTTATTTCAAATTATTATATGTTAGATTGAGATAATATTAGATATTTTATTTACTTACTACTTTTGTTATAAATATATTTGTCATTGTGATGTATATTATTGTATGAATCAATTTTAAAATTTGTGTTATTTTTGTGATATTTATGATGTTTATTATTATAATATATAGCATGTTCGTTGAAAACATGTAAGGAGAAATACATTTATATAATAATATAAATATAGTAGCTAAATTGAAGTGTGTAATTGATTAGATAAAATAAATAGAGTAAGAATTGAAAACAATTTTTTACAAATTGTGACACTAATTTAAAAATATACGTATATTTTAATAAAAATTTAAGAAATATATATAATATTATTAATTTAGTATAAAATGATAGTAAATTTTGTTTTAAATACAAGTTATTTACTGTTTTTCAAATATTATTAAAATTAATGTAAATAAATTAAAAGTAGTTATTATATTGATAAACGTATTTAAATAATATACATCAATTAATAATAGTCAAATTATATTACAGTTGTTAATAAAATAGTAAAATATTTATTCAGGTGATGAGATAAAATAATAAATATTAATAAATAGACAAAATTAGTATTAAGAATTATTTTTAAAAAAATAAAACTCATTTAAAAATACACATAATTTTTAAAACATGAAAACAAATTTACAATAACATAATTTTAATATGTATGCTAGTAGTGTAATAATTTTTAATGAATTAATAATAACATAAATTGAAAGTAGTTATTATATTGATAAACGTATTTAATTAATATTCCTAAATTAATAATAGTCAAATTATCTTACAGTTATTAATAAAATATTAAAATATTTATTCAGGTGATGAGATAAAATAATAAATGTTAATAAATAGACAAAATTAGTATTATGAATTAGTTTTAAAAAAATAAAACTCATTTAAAAATACACATAATTTTTAAAACATGAAAACAAATTTACAATAACATAATTTTAATATGTATGCTAGTAGTGTAATAATTTTTAATGAATTAATAATAACATAAATTGAAAGTAGTTATTATATTGATAAACGTATTTAATTAATATTCCTAAATTAATAATAGTCAAATTATCTTACAGTTGTTAATAAAATATTAAAATATTTATTCAGGTGATGAGATAAAATAATAAATGTTAATAAATAGACAAAATTAGTATTATGAATTAGTTTTAAAAAAATAAAACTCATTTAAAAATACACATAATTTTTAAAACATGAAAACAAATTTACAATAACATAATTTTAATATGTATGCTAGTAGTGTAATATTTTTTAATGAATTAATAATAACATAAATTGAAAGTAGTTATTATATTGATAAACGTATTTAATTAATATTCTTAAATTAATAATAGTCAAATTATATTACAGTTGTTAATAAAATAATTTTAATATGTATGCTAGTAGTGTAATAATTTTGAATGCACTTTATTGTTACCCTAGATTCTCTATTAAAGAACTAACAAGATTTTATATGTAATTGAATAGAATTATTCTTGAATATATGGCCCTTATATGGGCCATAGATTTTATTTTTTTAAATAGGGAATTGAAATTTCAATTCTTTATCTGAATTCGTTAGAATTTTTACCATGTAAATACTATAATTGAAATCTTTGCGGCAGCTGTAAAATAATATTTTAATTTTTTGCTGCTAGTGCTTTTTCCTTTCCAAAAAATTTACATTCGTAGAAATTCGATCATGAAGCTCATTATTTTAATTAATTACACTAGATTCTCTATTAAGGAACAAACAACATCTTAAATGTAATTGAGTAGAATTATTCTTCAATATATGGCCCTTGTATGGGCCACTGATTTTACCTTTTCAGATAGGGAATTGGAAATTTCAATTCCCTATAAGAGTTCGTTAGAAATTTTACCATGTAAATACTGTAATTAAAATTGCAACGGCAAATGTAAAATCATAATTCAATTTTTTTCCTGCTAGTGGCTGTCTTTTCCAAAAAATTCAGATTCGTAGAGATTTGATCATGAAACTCATCCTTTTAATTAATGACAATAATAAGTTGCGTCATAATCTTGACGTAATACATATTGAGAAAAATGTCTGCGATAACATCATTTACACTTTACTTAATGATTTCGGCCGTTCAAAGGATCACGTAAACGCGCGGAAATACTTAAAGGAGTTTGGTGTGAGGCCTGAGCTGTGGCCTGATGATGGCGGTAAATATCCACCTGCTTTGTTCACGTTGACAAATGCAGGCAAGGAAGTATTTCTGAAAACACTTAAGAATGTATCTGTGCCTGACGGTTATTGCAGTAATATCTCCAGATGTATTGATGTAAGACAACGTAAGATCGGAGGACTAAAAAGTCACGACTGTCATATCCTTATGGAACAACTGTTACCATTAGCCATAAGAAAGACACTGCCGAAGTCGGTATCTGCAGTTCTGATCGAGTTTTGTTCATTCTTCCGGCAACTGTGCTCCAGATTTTTGAATGTTAATGAACTTGATCAACTTCAAAATCGAATCATTATGACGCTGTGCCATCTTGAAATGTTATTTCCGCCGTCTTTCTTTACAGTCATGGTGCACTTGACTGTACATTTGGTCATGGAAGCGAAGTTAGGAGGATCAGTCCAATATCGTTGGATGTATCCCGTCGAAAGGTAAAACATTAAAAACACAGTCTGTCCAATTTCTTGCATTATTGTTAATCCAATTTTATTCATTTAATCTATGTTATCTAGATACTTGGGTAAACTTAAATCTTTCGTGCGAAATAGAGCAAAGCCAGAAGGCTCAATAGCAGAGTCGTATATTGCAGGAGAAGTTTTGTTATTCTGTTCCAGATACATAGATGGTGTTGACACTGTCTTCAATCGTCCTCCTCGTGTGGATGATCGACCCGATGTTGGGGCGTCTGACAGGAGTTTGTTCCCACCAATAGGAAGACCAGTTGGTGGATTTGATTATTTCACCATTTCTCCCCGGGAAAAATTGCAGGCTCATCGGCATGTCTTAACAAACTGCAAAGAAGTTGATCCTTACTTACAGTAAGTTAACTCACACTTAGCTACATGATTATACAATTTTTCTTCCTGTGTAGCATTAAGTGTTTAGACAATGTTTTCTCAACAGGGAATTTAGAGACTATGTACGGCATAGTTTAAGAAGTCGGACGCGATCATCTACCGAGATAGACAAAAAAGTCCACAGAGAATTTGTCTCTTGGTTTTCGCGTCGTGTAAGTATTTCAACATGGTCACATTTAATTGATATGTTAAATATGAGTACAACTCATCCTGTATTCGTTTTCCAGATCGCAAATGATGCCGATGGATCGCAGTGTGCTGATTTAAAATATCTCGCACTTGGTCCACTAGATAGAGCACGTCGATACAGTGCTTACAATGTCAATGGATTCAAATTTCAAACTTTAGAGCGAGACCAAGGGATGACATCTTAAAATAGTGGAGTTTACGATACTTTCGGGACGAGGAGTTATGCAAGTACTAGTGATACGAATATGCAATTTGGTGGCGTCCCGTATTATGGAAAACTATTGGACATTGTCGAGTTAAACTACCATGGCCATTTTACAGTCGTATTATTTAAGTGTATGTGGGCCAACATAACTACAACGAGAGGAATTGCAATTGATGACTTCGGGGTGACATCGGTTGATTTTTCTCGGTTGATTCACACTGGTGAAAATGATGATGACGAACCATATATCCAGGCATATGAGGCTCATCAAGTATACTATGTACAAGATGAGTTGGACAAGAACTGGAGTATAGTAATGCATTTAAAACCCCGTGACTTATACGAGATGGGTGATGAAGATGAAAATCTTATATACGAGAGCGATCTGTTACACACGCAAAATTTAGAAAGATTGTTTCCAGAAGAAGAAGTTAATTTATGCTTGTTACGGTATTAGTTTTGTTGTTGCCGCCTATTTATATATATTTTAGACTACTTATAATTACTGTACTATTTTATTTATTTTCATCACTTTTATTAGGCAAAATTTATTTTATAATTGTTTTATTACTTTCATTTTGCCAGTAGCGGTGACGATGAAGAAGGTTAGATTAGACATGGCAGGGGCGTCCAGTTCTCAGACTCACACGCCCCGTGGGGCGGTCAGTGAGGGCGGAGAGCCCATTATGGAGTCGGAGGCTGCCGCATCATCAGTCCCTCTTAGCGACTCCCAGCCACTGGATTCGCAGGCCATCCCCTGCACACTGCCCCCACTCGACGCTCAGGATCCGGATGACGATTATTCGTTCGATTTTGAGGCTATCTTTGGCGGTGTAGAGGCGGAGCATAAGCCCGGTGAGCAGGAGCGCAGACGCAGGAGGAGTTGGACAGTTGATGTAGTTGGTGAGTATTGTAATCATGTACACTTTATGCGCTTAATAATTTTGTTTTTGTAATATAATATATAATTGTCACTAATTATTTTGATAGACGGGACCGGGCACACGACGTCCAGACAGTTGACTGTCCACGACGTATGGGCCCTGCCTGAGCAGTCAAAGGTGGTTGTCCAATTCAACGACAACCACCAGCCTATCGGAGACAGTGGCGGTTTGCTCGGTGTCTTCCTCGGCACCATCGGGGATAACTTTCGCTTATTCCCGATCTCTTACAGGGATTGGAGGAGCATTCCTCAGCAGTCGAAGACGAATGTCTTCGTAAATAATATTCAGGTATGAAAACATATATCTTTTGTAATTAATTATATTTATTCGTAATTTATATATTATTTATGTGTAACTAATTTTTTAATTTCGTTTGCAGACACATTTTATTGTGACGGATCAACACAAGAAACTGATCATGCAGTCGCTAGGAGCGAAATGGAGAGCAGCACGATACAATACATTTCGCCTGACGTACGATGGTACGAAGACCAGAGATCAGTTGCGGAGTGAAGTCCCGACAGGCATCCCACCTGATCAGTGGACAACTTTCGTAGACTATCGCCTAGACGCGAAGTCTAGGGTAAGTTTTTAATAGATATATTTTTAAAATTTAACTTTTAAATATTGTCACTAATTATTTTTCCTATGTGATTAATTAGGATGTGGCTGCGAAGAATAAACGGAACAGAAGACAGCTAACAATGCCACACACTGCTGGATCGAAGAGCCTTGCACGCAAAAAGGCGGAGATGGTAAGTTTAAATCTATAAATATTTTGTTTTTTTAAATGTTTATAAGACTATAATCATAAATTGATTGATTAAACATTTTAATATTCAGGAGATTGAGCTTTAGGGTCCAGTGACTCGTGGTGATGTATGGACGGCAGCTCATAAAAGAGCTGACAGATCGTACATCAACGACGAAGCTCAGGCTGTTGCGGTGGGTAATAAAATCTTATCAACCTTAAGTGGATAATTATTTAATTTTTAATAATTTTTAATATTATTAATTTTCTGTTATTGAATGTTAGGAGAAAATTACTTCGATCCAGTAGGAGGACAGCTCGTCCCAAGAGCTCTCGACGGCCGATTCACTTGCGAGAGCTCTTGGCACTAAGGAGCACTCCGGCCGCGTTCGAAGATTTGGGTTGGGTGTTTCCCCAACTCAAGTCTTCGGTCGTAGTTCGTCTGGGTCGAACTCACAGTCTGGGCCGTCATACCACGACTTACAGAGTGAGGTGGAGCGCCTGAAGACAGCTATGCAGGAGCGGGACGTCGAGCAGCAGCGCCTGAAGACAGCTATGCAGGAGCGAGACGCTGAGCTCCAGCGACGAGATGCTGAGCTCGCAGCACGCCAAGCACAGATGGAGGCTGCTATGACGTTCCTGCTACAAAAATTTCAGGGTCAGCTGCCACCTGAAATTTCAGGACCTCATAGTCCCGGACACAGGGTAACATTTTAATACATAAAAATTGTTGGTATAATTTTGTTTATTTTAATAACATTCAAAATTTTCACAAACAAAATTGATTTTTCAGGACCCCAGCGATCGTGGTAGTGGGCATCAGCGTGATCAGCATCCGTAGGGTCCAGAAACTTGATTTAGTTATTATATTTGTATATGTAATTTCGTCACATTTGTTACTATTAATTTTCTGTATATAAATTTTTTTTATATACAGATTCATTATAATTCAATAATTTATGCATCTTTAGTATTTAGTTAATAATTTAAACGTTTAATTATTATATGATTAAATAAAATATATAAAAATTAATTTAAAAAATATTAAAAATAAAAATTAATTTTTATTTTACATAAAAATTTAATAATCAAAACAGCATTAGTAGTATTATGAATAGTATAAAATATTATATTTTAAATTATAAATAAAATTGTTATAAAATTTTTAATTAATTTTATTAATAAAAAATTAAAAAATAAATAAAAATAACGACGGTTTTTGCTCAAAACCGTCGTTATAATTAAAAAAAAAACGAAATAACGACGATTTTTTGTTAAAAATCGTCGTTATAATTAAAAAAAAAAGATATAACGACGGTTTTTGTGAAAAACCGTCGTTATATTTAATTTTACTAATTAAAAATTAAAATAATAAATAATTATTAACGGCGGTTTATAACCGTCGCTATGTCTGGTTTAACGACGGTTTTTATAACCGTCGTTAAACCAGACATTGTGACGGTTATTCCCACGGTTGATAAAACCGTCGTTAGACCTAGAGTTCCACGACGGTTTACAAACCGTTGTTAATGGGTTTAACGACGGTCGGAACCGTCGTTAAACCTACTAAAAAACTGCCGTAATACCGCAGTTTTGTTGTGGTGATCTAAGCACAAGAGATTGTCAATGTGTAGTGATTAATTCTTTTTTCTATCAATTACACCACCATTACTCTTTTTTAAAATGCTCTACAGAAGTTGAACCAAATATCTTTCTTTCCTAGGAAGAAAAAAAAAAGAAAAAGAAATATAATGTTCCTCTCTAAAGCATAAGATTGTCAATGCGTAGTGATTTTTTTTTCTGAGATTAAAACTATATTTTATTTCTTTATATGAGAGTATATTAATTTGTTCCCACAAAGATTTTTTATTTTATTTTATTACCTTAAAGTTTAATTTTACATCACTTCCATCTTGAACTTCATTTATTTTAGAAGTTAACAAAGTTAATAATATGAAAGTTTTTGAGTGATCTGACATTCTCAATATGTTTCTCTTCTCATAGAAGAGGATCCAATCACCTAGATTTATAGTATATATTGATCAAAATGTCATTTTTTAATGACTTATAAGAAAGAAAGCCTGTTGAGAGTATTACATCACTAACTAACATAACACACCACTAAAATATATCAACATCAATAACTTTATTAATTAAAACTAGATGGATAAATATAAGTAATACAAAATTGAACTTTAAAGTGATAAACAGAAACAAATTTTTTTGATAGAACAAATTGATTCTACATCTATTTTTGAAGGATTAAAATATAATTTTACTTTTTTTATATATATATACGAACTTTCATTTTAATACTAAGTATTTGCATCGCTCAAATCTACTTACAAAATTTCTCAGAATAAAGGGAAAAAAAAAAAAGCAAGGTTAATGGTGACTAGCTCTGCAAATCTAACCATTTTTGGTTGTTTTCAAACTCCAGTATAAAAACACTTTCAAGAAAAAGACAATGAAGATATGACTGAAAGTTCCACCAAATATGTGGGACCATCCAAAAGAGATAATGTGATATTGTAAACCTAATGGATAGACAAATGCATGAGAGGTGATATGAATTTTCTTCTTGTGGCTCAAATAAATGGGTTAAAGTTTTTTTTGGTAATTGTTCGTGTTATTGTGTAACGATGAAATTTTCATTACTCCATAGACGATTTTCAATATCTAAAAAAATAGGGTAATAACTAATAACACTTATAGGTGAATCTCTTAATAGTAGAATAATAATTTTAATTATTTAATTCAATTTAATAATTATAGGTCCAAAGTCTAAATTACCACTGTTTGATTTGTTGTCATAAGGCACTGCACAAGTTTACAGGAATGGTGGCACAGATAGTACGTGAGTATCACTTTATTATGATGTAGACTCCAGCTCATTCCCCCACTCAAAAAAGAAAAAGAACAGAACATGCTTGCGAAAGAAAGGAATGAGCTATTCCTTTTTCTTCTTCTTTTTTAACCATAAAAGAGAAATTAACAAGAAATCTGAACATAAATATGGATGCAGTAATAATACATCAATAGTCACTCTTCCTCCCATGCTCATATTCTTGTTGTTTGTTGATGATTTATGTATTGCTTATATGATGTTTCTCTTTGTGTCATATGATGATTCAACACTAGCTAGAGGATTCATTGATAGTAAAGCTCATGATTTTTCTGCTTTTGTATAGTTCATGTTTAGTAATGAGGAGGCTTTTAATACACTATCATTTTAACAATAGTATATTTTGAATATCAAGTGACATTTAAAATATTTGTGTTCAGTACACTGATATTCAAAATACCAAAAGACATAAACTGACATAATTTTTTGTGATATCTTATTTTATCTTAGGTAAAATTGTATTTTCTTTAATATTCTCGTCTCATCTTAAATTTGTTTGTATCTAAAGAAAAAAAGAACTTTATTTTGCAAAATTCAAGATAATCTTCTTATTGATAAGTAACAATTATTTGATAAAGAAATATTTATTTATTATTTATTAAATATAAAATTAATTTCATGCGTCATTTGATAAAAGCTAGAAGGCCTAAGTGAAATCTCTATCCTTCTTGTGCTTTGCACGCATGAGTGAGCATGTGTGTGTATGTTCAAGTAAGTACAGTGTGTGTGTATTTTGCCTGTGCATGTGAATGTACGTGTGTGATAGGAATATAATAAAAATATATATCTTGAAATTTAATTAAAACATAAAAATCAATTTAAACCATCCAAATTTATCACAGTCATAACTTCGTAAAAGCTTTTTTTATGATGCTTTTCAAAAGAAGTTGTGTCTTTAGAAAACATCCAAAGAAACGCTACAAAAAGATTTAAACAAACATAGATCAATGGCTTTTGCCGTCATAAAACACCAAAAGTAAAAGCCACAACATGCCCAAACAAACCTTAACCTTGTAACCTCCACATTTTATGGAGCCTCGAAACCAAATAAGGATGGTTGTTGCAGTAGTTACCTAACGAATAGGTATACACATTTCATATTGAGAGGTATAAATCATATTATAAAATGAATATTACACTTAAGAAGAGTGGATAGAGTGAACACTTAAAAAACACAAATTTAAAGTAAAAACAATAAACATAATAGTTAAACCTGATCGGACATGGACTTAAAAACATAATATTAAACAACTAAGAAATATCAGAACTTAAATCCAAACTCGTAAATGGACCAAAACTAAAAACAGAACTTAAATCCAGCCTCAATAAAAATTTTTTTAAATAAAAAGCAAGCTATAAGTCAGTATATAAAGAATACTAAACCAAAATAGTGTCACATACAAATGATTTCCACACACAATCACTTGAAATTATTATAAAAATATACGGTCCCAAAAAAAAGAAGAATTATAAAAAAAAATTGTATTATATAAATATTTCTAGTCTTAACAATTAAAGAAGTCACTAACAAAATTTTAAATATATTTATCTTAATCTAACAAAATGCTTAGATTCTCCGATTTTATAGGTAGGAAAAAAGAAAAAGTACATTGCATTTCAATCTTAATCTATTTTAACTCAATGGATATTTTAAAGACATGTACGTACCAAATATTAATGTCTTGATCAATAAATTTTGAATACAATAGTTACTGAACTACACTAGATGAGTTTGTTCTTTAAAACAAGTATTTGTTGGAAAACTCTTTTCGTCACAACAAAGTACTAGTCTCACCATGCATGTTAATAATCTATAAAGATATCTTAAAAAATACACACACAAAAAAATACTAATGGCTTGACATTTCATGTTATATTTATTCAAAAATAAAATAATATATTAAATTAAAAATTTCAATATCTAAATAATTTATTTTTATTTTGAGCACAATATATATATATATATATATATATATATATATATATATATATATATATATATATATATATATATATATATATATATATATATATATATATATATATATATATAACAAAGAATGTTTTTAATTAGTCCCCAATTATCTTTCTTTCTTCTCTCTTTTTAATGCAAGGCTTTCATGCCACCGGACCAAATGATCCATAGCCATCTATGCAAGAAAAAACAGACAATATTTTGGCATATTTATCATATTTAAATCCTAATTTATTATGCTTTCAATTTACTGATATATTTTAAAAGAATTTATTAGTATCCACCTATAATCTATTTATCATATACAATAAAAAAGAAGTCATATACACACACCCAAAATATTCAATAAAAACATTAAAAGCTCTACCATAATCTAAAAATAATTAATGAAATTAAAAAATTAAAGTTGTCACTAGAATTACACTGTCATATCTAAGAATTAAGTGACACTTTAAATTTTTTTCTCTTGATTCTTTTTAAACTTTGAAATTCTGATTTTATATATATAATTACCACATTTAATGGAAATATTAAAGCCTTCATAATAATTTAAAATAATTTAACAAAATTTAAAATTAAAATTATCACTAATGTTAATACTTCATCTGTTGATAAGTAGCATTCTAAATTTTTTATTTTTATTTTTGAAATTATGATATACAGCTCGACCCTAGTATATAAATATTTAATAAAATTGAAATTATAGCTTCCACTAAATTCACATGATCATTTGTTAAAGCTAGACAAGTATTTAATAAAATTGAAGATTATAGCTTCCACTAAAGTCACAATGTCATTTGTTGACAAATGACATTTTATATTTTTTTCTTTCAATTTCTTTTTTTAATTTATGAAATTCTAACCGATAAATTATATATATTAGAGTGGAAATCACATCCCATTGATTCTAGCAATGTTAATTGGCCAAAAGCTTTCAAAATTGCATTGATTGCAAACGCCTTATTCGTCAACTCTTCTATATGGACAATTTTTCCTATTCCCTTAAAGAGTTTTTTCATGGATTTCAGCTTCACTTTCATGAGAATAGATATGGCCAAGAACTTTGAGAAGCTTATCAAATAGTATCACCTTAATTAAGTACACTGAATGCATGAATACTGGGCAGCATATATGGCCGAAGAGATTTAACAGGTCAAATATTAAAGATGTTGCAAGGGAAGTGGTTGAAGTTTTTCCAAGAAAGTCTAAATATGTTTTTTGAGTAACTAGGAGGCTCAAAGATTGAGTGCGGATACGCATGCATGGATGTTTTTGCCTCATTTTGTGTTGATCAAGATCTTTCTCTCTATGATTGAAAGGGTACATAGAATGTTTTGTACATAATGTCTACAATAGGAGTCAAACTATCATTTGTTAACAAGTGGTGCTTTAGATTTTTTTCTTTTCAATTTTTTCTGATATTCTAATTAATAAATGAAAAAGAAATATAGTTATAGTGTTCGATAAAAATATTTAAAGCTCCATAATTGACGATGCAACAACTAATTTTACCAAGTACAATAAAACCTCTATAAATTAATAACTTAGGACTATGAAATTTTATTAATTTAGAGAAGTATTAATTAATCGATAAATTAATAATTTATTAATTTAAAGAGTGCTTTCTCAATCTAGGGAATATAAATTTAATTACATAAAAAATATTGTATATATCACTAATATACAATGTATATGTATAATATTTGTTGAATTAATTTTAAAAAAGTCATTGTACATATATATTTATGAAAATAAGTAAATGGTATTTATTATTTGTATTACTTAAACAATATTCATTGCATTGACTAGTTAAATAAAGTTCAATACAAGTCACTTGCATCTTTGGTTCATTGTACTAGAACTAAATACACATTCAACATATGATGATAAAGGGAATTACTATATATACAAAATAGAAAAATTTCTTAAAATCATATCCAACAATGGCTTCTCATATAAAAGTGTCTATAAATCAACAATAAATTTATATTTTACTAAGTTGTCCTAGTTATGTTTGTAATTTTAGAAAATTATTTATTTATGATATTGATAGGACTATAGATTAATACAAGAGTCTTCCTAATAAGAAAATAAATATAAGGTTAGTAAATAAAAAAATATATTTTAAAATAAGATAAGTTAATTAAAAAAATAAACGTAATAATAAATAAATAAACAAACAAAAATATAAAGATAAAAAACATAGAACAAAAAATTGAAAAATAATATATATAAGTTAAAAAAATTAAGATATTTTTTGATAATTATTAAATGTAAGTTTACCAAAATTATAGATAAATTATTGAGATAATTTTAAAAATTGATCAATTAAAAAAAGTACACTGAATAAGGAGAAAAAAATGAAAATGAAAAGTATTATTTTTTAGACAAAAGAAAAACGGTGGTTGGGGAGGTTCTTTCATAGAAAGATCAGAGACATTATTGTGATAGCTGATGTTCACTTCTTGTCTGTTAATGAAACACCTTTTGGACAAAAGACAACAACAACAAAATATTTGCAAAATGAATGGTTGTTGGGGAGACACTTTTGCAGAAAGAACAGAGACATTACCGCGTTGGCCTACCAGACTGAAAGTGGTATTATTTTCTGATAGAATTAAGCAGCCGGCTGATGTTGACTTCTTGGATGTCATGCATTTATTCACTTGGCTTAAGTTATGCTCTGACTTAAATATAATTTTAATTTTTTTTATTTTAAATATATTAGATTTAATTTCTTTATTTTTTTTCTAACAGCATAAACATAATCTTACTAAAAATAATATTTTAATACAACTAGTAAAAATAGAGAAATTTAAAATAAAAAGATTAAAAGCATGCAACTATTAAAAGAGTAGGACGAAAAGCATATTAAATTTTATTTAACCTCTTTGGTCTTTCCACGCTAAATAAGAAGTCTTATGCAATCAAACATTGATTCAATAATTCAGCTATATAATAATATTAATCATCTCTTTCCCTTCATATTTCCAAGAACCATCCCACTAAATAATTAAATGCAATTCTCACTCTGAATTTCCATGCCACACAAAATAATTCCAAATAAAGTGTTAATACCGTTTCATAGAAAGAAAAAAAAAATGATATTTGAAAATGAATGGTGGTTGGGGAGGCCCTTTCATAGAAAGAAGAGAGAAGCTGCCAAGGGGCCCTACCAGACTGAAATTAGTACCGTTTTATGATGCCATTTTTTGGCTGTCGTGCATTTATTCACTTGCCCTTTAAGTACTACTTTGTTCTTTTTATTTCAGTATCCCTCGAAAAAATAAAAAATAATATCTTTTTAAAATAATTTTTTTATTTTTTATTTTGTAAAATAATTTTTAAATATACTTTTTTAAAATAATTTTTAAAAATAAATAATAAAAGAATTAACCGTCTTTAATTTTTGTTTTAAGTTTATTAAATTTGTTACTTTTATTTTTACTTTATGTATAAAAATAATCTCTTCAAAAAATATTTAAACATAATTAATAAAAACAAAAAAATTTAAAATAAAAAGATTAAAAACATATCATCACTAAAATAGGATAACAAAAAGAATATCTAAACCCACTTTTGCCATTGCCTCTTTCGTCTTTCCTCACAAAACAAGCAACCAAACGTTGATTTCATTATTGATTTTTTCTTTATTTTCTGAAAATATCATGATTTGATTTTCATAAATAATTGTAAAAAACATTTAAAAATATTTTAATAGAAATATAATAAATTTATCTTGAATTAAGTTTTTAAGAATAATTTATGATTTTCAGTTCTTCACTTTCTTTTCTATACATACCACAGTTACGTCTTTTTTTTCCTTTTATGAAATTCAATAATTCAAATAAACGTCTCCTTCCCTTGATATTTCCAGGAAGCATCCAACCATCAGCGACCAGGCACAGGTGGTCAAGTGCGTTTGTCGGTTTGTTCCTCCGTATTATTCCTTGGAAATAAAATAAATCATTCTCTCTCCTCAGGTGTTACATAAATGAGTAGAACAAATTGATAAAAAAAAAAAAAACAATTACTTATTTATGAGTAATTAATTTTTTGAGTAGAATTACATTTAAGCAGATAATTGCATAAATTAAAATAATTTATAGTTATTTTTTATTTTTAGAGTAAATATTTTGATAAAGTTTAAGTAATATACTCAGAATTTTCATTCCTTCTATATTTCCTTTTTCCCTAAATAATTAAATGCAATGTTCACTCTGAATTTTCATGCCACACAAAATCATTCCAAATAAAGTGTAACTTAACCCAGATTATAAGTCAGTATAAACCAGCTTAAGCTCCACCGCTACCTGTCAAACTCTTATCTCTTTCTGTCTCACCTATCATTCTGCTATAGCTTGAGTTCTATTACAGAGAAAGAAATGGCTGCAGCTATGGTAGCAGAAGCATTTCTCTCTGCTTCTATGCAAACCTTAATAGAAAGGATAACCTCAAGCGAGTTTCGAGATTTCTTGAAAAATAGAAAGCTGAATGTTTCTCTCCTGGATGAGCTGGAGAGAACTCTGCTTGTGCTCAATGTTGTACTAAACGATGCAGAGGAGAAGCAGATCACTAATCCT
The DNA here is from genome assembly GCA_037074535.1 of Gleditsia sinensis. NCBI lineage: Eukaryota > Viridiplantae > Streptophyta > Magnoliopsida > Fabales > Fabaceae > Gleditsia > Gleditsia sinensis. The sequence continues at coordinate 19,256,216 of CM073470.1, forward strand.
TTTGTGAAAGAATGGCTCGATAAGTTAAAAGATGCTGTCTTTGATGCTGAGGATTTGTTGGATGAAATCAACACAGACTCTCTGAGATGCAAGGTGGAGCAAGACTCTCAGAATGTTGCCAATCAGGTGCGATCCTTCCTTTCTGTTTCTTTTTGTTTGTTCTATGGGGGGATGAACTCCAAGCTGGAGGCTATATCTCAAAAGCTGAAAGGCTTTGAAAATCAGATAGGTACCCTTGGTTTGCAACGCATTACTGCAAGAGTACATAAAACACCAACAACTTCAGTGGTAAATGAATCTGTTGTGGTTGGTAGAGAGGATGATAAGGAGAAACTGCTAAAGATGCTTCTTTCTGATGAAGATGAAAAGGGTAATGGTATAGGAGTGATCACAATTTTAGGCATGGGCGGTGCGGGAAAAACAACCCTTGCTCAGCTCCTTTACAATGATAAGAAAGTGCAGGAGCACTTTGACTTGAAGGCTTGGGAATGTGTCTCAGAGGATTTTGATGTTTTCAGGGTAACCAAAAATCTTTTTAAGTCTGTCACTTCAAAAGTATATAATGATGATAATCTAGATTATCTTCGAGTTGAATTAAAACGAAGCTTAACCAACAAGAAGTTTATGTTTGTGTTGGATGACATTTGGAATGAGAGATATAATGATTGGGATGATCTAGTAACACCTTTTATCAGTGGAAAAAGGGGAAGCAAGGTCATTGTTACAACCCGTCAACGAAGAGTTGCAGAAGTCACTCATACATTTCCTGTTCATGAGTTAACCCTTCTTTCACTTGAAGATTGTTGGTGTTTACTTGCCAAGCATGCTTTTGGAAATGAAGACACTCGTAGATATCCAGAGCTAGAGGCAATTGGTAAGCAAATTGCAAAAAAATGTGGTGGCTTACCACTAGCTGCTAAAACACTTGGAGGTCTTTTGCGTTCAAAAGTTGAGAAAGAGGAATGGATTAAAATTCTCAATAGCAACCTATGGGAATTAGAACATGATGATGTTATTCCCGCTTTGCGTCTGAGTTATCTTTACCTTCCATCACATTTGAAGAAATGTTTTGCTTATTGCTCAATTTTTCCAAAAGACTGCTTGTTGGATAGAAAGAAGTTGGTCTTGTTATGGATGGCTGAAGGGTTTGTACAACAATATTGTCATGGGCAGGAAACGATGGAGTTGGCAGCTAATGGCTACTTTGATGAATTGTTGTCTAGGTCATTGATTCAACAATATGAAGGTGATCGTAAAGAAAAGTTTGTTATGCATGATCTCATAAATGACTTGGCCAAAGTTGTATCTGGTAAAAGTTGTACATGCTTTGAAGGCAATGACATCCCAAACAATGTTCGCCATATCTCATATCCTCAAACAAAATATGATGGCTATAAAAAATTTGAAACCTTTTATGAACTCAGGTGTTTGAGGACTTTTCTATCACATGGTTCTAATATTCCGCGGATACGGTACTTAGGGAAAAAGGTGCCACATGATTTTCTTCCCAGAGTAAAATGTTTAAGAGTACTATCTTTGTCAAATTATGCAAATATCACTGAGTTGCCCAATTCAATTGGCAATTTGGTGCACTTGCGATATCTAGACCTTTCCAACACTTCAATAAGAAAGTTGGCTGATGCAACTTTTACACTTTATAATTTGCAAACCTTGATATTATCATCCTGTCGGAATTTGATTGAATTGCCATCACAAATTGGCAATCTAATTAATCTACGTTATCTTGTTATTAGTGACACTAAATTGAAGGAGATGCCAACACAAATCAGCATGCTACACAATCTGCAAACCTTGGTATTATCGGGATGTCAGAATTTGATTGAACTGCCATCACAGATAGGAAATCTGACTAATCTACGTTATCTTGACATCAGTGGCACTAGGTTGGAGGAGATGCCAACACAAATTAGCATGCTACAAAATCTCCGTAGGTTGAGTACTTTTGTCGTGGGTAGACAGCAGGATGGATTGAGGGTGAAAGAGTTAAAAAAGCTTCCTCATCTACAGGGTAAGCTTTCCATTTTGAAGCTGCAAAATGTTGTTGATTCCGTGGATGCTTTTGAGGCTGACTTGAAAAGCAACAAGCAAATTGAGGAGCTAGTGTTGGAATGGGGTAGCGATATTGAAGATTCACAAATTGCAAAAGATGTACTTGGCAAGCTACAGCCATCAACAAATTTGAGGAAACTGACCATCAAATACTACGGTGGGACTAGCTTTCCAAATTGGGTGGGAGATTCTTCATTTTCAAAAATTACTTACCTGCGTATCAGTGATTGTAACTATTGCTTATCACTCCCCCCATTTGGACAATTACCTTATCTCAAGGAGCTCTTGATTACTGGGATGAAACTCGTACAGACAATTGGTCATGAGTTTTACAGCAACAAAGTGGAGTCCTCTTCATTTCAATCATTTCCATCTTTGGAACGTCTGGAATTTCGCGAGATGCCAAATTGGGAGGAATGGCTATCATTTGAAGGTGAAGGTACAACCAAATTACCTTTTCCTTGTCTTAAAAGTTTGCTCTTACAGAAGTGTCGTAAGTTGAGGGGAGACTTGCCCAACCATCTTCCTTCATTGACAAAATTAAATATTGAAGGATGCAATCAGCTAGAGGACAAATCATCAGCTCCGCACTGGATCACATCGATTGAAAAATTAACAATTACAGAGGGGGGACATGGCTTGCTGTCGATTCTTGATAACGATTCTCAGTGCTCACTAGAATACCTTCAGATTGAGAAGTGTGACAGCTTGCAGTCTTTGCCAAGAATGATACTAGGCAGCAATTGCCTTAATGGTTTGTATCTCAGGAATATCCAATCTCTCATGTGCTTTCCAGCAGATGGTTTGCCCACTTCGTTGCGAAGTCTTACAATTGAGAACTGTGAGATGTTAGAATTCCTACCTCAGGAAGCTTGGAAAAATTACACGTCACTTGAAGATTTGAGAATTAATAATAGCTGCCATTCGTTGACATCATTTCCACTAGATTGTTTCCCTGGGCTTAAATCTCTTTGTGTTGGCAGTTGTCCTAATTTGGAATTCTTTACACAAGTTGGAGGCCCTGCTCAGAATTTGGAACGCTTTGAAGTCATTAAATGCGAAAGAATTAAATCAATGTCAGAAGTACAGTTTGACACCCTCACAGCCCTTCGATCGTTGAGACTTGTTGGTCTTCCAAATCTTGAGTCGTTGCCTCAATGTGGTTTGCCTTCTAACTTAAGAGCAATTGATGTAAATAACTGTAAAGGACTATCATCAATGGCTATAGCTGGCTGGGGTTTTCAACGGCTCATTTCACTCTCAACATTTTCTGTTGGCAGTGATGGTATAGTCCATAATTTGCTGAAGGAGCAATTGCTGCCCACTTCTCTTGTGAATCTCGACATCTATAACCTTCATAATACAAAATTATTGGAAGGAAAAGGACTTCGACATCTGTCTTCTCTGGAAGAGCTCAACATCTACAATTGTCCAAACCTTGAGTCCTTGCCCGAAGACGAGCTGCCATCCTCTCTTTTGGAACTATATATTTGTGAATGTCCTAGATTAGGAGAAAGGTATGGTAATAAAAGAGGGAAACATTGGTCCAAGATTGCTCATATTCCTGCCATACGGATAAACGGAGAAGTGATATGAGCTATGAGATAATGGGAAGCATAGCAAGGTATGTATGTATGTATGAACTTCTATTATTTATTTCCCGTTTTCATATGGAGGTCAGCATCAAAGCATACATACATGCATGTATGGATGTATGTATGTATGAAATTCTAGAATTTGACGAAATGGTTGTATTACTTGACGAAATAATAGAATTTGACGAAAAGTAAGGGTGCATTTTTTTTTCCTGATGGAAGACATTTTTAATTTTCATTATCTATGTTTATTTTTTGAAAATCTATTTTCATTTGTAGGTTTTTATTATTTAGGAAATATGTTTTCTTTGTGAAGATCAAAATTTGTTCGTATTTATTTTTAAATTAAATTGGCACTAGTGATTATAAATATTACTTCATTCTGAATTTGATCTTCAATAATTATAAGATTATTATGATTTTTTTAATATTTATGATAGACTTTTTTATAATTACACTCGTCGTTTTTTTGAAAACAATACAAATGTCTTTTAGAATTTTTTATTTATACCTTCATTTTTAATTTTACCAAAAATGTTTCCAATATTAAGGTTCACTGTAGCAATTCATGATGGCAGAAATGGCTTCTGAAGTTAAGAGGCATTTATGATAAAGAACACTGGATCTGCTGTACCATATTTCCTTGTAATCTTCAGGTGAACTATGGTTTTGTATGTCTCAATTCACTAGTTTATATATGTATATATACATACATAGACATACATACATGTATGTATGTATGTATGTATGTATGTATGTATGTATGTATGTATGAACTTCTATAATTATAGGTTTATATTGCTTATAATTTAGTAAATTATGTTCATATTTCTGCCATTATCTTGCTTAACGAGGGTCCTTAATACTTTTGCAATTTCTATTAATTATAGGTTTGAAACTTTGAACTGGAGGCTATGTTTATAATTGCTTATAATTTAGTAAATTATGTTATTAACCAAAGGAAACAACTAGAGACTAAATGCAATGTACAAATTTTATTGATCAATGAGAAAAGCCAAAAAAATAAAAGTAAAGCAATCCTATATGTATAGGCATATAGAGTGAAGAAGGCTTGACCAACTAAAATATTTAAACAAATAAAATAATCATTTATCTACAGATATAGATAATTAAGATCCAAACAACTAACTTAACTAAACTCTAATAATAAAATTAATACTAAAGATAAGATCGATAAAATAAAAATTAATAAGATAGCTCAGAATTATTATTATTGAATTGGCCTTAATGTAACTTCTCAATAAAAAGAATATACTTGGTTCAATCATAATGGGACGTGTGTGCATGTAAGTGTGCTAGGAACCATATATAAATTATTTGCAGTAGAAGAAATTCTCGGAAGTTTCTTTGTTACTGAAACTTATATTAATGAATACTGGTTACCTTTGGTGGTCATTTTACAATTATGGTTTTCCAGATTTCTTATATTAAATATTTGTTAGGAGCAACGTCTCAGTCTGAAGAATTTGGACTCCTAAAAATGAGAGAAAATATGTTTTTTCTGTAGCATTCATGATTTTATTCTATCTCTTAAAGTAACACATTTATTTATACCTAATCATTAACAGTGGCCTAAAAGTTCCCTGGAAAAGTGCCTCAGATCAGGAAACCTTGAAACAGTCATGGCTGGGTGAGTAGATATAGTTGGAACATACCATTTTACATTTTTCTTCGTATATTTTCTGGCAAGATATAGTGAGGTAATTGTGAATTTGCATTTCAGGTTTGGAAGTAGATGCATGGTTTGTCCCTGGGAGCAGTTTTCATGACTTCAAGTTCTAACTATAAAGGTCAGTATATATGTTGGTGTAAAGTTATACATTTTCATATTTTAGCACTTAAATGGAACTCCATCTCAATCAATGAAATTTTGGGCATTGAAGGTGCTGCTCTGCAGAATTTCTCACATGCCCTTTTTGCTCTGATGTTTTCTTTAGAAGATTTTTTTAGTGTTTCTATGAGGAAATAGTAGTTTTGGCAATGCCATGGAATGGTTGCAGTACTCCATCTTGTGCTCAATAATAGAATTTGATGAGACGAAAAATAAAAGTACATCTCGTTTATGAAAATATTTTGTTTTTATTATCTATTTTAATTTTTTAAAATACATTTTCATTTGCAAGTTTTTATTATCTAGGAAATACTTTTTCTTTTTTAAAGTCAAAATTTGTTCACATTTATTTTTAAATTGAATTGGCATAAATAACTATAAATATTACTTTATTTTCGAGTTTTATTTTCAATAATTATAAGATTATTCTTTTTTTTTTAATATTCATGATACACTTTTAAAGCTACATGAGTCATTTTTTTGGAAACACTAAACATTTTTTAGGCGTTTTCCATTGTTATCCTATTTTAAAATCTACTAAACACATTTTTAATTATATTTTCTCTTTTCAATGACAGCAAACAAACTAAACAACCCAATATTTTCAAAGGAAAATATATTAGGCAACTATATCTCCTGCCTGAGTTGATTTTATTGTTTGAACTGTGACATTGAAGCAATTCATGGTGGCAGGAATTGCTATCTGAAGTTAGTGGTATTTATGACGAAGAACACTGGATCTCCTGTACATATTTGCTTATAACCTTCAGGTACAGAGAATATGGAAGGGTACTTGGGCAATGTGAATTCTAACAAAAACCATTTTTTTTCAAGAACAACTTTATGTTTCTTCTTTTTTGGTTCATTTAACTATGACCGGGACTCGAACTTTAAGTCCTTCGACCCTGGACATGAGTTTGCTTTTCCAGAAGTTTTCATACTAATTTCAGAAGTTTGGTATCCCTATCTTAGAGAAATCTAAATTATCAAACCTGAATTTTTGGGAAAAAAATTATTTGTTATTACCAACACCATCTAATGGAAAAAGATTTAATTATTGTTGTATTGTTTTTCTGAAATGGCTCTCTACAGTGTGGTAGAATATGTCATAGATGATATGAAGTTGTGTTCGACCACCTTATTTTTCTTTTTCCTTTTTAAATTCAATTTGATTTTATATTTTGTTTTGGTAAGACGAGCTGCCATTCTCTTTTGTTGTGGGTAAACAAGAAGATGGATCGAGGGTGAAAGAGTTAAAAAAATTTCCTTATCTACAGGGTGAGCTTTCCATTTTGAAGCTACAAAATGTCGTTGATTCAATGGATGCTTTTGAGGCTGACTTGAAGAGCAAAGAGCAAATTGAGGAGTTAGTGTTGGAATGGGGCAGTGATATTGAAGATTCACAAATTTCCAAAGATGTACTTGGCAAGCTACAGCCATCAACAAATTTGAGAAAACTGACCATCAAATACTACGGTGGCACTAGCTTTCCAAATTGGGTGGGAGATTCTTCATTTTCAAAAATTACTTTCCTGTGTATCAGTGATTGTAACTATTGCTTATCACTCCCACCATTTGGACAAGTACCTTATCTCAAGAAGCTCTGCATTGCAAGGATGGAATTGGTACAGACAATTGGTCATGAGTTTTACGGCAACAAAGTAGACTCCTCTTCATTTCAATCCTTGGAACATCTGGAATTTAGCGCGATGCCAAATTGGGAGGAATGGCTACCATTTGAAGGTGAAGGTGCCAAATTACCTTTTCTTTGTCTTAAAAGTTTGAGTTTATGGAAGTGTCCTAAGTTGAGGGGAGACTTGCCCAACCATCTTCCTTCATTGACAGAAGTTCGCATATCTGAATGCAATCAGCTAGAGGAAAAATCATCTACTTTGCACTGGATCACATCGATTAAAGATTTAACAATTAGAGAAGGGGGACATGGCTTATTGAGGGTTCTTGATAACGTTTCTCAGTGTTCACTAAAACACCTAGGCATTGAGAAGTGTGACAGCTTGCAGTCTTTGCCAAGAATGATACTAGGCAGCAATTGCCTTCAAGAACTGGAACTCAGAAATATCCAATCCCTCACGTCCTTTCCAACAGATGGTTTGCCCACTTCGTTGCGAAGACTTAGAATTGAGAACTGTGAGAAATTAGAATTCCTACCTCAAGAAGCTTGGAAAAATTACACGTCACTTGAAAATTTGACTATTTATAATAGCTGCCATTCGTTGACATCATTTCCATTAGATTGTTTCCCTGGGCTTAAACATCTTAGGTTTGAAGGTTGTCCTAATTTGGAATCCTTTACACAAGTTGGAGGCTCTGCTCCTAATTTGGAAGACTTTGAAGTCATTAAATGCGAAAGAATTAAATCAATGTCAGAAGTACAGTTTGACACCCTCACGGCCCTTCGAAGGTTGACACTTCGTGATCTTCCAAATCTTGAGTCGTTGCCTCAATGTGGTTTGCCTTCTAACTTAAGAGGAATTAGGGTAAATAACTGTAAAGGACTATCATCAATGGCTATAGCTGGCTGGGGTTTTCAACGGCTCACTTCACTCTCGGAATTTGTTGTTGGCGGTGATGGAGGTGATGATATAGTCCATAATTTGCTGAAGGAGCAATTGCTGCCCACTTCTCTTGTGCGTCTGTACATCTCCGATCTTGATAATATAAAATTATTGGAAGGAAAAGGGCTTCGACATCTGACTTCGCTGGAACGGCTCGTCATCGACATTTGTCCAAAGCTTGAGTCATTGCCGGAAGACGAGCTGCCATCCTCTCTTTTGCAACTAATTATTGGGGGGTGTCGTAGATTAGAAGAAAGGTATGGTAATAAAAGAGGGAAACATTGGTCCAAGATTGCTCATATTCCTGTCATACATATAAACGGAGAAGTAATAATAGCATGAGCTCTAAGATAATGGAAAGCATGACAAGGTATGTATGTATGTATGAACTTCTTATTTATTTCCCGTTTTCATATGGAGGTCAGCATCAAAACATTATCTTGCCTTGTACCATATATATATATACACATAGACATAGATACATGCATGTATGTATGTATGTATAAACTTCTAGAATTTCTTAAAAACATTATCTTTTCTGCACCACATGGTTGTATTACTCCATCTTGTGACGAAATGAAAAGTAAGGGTGCATTTTTTTTTTCTGATGGAAGACATTTTTAATTTTCATTATCTATTTTTATTTTTGAAAATCTATTTTCATTTGTAGGTTTTTATTATTTAGGAAATATGTTTTCTTTGTGAAGATCAAAATTTGTTCGTATTTATTTTTAAATAAAATTGTCCCAAGTGATTATAAATATTACTTCATTCTGAATTTGATCTTCAATAATTATGAGATTATTATGAATTTTTTAATATTTATGATAGACTCTTTTACAATTACACTGGTCGTTTTTGGGAAACACTAAAAAGATGTTTTCTATTTTTACCCTGATTTACAAAATAATTTTGTAAATTTACTAATACATTTTCATTCATGTTTTCTGTTTTCAATTATACAAAACAAACAAACTTGATCGTTTTTAATAAACACTAAAAACAAGTGATTATTAATATTACTTGATTTTTGAATTAGATCTTCAATAATTATAAGATTATTATGATTTTTTTAAAATATTTATGATAGACTTTTTTATAATTACACTCGTCGTTTTTTGAAAACAATAAAAATGTCTTTTAGAAATTTTTATTTATACCTTGATTTTTTTTTTAATTTTACCAAAAATCTTTTCAATCATATTTTTTGTTTTCAATGATTCAAAACAAAGAAAGTAAGTTACACTGTAGCAATTCATGATGGCAGAAATTGGTATCTGAAGTTAGAGGCATTTATGATAAAGAACACCGGATCTGCTGTACAATATTTCCTTGTAACCTTCAGGTGAACTATGGTTTTGTATTTCTCAATTCACTAGTTTCTAGGTCATCGCATCATTGAGTCGAGAAAATACCAATGCCCAGAAAGAAAATATCAAGACAGAGAACATGGAAGGGTACATGGGCAATGGGAAATCTGAGATAAAAAAAAAAAAAACCATTTTTTTCGAGGACAACTTAATGTTTACTTTTTTTCGAGGAAATATTGGTCTATAATTGCTCATATTTCTGCCATAAAGATAAATGAAGAAGTTATAAAATGAGTTGAGAAATAAGAAAATATAAATTCATTAGTATAAATCAACAACTACTTTTTCTTTGGTAAGAACTTCATGTTCACTTTTATTTATTGGTTGTTGAAGGATGTAACTGGTCTAGCGGAGCCAATAGTTCTTGAGAGGTCAAAGCAGGTATTAACCAGGTATTCATTTCCTTTAGCTAAGGATTTATGAAATATTTCTAAACTATTTTCTTGACCAGGCAAAAGCTCCATTGCCACAAGAAGATCTCGCTTGTAGACTTCTAGATGCTGTCAAGGTGAGAAAAGTGTCATATATTTTTCATTCAAAATCTGTTACCCTTAATTTTTCTTTTATCAAAAAATTTTACAATTTACTCTGTCAGGCAATCAAGCCAACAGTGTTAATAGGATCATCCGGAGAAAGGAAAACAGTTACAGAGGATGTGGTTGAAACGATGGTATACCTGAACGAGATTTGTTCTTGCTTTTTCTAATAATATTTAGGGGAAATTGCATTTTTTTATCCTTCATTTTTACTTCCAATTGCAATCTTCTAATTAATTTATTGATTTTTGCAATTGACCATCTAAGCTATCTATCTTATTGCGCTTTACCCGCTACCATCGCTTTGATGCTGTTAGGCCACTGTTTTGAGACTAGTCTCTTTATTCTCTTCTTAGGACATTTTTGTGTCGCCAACATGTTTCATACACAGACTTGGCCTCCACCAAACAGCACAACAATAGAAAGGCTTGTTATTAACCTACAAATCAAGACCAAAGCTGCTGCTTTTCATCAATTATGGAAGATGAATTTCCAACGGCTTGTTGCACCAAAATGACAATAATGACAGAAAATATCTGGAAAAGGTCAAGGCAAAAGAAAATCCAAATGAAGACCCAGTCACCTAGAAATGTCCTGGAGTCGAAGAAGCTTCGCGCTTTATCTTGTATGTCAGTTCATGTTTTGTCCAAGCTATTCTGTGCCAATTGTCCTGCTGTATTTGCGGAATTTGGAGCTTTATCTTTTCTCTTGTATTGTTATTGGTAGGCAAGAGACAACTAACCTTATCTTTGATGGTAGTGAATGAGTGAAAATTAAACTTGTGGATGCTCAGGGTGAGCATGTGAAAATCTTGATGTTGTGGATGAGTGTGATAAACTTTGTAATGATCTGTTGTTCGTGAGCGGGGTTAAAAACTTCTTTTTTGATTTGAGGCTAAAACATGATTATATTATTCTGTTCTCTCTCTTTTTCCTTATCTTTTTTACTTATTTCTGCATTATATCTATTTGTGTGCTGGTTCTAAGAGTGTGTTACATTGTTTCTTGGTGCAATCTGTTTTATCATTCTATATTCGATTTTCTGTTAAGGAACTTGTTCTTTATTCTGTTTTTAAACTCTGCTTCTAGTTATGTTCAGGTCTACTTTTTGGAATTCTTGCTTGCTGTTTTCTCTTGTTCAAGTATTGTGCATTGTAAGTAATTGTATCATGAACTTTCATCCCTCTATTTTGAGATTTAAAAAAAATATTATATGGAAATGTTAGATTTTCCCTTTTAATACAAGTTTTGAAAAAATAATTCTGGGATTCAAGATTCTCGCAAAATCTTTACTTTTCATTTTCACAGAAAAAGTGGAAATGTTTAATATATTCAAAAACACTATTTTTTTTTGTTTTTTTAAAAAGTAAAGGATAAAACATAACAATAATAATAATAATAATTAAATAATTAATTAATAAATAAAAATTAAAAAGCAAACAAATAAGTTATAATAAATAACTAAAAATTAGAAAAATATATCATATATTAAAATAAAAATGTGACAAATAATATAAATAACATAATAATTAAATAATAAATAAATATATTCTTAAAAATATAAGTGAGGTAACAAATATGTGAATTTTATATTTTTAAAAAAGTGACTTTTAAGAATATGCTCTCGCATAAGAATCATTGATTCCGCAGACCAAACAATATCTAAATCTTTCATTTAAATAACTACTGACATTGCAAAATTGAAATGCAAATATTTATAATAAAATTAAAGTTGAATGACTTTTTTTTGAGTAATGTTCATCTCACTGCAAGTTTAGTGCATGCTAATTGCTAATTACTCATTTGGATGGTGTCTTTATTCAAAATTCATAGTTGTTTTCAGTAAAATGAAAAAAAAAATTCTGTAACAAAATTAAATAATAACAAAGTTGGAATTGCACATTCTTTTTTTTTTTATATAATAAAAATAGTGAAAGAAGATTATTTCATTTAAAATCTAAGAATGCAAAAAGCATCAATGACCACTAATAGTAATACTTACCTATCACCTACTAAAAAAAACTGTTAACAATGGAAATAAAATTTAAATTTTATAAATAAAATATTTTAATTTTGCTAACTAAACGAGTAAAAATAGAAGTGTTACTTGTGTCTCATGAGACAAATAAAAACAAGAGATAATGTACAAATATTGGATTACACTGTCATTACTCTTTACGATGTAGAAGAGAACAACGTAACAAAGGTGTTAAGGAATAATCTAATCACAGGAAGAGAGAAAGCCTTACGAAATTCCCCTTTCTATTTACTGTCAATTACACTGCCATTACTCTTTTTTCTAATGCCATCTGCAAATATTGAACCAACTAGATTTCTTTCCTAGGACCGAAAAAAAGAAGAAGAGATATTGTTCCTCTCTAAAGCATATTTTGTCCTTCAAGTCCTCTCTAAAACATATTGTCAATTCATGGTGATTCTTTTTTTTTGGGAATTAAAAAGTATTTTGTTTTTTCAGATGAGTCTATATTAATTTGTTTCCACAATGATCTTATTTATTTATTTTGTTAACTCAAAATTTTAATTTTACATTATTTTGATATCTACATTTTTTTTTAATAGAACTAAAAGCAACGGTGATACTTTTTAAAATTGTTTAAATAGACTCTATGTTATCATATCATCATTTTTTTTATTTTAATTCTTTATTATTTTAAATAACTTTTCGTTCTAATAGTACAATTTTATAAAATTTATTAAATGAGTCTCATAAATTATTTTACATCTTTATATTTTATTCACATTTATTTATATTTTAACTTAAAATATAATAATTTATATTTTAAGTTTAAAACAATAAATACATAAAAAAAATTAAATAACATTTTTAATAATAATATTTTAGTATAAATTTTTAAGTAAAACAAAATTTTTAATATAAACTTTAAAATAATAAATACATAAATAAATTTTTTTAAATAATATAAATTTATTTTAAATAATATTTTTAATAATAATAATTAAAAATAATAAAAATACATAATAAAAAATTATTTTTTTATTTAAGCACAGAAGCAACGTTGATTAAATTTTTTCTTACTTTTGGTGTCACTTTGGAGGTGGTCCTACTATAAACAACTCATAATAGAAATAAAAACTTTCATTAGAGATGTTCTAACAAAATTTATGATATAAAAATTTTTGGATAACTGGACACTCATAATATTTGTGCTCTCATAAAAAAAGCATCCAACCTACTGAATTTATGATATATGTTATTCAAAATGTTACCATTCAATGACTTGTGAAAAAAAAAAAAAGGATATCGAGAGTATTAGATCACCGGCTAACATTATACTTCATTAAAGTAAGAAATTGAGACAATTTTTTTTTAAAAAAAGAACAAATTGATACTACACCTATTTTTATAATATTAATATAGAGTTTTATATACAAAATTTGATTTTAATACTAATTATTTGCATCTCTCATACTTAATTACAAAATTTCTCATAATAAAGAACAAAAAAAAAAAAGCAAAGTGAACGATAACTAATTCTGCAGATCTAACAATTTTTGGACACTTTCAATAAATAGATGTCTGAAAATTACACCAAATATGATGGGAGCATCCAAAAGGGATAACGAGAGGTGATGATGCAAAAATGCAAGGAGCAATTCCATCACTTTAATGAGTATAAAGTTTTTATTACTTGTTTTGGCATATGAATTTTCATCTTTTGGATAAGATGAAAGGGCTTCTTGCAACTGTTCATGTTATTGTGTAATGATGGAATTTTTATTTTTGATGAACAATTTTTAATATATGAGAAAAAATCATGAAACTTAGATAAAACAATAATATTAATTATTCAATTCCATCTAATGTTTGAATTATCATCGTGTTTCATTTGTTGTGACAGGCGTGCACAAGTTTGCAGGAATGGTGACACAAACAGTGCATATATATCACTTTATTATGATGGACACATCAACTCATCCCCCACTCAAAAAAGAATAAGAACAGAACATGCTTGCTAAAGAAGAGAATGAGCCATACTTTTTTTTTTTGGGACAATAGAAGAGAAATTAACGACAAATCTGAAGATTAATATGGATGCAGTAATAATACATCAATTGTATGTCTTTCTTCCATGCTCATATTCTTATTGATGATTTATATATTGCTTATCCAACACTAGATAGAGGATTCATTGCTTGTAGAACTAATGTTTTCTCCGTTTTTGTAGTGTTCATGGTTAGTAAAAAGGAGGCTTTTTAATACAACATCAACTTGACAATGGTATATTTTTTATGTCAAACGATATTTATTATACTTGTATTTATTGTACTGGTATCTAAGATATTAAGATATATAAATTGACACAATTGTTTGTGGTATCTTATATTATCTAGGATGAAGTTTAATTTTAACTCTTCAGGTTAGTAATAAAATTCAATTGAATTTTTAAAATTTTTTATTCAAATACATATCTAAGGTTTTATAAACATTTGTTTTTAGTCTCTAAAACTAGCTCTATAAAAATAATTAACGGAAAATACTGAATTGTCTGTTTAAATAACTGACTTAATCAAAAGTTTCTTTGTCACTCAAACAATGGCATCTAACCATTTTCACCTTTAATGACAGGTTTTAACTAAGTTAGCTTAGGTGACATAACTAAATTTTGTAGTTTTAGAGTGATAGATAAAACTTTGTATGAGTGAATTATTTGGACAAACAACTCAATAAATTAAATGCTGTGCATATCAAAATTAGTATTTTTTGTTTTTTTAACTAAATTAATCCTCGAGACGAAAAAAGGACATTTAATAAATGTTAAGAGTGCATTTGAACCAAAAGTAACTTTAGAGATTAAATCAAATTTCACTATAAATATAGCAAATTAAAATAAGATTTTACCTTATTATCGGATCGAATTGAATTTCACATCTTTGCAATTTCATCTTTGTTAGTTTTTATAAAACAACAATTGTTTTTTTCTTATTATAGTTTTCAATTGTCACGTCAAACAAGAGAATTTAAATATCATGATATCTTATACATTAATATTCTATAATTAATTTATTAATAGTGTAAAAAAAATATATTTAATTCATTAATATGTTAATTTCTTCAAAAACAAAAAATGGGTCCTAATTTACTCATGAAAAAAAAAAAATCATCACTCCCCCCTCACACTCTTCGTTCTTTACAGGAGTAGAAGGACCGGCAAATATTCCTATATTTCCAAAATTTTATGATAATTAAATAAAATTTATAAAAATAAGTAAAGTTTTGAATAATAATAAAATTTTAATTTCAATAAATCCCTAAAAATAAACATATATTAAAGTTCATTAATATAGATATAAACAAATTATTACTAACATAAATATATTAATACTATAATAATTGAATAAATTAAAAATATTATAGTATTTTCACTTTAGTAAAGTCTTCACAAAGCGATGGATATTGTCCTCCTTCCTATCTTCATATTTAAGTAAGAGAATATATATTCTCACTCCCATTCTTATAGAGAAGAATCTCTTTTGTATCTATCTCTATAGAAGACTACCCCAAATAGTCTTTAGGTAATTTTCATTAATAAATTAAAAAATTATCATTCTTAATGTGAATTATTTTTTTATTATTTAAAAATTATGTTATTTTTAATAGAAGTATTCGATATATATCAGACACTAATAAAACTCATTTTGTGAATTATTTGCACTTTATAATTATCCATGCTTCCTAAATTCGAAAAGACTTCGACCACCTTAAACACTTCGACCACCAAACAAGGTATAACAAATCAATGGAGATGTCCTTCATGGGTATCATCATAAATGAAGCTATTTTATGTCACCTTCATATAAATTTCAAGTTACAGATATCCCCACTTGGAAAAGAGAGAGAGAGATATAGAGGTAAAGAGGAAGAGCTAGTGCTAAATGTGACCCCCTCAACAAGGGAATCTAGAGCTTGAAGGCTGTGCATGGGATAATTAAGATATAGGAAGCTTTTAGAGTTAAAAAATAAATTAAACCTTATATGTGTAAGTAACAGAAGGCTCACTTATAATTATATATGCAGTATATTTAAACATTTTTCCATCATCGAAGACTAGAAGGAGCTACTTCTTTTACCATCTCTAGGTCACGGGCATGTTTTCAATTCTACAAAAAATGAATAAAAGTCAGAATGTTCTAGCCTAGTAACTGGATTCAGAACAAGCACTTTGAGCCTTCGTATTTATTTTAATACTAAATATCTGTATTTTACAGGGAAATATTTTGTTAAAGTAATTTAAGAATTGCTTATTATATTTGAATTTTTTTAGAAAAAGTAAGATTAAATGTTATAGATTTAGTGAGGTTTAATTATATTTTAAATTTTTATTTTAATAACTAATTCAATTTGATCTTTTTATTTTAAAATGTACTATTTTAATTCCCCACATTTTTTAGAATATTACAATCAAGCTTTTCTTTTAAAAATAAATAGCTAAATTTTTACGAACAAAATTTGATTGTATTAATATATTATAAAAAGTGAAGAATTAAATTGATATGCTTTAAAATAGAGGGATTAAAAATGTAGTTAACTATTTTAATAATTTACAACTATACAGCTAGATGTTTCATTGGTGTAACTATTTACTTAATCCATTCAAATAAAAATAATTGAAAAGACTTAAAGTGGCGATCTTCTGATCAAAATTCAATGATCCCACAAAAACCCTTTCATCAGAAAAATAAAGGAGGCTTTGGATATGATGATTAGCTCCAGAGGGGGGATTTTACAATCCCATTGATTCTTAAATTTCCTTTTTCTGAGACAATTTTATTAAGTTAGAAAATAATTTTAAAGAATTAAAAACCCATGATTTGGGTGATCTAACAAATTTACTTTAATTTGTCCCATCATGTCCTTAATTAGTCATTAATAATATGACTCTCAAAAATTTACTAAATCAATATAACAGATTACTTCATAATTTTAAGTTGCTCTAGCCAGCTAACGTTGACTTTTGTTTTTTGATTTTTTTTTTTTCAGATATGTATATAGATTCAAATCATCCAACCGTAGGGGACCAGACACAAGTGGTAAGTGTCTTTGTCGGCTTGTCCCTTCATATTATTCCTTAAAAATAAAATAAAATAAAATAAATTATTTTCTCTGCCTGGTATTATATAAATGAGTAGAACAAACTGATAAAAAAATAAAATTATTTATTTATGTATAATTAATTTTTTTGTATATACATTTAAGCAGATAATTTTATAATTTAAATTAATTTATAATTATTTTTTTTATTTTTAGAGTGAATAATTTTGATAAAATTTAAGTTAAATACTCAGAATTTTCATTCCTTCTACATTTCTTTTTTCCCTAAATAATTAAATGCAAGTATATGGCCTATGAGATTTAATGGTACGGGTTTGTTGAAGAAAGTATAAGCATATTATTCTGAATAATTAGGAAGACAGAGAATTGAATATGAAGCACTTTTTTTGTTTTTAAATTTTAATTAATATTTCTCTTCATGATTAAAAGGACACATTAAATTTTTTCTGTATAATGTTTACTATTAGAGTCAAACTGTCATATGCATGTTTTAATCCTCCTAACGTCGGGAGTTCGGGCGGTCCTTTATTCATCTCTTAGTAGGTCACTCTCTTATATTGATCTTTATGCTGACAAATATAAGTACTGTAAGTTGAATAAATATAGATGTGAGGTTGAAAGAGAATCCCTAAAATGTCATGGTCTCTTTTTCCTGCAAATATTTTTCACTTATTTTGTGTAAATTCCAAATTACAAAACCAGAGGACCCTTTCTTCCTCCTTCCATTTCTTCCGCCTCCTTACTTGTTTATAAAAAGCGAGAAAATAGGCCAAAATAAAAAGAATGAAGTACATATTTTTGTTATAATTTATATTGAGAAGTATTTTAATATAAATAATTTTATCTCATAAAAAAATTAAATTGATGACAAAGGTAAATATAAATAAAATTAAATAAAAATAATATAAATAAATTACAACAAGATTTACATTTCATAATAAGAAAAAAAACATAAGGTTAGTAAATAAAAAATAAAATATTGCAAAATACAATAAAAACTAATTACGAAATGAATGTAATAAAAAAAATACAAATATTAAATAACAAAAAATTATAGACAAAAAATTGAAAAATAATACAAATAACTGTTAAAAGTTGAGAGACTTTTTTTATAACTATTAAGTATAATTTTACCAAAAATATACATAAATTATTAAGGTCATTTTAAAAATCAATCAATTAGATAAAAAAAACTCAATTATGAGAAAAAATGAAAATAAAAAATGTTATTTCTTTTTAAAATTTTTTTTAATACATCAACATTCAACAAATATCTAATCAATATCAATTTATATTATGTAAATTTTAAATAATATTTAATTGCTATTATAATTAATTAAAATAATATTTATAACACACTGTATTTCACGAGACAAAGCACTAGTTATTCTATATTTTAAATGTTTTATATTGTTATTTTTTTTTTACAAAAATCTATATATATTAACTTAAAAAATGTTAAGAGATTGTGCACTGACAGGCATAGTAGTAAAGATTTAAAGAAGTAAAAGTGTAGCCAACTACTATCGTTAAGTTCTTCACCTAGTCACTCAATGACTGGGTTCACACAATTTAGAAAATCACATGGGTTTGAATAGAAACAGAGAATGGAATACCGTTTCGGGTAGCCACATAGGTTCTAAGAAAACACTAATTGAATCGATCTTCAATCTTGAAGAAAAGCCTATGAAACTTGTATCTCATACCACACAAATATTTTCAATTGCAATAAATATTATATTATTTTGCCGATATTTATATCTTGCTCATCAGGGAAGCTCTTCCCGAGTTTCATTTGTCTCCTTTTTTTTTTATTGTTGGTAGAAAAAATTTTTGAGATGAAGGAAAAGTACTCTACTTTAAAATAAAGACATGTTATAAATTTTAACAAAAACTTATAATGATATTTATAAATTTCTTATAAAAAAATATTACTGATAATAGAAATCGAAGTCTGCCAAGTATTTTAATTGACCAACTAACTCCTATTAACATATTTGCTTCTTTTTGGATCTTGGTGACGCCTTGGGATCATGTTTTTCAGGAAATGTTGTTATTTGAGTTTGTTTTTTGGGTTTCTCTTCCCGGGCTGTTTAGCCCCGTTGTTATACCCAAAAAAAAAAAAAAAAAAATTAAAACTGGTGGTAGGAGAGGCTATTCGTGGAAAGAACAGAGACCTTACTATTTTCTCACACGGCATTTGCTAACCGTTATTGAAATACTTTTCCATGATGCAAAACTTTATTTGTATATTTACTATTTCAAAATAATTTTTTATCACGTAACTGGTGTTATCAGTTTTTTAAATAAAGATGTAAAAAAAATTAACAGCAGAATAAATTTAGAATAATTTTATATTATCTAAAAATCAACTTATTCAAAATAATATTTTTAAAAACTAAAATTAAACATAAAATATTTTTTTTAAAAAGCCTTTTTGTATATTTGCTATTTCCTAATACTTCCTTTGCTTGCTATGAATGAAATTGACTATTACTTTATTTAATATAATATTATATTTAATATTTTAAACTATTCTCTCTCTCCCAACACTCAAATAAAAATTTAATAAAGATATATATTTTGAAATTTAATTAAAACATGAAAGTCAATTTAGACAATTTAAATTTATAATAATTCGTAACTTTTAAAAAACTTTTTCTTGATATTTTTTAAGAGTTGTAATTACAGGGTGTTTGTCATTATACACTTTTAATTTTTTTTTTTAAATTTCAAATGGGTATAAACTGTTTATCAAGTAATTTTGCAACATTTTATATTAAATTTTTAGATAAAAATATAAAGAAGTTAATAATAAAATTAATTTATAATAATTCTGTATCATTCAAAAATAAAATAAAAATAAAAAACTCAGGATGGAATATTTTTTTTAAAAACCATTTGTATATTTATATTTCCTAATACTTGCCGTTATCAAAATGCTTTTTGGGCAAAAGAAAAAAAAATTGATATTCGCAAAATGAACGGTGGCAGGGGGGAGTCTCTCTCATAGAAAGAAGAGAGAAATTATTATGGTGGCCCACCACATTGAAATTGGCATATCATTTTGGGATGGGATTTCTTAGCTGTCATGCATTTACTCTCTTGCCTCAAGGATAAGTAGCAGATGTGGACTTCTTGACTACTATGCATTTAGTCACTTTCCTTTGAAGTGCTGCGTACAAGTAACGGGAGTTTGGCAAACGTGAACGGGAACATGTTACTGACTTTTTTTTTCTTACTTTTATTTGTAATTTGAAATGTTTGGCGTGCGAAAATATTTTTTTTTAATTATATAATTTTATTTTTATTTTTATTATATAAATAATAAAATATCGTTGATATAAATCGAAATAATTATAAAAATATTATTATTATATTTTTTTATTATACTAAAAATTTTAAAAATTATTTTTTGATGTTTTCAAAATTTTTAAAAATTTTAAAAATATTTTTAAAAATTTTAAAAATATTTTTAAAAAATAAAAACATAAAATAATAAATAAATACTTCTATATTTTTTTTAAAATTTAATATATCAATTGTCAAAAAATATTTAATAAATGTCAATTTATATTATGTGAATTTTAAATAATATTATAATTGATTAAATATTATATTTTATCGTATTTCGCGTCCAAATCAATATCTATCATTCTTAAAGGTAGAAACAAGGTTATTTTCACCTTGTAGTTGAGAGACTCTTTAATAATGATCTCTATCTTAAAGGATGAATTAGAATTCAAGAAATTGCTCGCAGTAAAAATCGAATGCATGTCTTGCAAATAAAATATTTTGATTTATCAATTGAACTCTGGTCAGTGTATTTGCTTCTTCTTGATCAGTAGGAACGTGGTTTTCACCAAATGTTGTGCTGTCTGAGCTTGTTTTTTTGTCTCTTCTTGGGCTGTTTAGCCCCCGTTATCTTACCCCAAAAAAGAAAAAAGAAATGGTAAACTATAAATATGATTCAATCTTATTATTCGTAAGTCATAATTATTTGATAAAGAAATATTTTTTATTATTTATTAAATTTAAAGTTAATTTCATGTATCATTTAATTAAAGTTGAAAGGGATATGTGCTTGTACCTGATGGTTATAAATATAATTTTTTATTAAAAATAATAAATATATATATCTTGAAATTTAATTAAAACATAGAAGCCATCAAGCCAATTTATGCCGTTCAAATTTATAACAGTATTAACTTTTTCAAAAGTTTTTCCCATGATGCTTTTCAAAAGAAATTTGCAAAATGAATGGTTTTTGGGGATGCTCTTACTTGGAAAGAACAGAGACGTTACTGTGGTGGGCAAACAGATTGACAATGGGCAAACCAAAAAAACATATTTGAAAAACGAACGGTGGTTGGAAGGCATTTTCGTAGAAAGAACAGAGACATTACTGTGGTGATCTACCAGATTGAAATTGGTATCATTTTGTGATGGGATTAAGCAGCCAATGTTGACTATTGGTTTTTATTAATAGATTTGACTATTATTATTTTTATTAAATTAAAATTAAAATATTAAAAAATATATATTTACGAATTCAATCAAAATATTTAAAGCTTACGAGTAACGTTCACGCCAGTTCCAAGAAAAAAAGAATAAGATTAATGTTCACTCGTCCGCACATGTGTGGACATGGGTTTGTGTTGGTGCGTTCACGCGCGTACATGTGAAATATAAAAAATCTAATAAGAATTTAATAAAGATATATATTTTAAAATTTAATTAAAACATAAAAATCAATTTAGACAATTTAAATTTATAACAATTTGTAACTTTTTTTTAAAAAATTCTTGATATTTTTTAAAAGTTATAAGTATAGAGTGTTTGTCACGCTATACACTTTTAAATGTTGTGCTGTTGTTTTAAATTTCGTACGAGTATAAACTTTATCAAGTAGTTTTATAATATTTCACATTAAATTTTTAGATAAAAATAGGAAGAATTTAATAATAAAATTAAATTACAAAAATTTTGTATTATCTACAAATTAAAAAATAAAACTCAGGATGGAATTTTTTTTATAAAAAAAATTAAAACTCAAGTGGTTGGGGCGGGGGGGGGGTTGTTTTTGAGAAATTATTATGGGGGCCCACGACATCGAAATTAGTATCATTTTAGGATGGGATTTCTTGGCTGTCGTAAACTTTTTCTCTTGGCTCAAGGATAAGTAGCAGACGTGGACTTCTTGACTATTATGCATTTATTCGCTTGCCTTTTAAGTGCTGCATAGTGCACACAAGTAAAGTGAGTTTGGCAAACGTGAGCGTGAACATGTTACAGACCTTTTTTTTTTTTTTTTTTTTTTCACTTTTACGTATGTTTTTCAAAGTTACAAAGAACACTTACTTTTTTTTTTTTGGTCTATTATGTGAACATAAATTATTTGTAGATGTTTTTATAAATTTTCATACTATTTTTTTTTTGAATAGCAACAGAATTAATTTACAACAATTTTTAATTATCCAAAAATTAACTACGTCAAAGTTATATTTTCAAAAACCAAAACTTTGGATAAAATATTTTTTTTAAAACTATTTTTTAATAGAAAGAATCAAATATTTGCATGCGGAGAGATAATTTCCGTTAATGCGTGTGTGTGTGCCACGTTAACAGAATGATCTTTCTGAAAAGAATATTTTACGAACCAAAATCTGCTTTTCACAAAATGAACGGTGGTAAGAGAGGCTATTTCGAAAAAAGAGCAGATATTTTGGGTCGTTTGTTTTCTATTTTTAAAAATTATTTTTTTATTTTTAATTATTTTTAAAATAAAAAAATTCGTTTAATAATTATTTATTATTATTATTTTAAAAATAAGTTTTAAAAATAAATTATTTTTAAAACAAAAAAATTATTTTTATTTTTATTTTTTTAATATAAAAAAATAAAAAATAATATATTTTTAATACAGTTTATTAAATAATTTTTTTTATTATGTAAAATAATTTTTAAATACTAAAAAGAAAAATAAAATTAAACAAACTCTTTATTATTTTTCAACTCGTCATTTGCTAATTGTTATTGAAACACTTTTTTGTGATGCAAAAATTATACAATTTTAAATATAATACTTTTTAAAAATTTATTATCATGTAACGGTGTTATAATATTTTATGTCAGTTTTTTTAAATAAAAATATAAAAAAAGTTAACAACAGAACAAATTTACAATAATTTTGTATTATCCAAAAATCAAATCATTTAAAATAATATTTAAAAAATAAAATTAGAGATAAAATAATTTTTAAAAGCCTTTTTGTATATTTACTATTTACGAATACTTAATTTGCTTGCTATTAATGAAATACATTTTGGACAAAAGAAAAAAAAAAGATATTTGAAAAATGAATGGTGGTGGGAGAGGCCCTTTCATAGAAAGAAGAGAGAAGCTGCCAAGGTGCCCTACCAGACTGAAATTAGTACTGTTCAGGATGCGATTTCTTGCCCGTCATGCATTTATACACTTGCCTTTTAAGTACTACTTTGCTCTTTTTATTTCAGTGTCATACAACTGTGCTGCCCTTCAAACTCTTATCTCTCTGTCTCACCCATCATTCTGTTGTATCTTGAGTTCTAATACTGAGAAAGAAATGGCTGCAGCTCTGGTAGGACAAGCATTTCTATCTGCTTCTGTGCAAACCTTAATAGAAAGGATAACCTCAAACGAGTTTCGAGATTTCTTGAAAAATAGAAAGCTGAATGTTTCTCTCCTGGATCAGCTGAAGAGAACTCTGCTGATGCTCAATGCCGTACTAAACGATGCAGAGGAGAAACAGATCACTAATCCTTTTGTGAAAGAATGGCTCGATGAGTTAAAAGATGCTGTCTTTGATGCTGAGGATTTGTTGGATGAAATCAACACAGACTCTCTGAGATGCAAGGTGGAGCAAGACTCTCAGAATGTTGCCAATCAGGTGCGATCCTTCCTTTCTGTTTCTTTTGGTCAATTCTACAGGGGGATGAACTCCAAGCTGGAGGCTATATCTCAAAAGCTGAAATGCTTTGAAAATCAGATAGGTACCCTTGGTTTGCAAAGCATTACTGCAAGAGTACATAAAACACCAACAACTTCAGTGGTAAATAAATCTGTTGTGGTCGGTAGAGAGGATGATAAGGAGAAGCTATTAGACATGCTTCTGTCTGATGAAGATGAAAAGGGTAATGCTATAGGAGTGATCCCAATTTTAGGCATGGGCGGTGCGGGTAAAACAACCCTTGCTCAACTCCTTTACAATGATAAGAAAGTGCAGGAGCACTTTGACTTCAAGGCTTGGGCATGTGTCTCGGAGGATTTTGATGTTTTCAGGGTAACCAAAAATCTTGTTGAGTCTGTCACTTCAAAAGTATATAATGGTAATAATTTAGATTATCTTCGAGTTGAACTAAAACAAAGCTTAAGCAACAAGAAGTTTTTGTTTGTCTTGGATGACCTTTGGAATGAGAGATATAATGATTGGGATGATCTAGTAACTCCTTTTACCAGTGGAAAAAGGGGAAGCAAGATCATTGTAACCACCCGCCAACGAAGAGTTGCAGAAGTCACTCATACTTTTCCAGTTCATGAGTTGACCCTTCTTTCACCTGAAGATTGTTGGTGTTTACTTGCCAAGCATGCTTTTGGAAATGAAGACACCTGTAGATGTCCAGAGCTAGAGGCAATTGGTAAGCAAATTGCAAAAAAATGCTGTGGCTTACCACTAGCTGCTAAAACACTTGGTGGTCTTTTGCGTGCAAAAGTTGAGAAAGAGGAATGGAATAGAATTCTCAATAGCAACCTATGGGAATTAACACATGATGATGTTATGCCTGCTTTGCGTCTGAGTTATCTTTACCTTCCATCACATTTAAAGAAATGTTTCGCTTATTGTTCAATTTTTCCAAAAGACTACTTGTTGGATAGAAAGAAGTTGGTCTTGTTATGGATGGCTGAAGGCTTTGTACCACAATATTCCCATGGGCAGAAAACAATGGAGTTGGCAGCTAATGACTGCTTTGATGAGTTGTTGTCTAGGTCATTGATTCAACAATATGAAGGTGATCGTGAAGAAGAGTTTGTTATGCATGACCTCGTAAATGATCTAGCCAGAGTTGTATCCGGTAAAAGTTGTCTCAGCTTTGAAGGCAATGAAATTCCAAACAATGTTCGTCATTTATCATATCTTAGTACAGAATATGATGGCTCAAAAAAAATTGAGAGCTTGTATGAACTCAAGTATTTGAGGACTTTTCTACCACTCAATGGTTGGTTGCAGTCCTTAACAAATAAGGTGCCACATGATTTACTGCCAAGACTAAAATGTTTAAGAGTGTTATCTTTGTCAGGTTATAGAAATATCACTGAGCTGCCCAATTCAATTGGCAATTTGGTGCATTTGCGATATCTAGACCTTTCCTCCACTTCAATAAAAAAGTTGGCTGATGCAACCTTTAGGCTTTACAATTTGCAAACCTTGATATTATTCAATTGTCAATCCTTCGTTGAATTGCCATCACAGATAGGAAATCTGATTAATCTACGTCATCTTGACTTTAGTGGTACTAAATTGGAGGAGATGCCAACACAAATTAACATGCTACACAATCTCTGTAGTTTGAGTACTTTTGTCGTGGGTAGACAGCAAGATGGATTGAAGGTGAAAGAGTTAAAAAAGTTTCCTTATCTACAGGGTAAGCTTTCCATTTTGAAGCTGCAAAATGTTGTTGATTCCATGGATGCTTTTGAGGCTGACTTGAAGAGCAAAGAGCAAATTGAGGAGTTGGTATTGGAATGGGGCAGCGATATTGAAGATTCACAAATTGCAAAAGATGTACTTGGCAGGCTACAGCCGTCAACAAATTTGAGGAAACTGACCATCAAATACTACGGTGGCACTAGCTTTCCAAATTGGGTGGGAGATTCTTCATTTTCAAAAATTACTTTCCTGCGTATCAGTGATTGTAACTATTGCTTATCACTCCCACCATTTGGACAATTACCTTATCTCAATGAGCTCTTGATTACTGGGATGAAATTCGTACAAACAATTGGTCATGAGTTTTACTGCAACAAAGTGGAGTCCTCTTCATTTCAATCATTTCCATCCTTGGAACGTCTGGAATTTAGTGAGATGCCAAATTGGGAGGAATGGCTACCATTTGAAGGTGAAGGTACCAAATTACCTTTTCCTTGTCTAAAAAGTTTGAGTTTAGAGAGGTGTCCTAAGTTGAGGGGAGACTTGCCCAACCATCTTCCTTCATTGACAGAAGTTCGCATATCCGAATGCAATCAGCTAGAGGAAAAATCATCTGCTCTGCACTGGATCACATCGATTGAAAAATTATCAATTACAGAAGGGGGACATGGCTTATTGAGGGTTCTTGATAACAATTCTCAGTGCTCACTAAAACACCTAGGCATTGAGAAGTGTGACAGCCTGCAGTCTTTGCCAAGAATGATACTAGGCAGCAATTGCCTTCAAGGTTTGTATCTCAGGAATATCCAATCTTTCATGTCCTTTCCAATAGATGGTTTGCCCATTTCGTTGCAAAATCTTGAAATTGAGAACTGTGAGAAATTAGAATTCCTACCTCAGGAAGCTTGGAAAAATTACACGTCACTTGAAGATTTGAGAATTAAGAATAGCTGCCATTCGTTGACATCATTTCCATTAGATTGTTTCCCTGGGCTTAAACTTCTTCATGTTGAAGGTTGTCCTAATTTGGAATTCTTTACACAAGTTGGAGGCTCTGCTCCTAATTTGGAAATCTTTGATGTCATTAAATGCGAAAAAATTAAATCAATGTCAGAAGTACAGTTTGACACCCTCTCGACCCTTCGACAGTTGACACTTGATGGTCTTCCAAATCTTGAGTCGTTGCCTCAATGTGGTTTGCCTTCTAACTTAAGAGATATTTTGGTAATTAACTGTAAAGGACTATCATCAATGGCTATAGCTGGCTGGGGTTTTCAACGGCTCACTTCACTCTCGGAATTTGTTGTTGGCGGTGATGGAGGTGATGATATAGTCCATAATTTGCTGAAGGAGCAGTTGCTGCCCACTTCTCTTGTGCGTCTCCACATCGGGGATCTTGATAATATAAAATTATTGGAAGGAAAAGGGCTTCGACATCTGACTTCTCTGGAACAGCTCTGGATCAGTAATTGTCCAAACCTTGAGTGCTTGCCCAAAGACGAGCTGCCGTCCTCTCTTTTACTACTATGGATTTGGTGGTGTCCTATATTAAAAGAAATGTATTGTAATAAAAGAGGAAAACATTGGTCCAAGATTGCTCATATTCCTGCCATAAAGATAAATGGTGAAGAAGTAATAATAGAATGAGCTCTAAGATAATGGGAAGCCTATATAACAAGGTAAGCTCTGAAACTCAACAATTACGTGTTTGTATTATCTTGCCTGTACCATATATATATATATATATATATATATATATATATATATATATATATATATATTCACACATAGATATACATACATGTATGTATGTATGTATGAACTTCTAGAATTTACTTAAAAGCATTATCTTGCCTGCACCAAATATATCTAAACTTCTAGAATTTGCTTTACTAGGGTTATTAATACTTTTGCAATTTCTATTAATTATGTTTATTAAATTATAATTTCTATTAATTTTTTTGACTTCTAGAAAAGCCAAAAAAATTAAAAATAAAGCAAACCTATATGTATAGGCATATAGAGTGAAGAAGTCTGGACCAACTAAAATATTTAAACTAATAAAATAATAATTTATCCATAGATGTAGATAATTAAGATTCAAACAACTAACTAACTAAACTCTAATAATAAAATTAATACTAAAGATAAGATCGATAAAATAAAAATTAATAAGATAGCTCAGAATTATTATTATTGAATTGACCTTAATGTAATTTCTCAATAAAAATAATATACTTGGTTCAATCATAATGGGAAGTGTGCTAGGAACCATATATAAATTATTTGCAGTAGAAGAAATTCTCGGAAGTTTCTTGGTTACTGAAAGTTATATTAATGAATACTGGTTACCTTTGGTGGTCATTTTACAATTATGGTTTTCCAGATTTTCTATGTTTTTTCTGTAGCATTCATGATTTTCTATTCTATCTCTTAAAGGAACTCATTTATTTATACCTAATCATTAAACCTTGAAATAGTCATAGCTGGGAGTAGATATATAGATGGAACATACCATTCGACATTTTTCTTCGTATATTTTCTGGCAAGATATAGTGAGGTAATTGTGAATTTGCATTTTAGGTTTGGAAGTAGATGCATGGTTTGTCCCTGGGAGCAGTTTTCATGACTTCAAGTTCTAACTATAAAGGTCAGTATACATGTTGGTGTAAAGTTATACATTTTCATGTTTTAGCACTTAAATGGAACTCCATCCCAATCAATGAAATTTTGGGCATTGAAGGTGCTGCTCTGCAGAATTTCTCACATGCCCTTTTCACTTCGATGTTTCCTTTAGAATATGTTTTTAGTGTTTCTATGAGGAAATAGTAGTTTTGGCAATGCCATGGAATGGTTGCAGTACTCCATCTTGTGCTCAATAATAGAATTTGATGAGACGAAAAATAAAAGTACATCTCGTTTATGAAAATATTTTTATTTTTATTTTTTAAAATCTATTTTCATTTGTAAATTTTCATTATCTAGGAAATACATTTTCTTTTTTAAAGTCAAAATTTTTTCACATTTATTTTTAAATCGAATTGACATAAATAACTATAAATATTACTGTATTTTCGAGTTTGTTTTTTAATAATTATAAGATTATTCTTATTTTTTAATATTCATGATAGACTCTTTTAAAGCTAAACAAGTCATTTTTTCGAAACATAAAAAACTTTTTTTAGGCGTTTTCCATTTTTTTCCTATTTTAAAACCTACTAAACACATTTTTAATCATATTTTCTATTTTCAATGACCGCAAACAAACTAAACAAGCCCAAGATTTTCAAAGGAAAATATATTATATCTCCTGCCTGAGTTGATTTTATTGTTTGAACTGTGACATTGAAGCAATTCATGGTGGCAGGAATTGCTATCTGAAGTTAGTGGTATTTATGACGAAGAACACTGGATCTCCTGTACATATTTGCTTATAACCTTCAGGTACAGAGAATATGGAAGGGTACTTGGGCAATGCGAATTCCAACAAAAACCATTTTTTTTCAAGGACAACTTTATGTTTCTTCTTTTTTGGTTCATTTAACTATGACCGGGACTCGAACATTAAGTCCTTCGACCCTGGACATGAGTTTGCTTTTCCAGAAGTTTTCATACTAATTTCAGAAGTTTGGTATCCCTATCTTAGAAAAATCTAAATTATCAAACCTGAATTTTTGGGAAAAAAATTATTTGTTATTACCAACACCACCTAATGGGAAAAGATTTAATTGTTGTTGTATTGTTTTTCTGAAATGGCTCTCTACAGTGTGGTAGAATATGTCATTAGATTATATGAAGTTGTGTTCGACCACCTTATTTTTCTTTTTCCTTTTTAAATTCAATTTGATTTTATATTTTGTTTTGGTAAGACGAGCTGCCATTCTCTTTTTTTGTTGCAGAGTATTAATCAGAGAGGAAAATATTGGTCTAGAATATCTCATATTTCTGCCATAAAGATAAATGAACGAGTTATAAAATGAGCTGAGAAATAAGAAAATATAACATCATTGGTATACATCAACAACTACTTTTTTTTTGGTAGGAACTTCATGTTCACTTTTATTTATTGGTTGTTGAAGGCTGAAACTGGTATAGCAGAGTCGATAGTTCTTGCGAGGTCAAAGCAGGTATTAACTGAGTATTCATTTCCTTTAGCTAAGCATTTATGAAATATTTCTAAACACTATTTTCTTGACCAGACAAAGGCTCCATTGCAAGATGCCCACAAAAAGATCTCGCTTGTAGACTTCTAGATGCTGTCAAGGTGAGAAAAGTGTCCAATATTTTCCAATCAAAATTTGTTACCCTTAATTTTTCTTTTATCAAAATTTTTTACAATTTACTCTGTCAGGCAATCAAGCCAACAGTGTTAATAGGATCAGCCGGAGAAAGAAAAACAGTTACAGAGGATGTTGAAACCATGGTATTCTTGAATGAGGTTTGTTCTTTGCTTTTCTAATAATATTTAGGGGAAATTGCATTTTTTTTCACCTTGATTTTTACTTCCAATTGCAATCTTTTGATTAATTTATTGATTTTTGCAATTGACCCTCTAATCTATCTATCTTATTGCGCTTTATCGCTTACCATCTAAATTAGACACTAACTTCATCAATAGCTTTGGAAAATTATCAAAACACCCTTATTTTCTTAATCCCTCATTATATATTCTACTTTATGGGAGGGGTATTTTGATAATTTCACATAACTATTGTTAAAATTGCAATTGAATGCAAAGATCAAGGTAGAAAAATATAATGTCTCCTGATATTTAAATTATGTTGGGAGAAGATTTTATCATTAATACATATGATGTTTATTTGCATGTAGAAGCCACTCATTCTGGCTCTCTCCAACCTAACTTCACAATTTGAGTGCACAGCTAAAAAAATCTTATACATGGATGGAGCAAGGTAAATTTCCATATGAGGATAAATCTATTTTTTGTTTCTAACAAATAGATGAATTTTTAATTTAGTCTCTCTCATATAAAAGTGCTTGCAATGTCATCCCTCAATTAAATCATTTGACACTAAACTCAATTCACTACTGATATTGTAGTTTTTTATTATATTTATCTTATTTGGAATATAAATTAATACTCAATTAATATTGACTTGGCATTTAATTAACATCGATTATAACTCACTAGGCTTTCAAGTGCAAAGTAAGTACAATTCATATAAAAATTTATAATGTTAGCAGTGACTTCAATTTAACGTCAAATTTTAAATAGTGATTTAAATAATGAGTGTCAAATTAAAATGTAAAGAATTAAATTAAAAATTCATCTATCTTTTGGGACAAAAATATAATTTTTTTCATTTTCATCTTCCTATTTGTTATAATCCATTAGCCCTTGAAACATTATTTTGTGAGTTAATACTTAGAACACATGAACAAGCAGAGCTCTTATCTACCACCATATTATTCCTCTTCAATTTTTGCTAGTGGAAGTCATTTGATCAGTTGTTCAATTATCACTTTGATACTGTTAGGTCCCTGTTTTGAGACTAGTCTCTTTATTCTCTTCTTAGGACATTATTGTGTCAGATAAATGCCAACGTGTTTCATACACAAACTTGGCCTCCACCAAGCAGCACAACAATAGAAAGGCTTGTTATTAACCTACAAATCAAGACCAAAGTTGCTGCTCTTCATCAGCTATGGAAAGATGAATTTCCAACGGCTAGTTGCACAAAAATGACAACAATTATGACAGAAAATGATCTGGAAAAGGTCAAGGAAAAAGAAAATCCAAATGAAGTTCCAGTGTGCACCTAGAAATGTCCTGGAGTCGAAGAAGCTTTGCGCTTTATCTTGTATATCAGTTCATATTTTGTCCAAGCTATTTTGTGCCTATTGTCCTGCGGTATTTGTCCACTCTGGAGCTTAGTTTTGGAGCTTTATCTTTTCTCTTGTATTGCTATTGGTGGGCAAGAGACAACCAACCTTATATTCGTTGGTAGTGAATGAGTGAAAATTACAATTGTGGATGTTCCAGGTGAGCATGTGAAAATCTTGATATTGGGGGTGAGTGTCATAAACTTTGTAATCTGTTGTTCGTGAGTAGCGTTAAAAACAACCTTCTGATTGATGAAGAAATTCTCTTGAAAATTAAGAGAATTGGATTCAAGTCTCAATTTGAAACTGAATAAGGATATATCATGTGTTCTTTCTCTTTTTCTTTATCTATTTTGCTTATTGCTACATTATTTCTATTTGTGTGCTGGTTCTAAGAGAGTGTGTAACATTGTTTCTTGGTGCATTCTGTTTTATCATTCTTTTATCTATTTTATATTCGATTTTCTGTTAAGGAAATTGTTCTTTTTTCTGCTTTTAAACTCTGCTTTTAGTTCTGTACAGTTCTGTTTTTTGGAATTCTTGCTTGCTGATTTCTCTTATAACAAACTGTGTTAATTGTTTGATTGCTTTACCTAATCCATTATATATTTTTTCTAATATATCTTGGCTATTTAATATTCCTTTTTAATTGATAAAACTGGTTTTTTTTTCAACTGATCTGTTTTAGATTTAATTTTATGTTTTTCAGTGTATCATCCTATTCACCCCTCCCTCATGGTGTTATTTTCAATTGGGCCATCTCTGTTCAAGTACTCTGCAATGTAGGCAGTGTTTTTCATATTTCAACCGACTGTGAACTACAATTTTGACTTACTTGAATAATGTGGGATGTGACTATGTGAGTGGAGTTCCATTAATTTCTTTTTTTTTTTACCACTAATATCTTTTCCATATCGAAGTGATATACTGATATCAAGAACTTTCATATCCTCTATTTTTTTATATTACTTCCATATCTGCATTTGTTTATTTTAACAGAGTTAACAAAATTGATGATACCAAAATTTTTGTATAAGAAAAGCATCCAACCAATTTAATTAATGATATATATTGATCAAAATGTTATCATTCAACATCACTAATATATTATTATCACTAACTAACATGATACATCGCTAAAAAATACTCAATATCAATAAATTTGTTATTCAAAATTGAATGGATATTAAGTAACTAATACAAAATTGAAATTTAAAGTAATAAATTGAGACACAATTTGTTATTCAAATGGAATTTTATTCATAGTTAAAAACAAAATGAAATATTCTACCAAGAACTACTAATGGTGGCAATGCACTATTACCAAAATTTTCTTGGAATTTATAAAAAGCGCTAATCACACAAATATCGATCTTGTGACTTACTTTATTTATTACTCTCTATATTGGTATTGACTTAAGCGTCATGTTATATGTAGGGAGGACGTTTGGCCAAATTAAAAGAGTAAACGTCAAAATGCATTATAAAATGGAAAATTTTAAATGGGTTTTATCAGGTAGTGATGAAAGAAACAGTAGCCAATTAACAAAAACCCTGTTAGCTAGAGATCATCTTCTCCCAGATTGAAAAATATATAAAGGCAGGCTTTATCTTGGTGCTAGTTTCGGTCAGGACAGGGCGGGGAGGGACCAACCCATAGAACAATATTTGACACTGATAACATAGTGGGCCAAGATAAATAAACGATTAATATTCAACGTTAATTTAAACATCTTTTTTCTTGTTTCTTTAAGGAGTTTAATATGTGCCATCACAACCTTACAAGGTTCATATCAATCTCTACTCCTTGAGGCAATAAATCTAAAACATTGTCTAGAAAATTTCATAAAGACTTGGGATCTTGACAATAGTAAAGTTCATTGATATTAAAGCTCATGTTTTCTCTGCTTTATTATTTATTCAATTTAAGATTAATTTCATGCATTATTTGATAATATATACACACACACACACACAAACACATCTATACGTATATGTGTGCGCCTACATGTGTGTGTAAAATATAAAAAAAGTCAATAGGAATATAATAAAAATGTATATCTTGAAATTTAATTAAAACATAGAAGTCGATTTAGACAATTTAAATTTAGAAGTTATAACTTTTAAAATTTTTTTTACGATGTTTTTCAAAAGAAGTTGTGGCTTTTAAAAAACATTGAAAAAAACAGGACAAAAAAAAAAAGGTTAACCAAACCTAGATCTATGGCTTTTGCTGTCCAAAAACACCACACAAAAAAAAAAGCCACAACATTCCCGAATAGACCTTAATCTTGTGACTTCCACATTTTGTGGAGCATCCAACCTTATAAGAATAGTTGTTGCACTTGATTGTGAACTTGATTGTGAACTTGAAAACATAATATTAAACAACTAAGAAATATCAGAATATACGTATGAAGCATTAAGCAATAAAAGAGTCTAATGTACCTTTTTCACTAGAGATAATAGCAAATACAAAGTCCAAACTCATAAATGGACCAAAACTAAAAGCAGAGCTTAAATCCAGTCCAAAGAAAAAATAAAAATAAAAATAAAAAGCAAGTTATAAGTCAGTTTAAAAAGAATGTTAAACCAAAACAGAGTCATACACAAACGATTTCAGCACACAATCAGTTGAAATTATGCAATAAGTAAAAAAGATAAGAGAAACGAGAACACAAGCAATATATTTTGTTTAACTCAAATAGAGGTCTACGTTTAGTTTCTTTAACTCCTAAGATATTTTCATTATTCTGAGCTTGTTTTTCTACTGGTTTATAAGCAACAGTTTACAGCAAGATTTTTTACGCTCACAAACAATATTCAGATTTTTCTATGGCCCCCTATACATTAGTTTTACAACTTGCTTAGCACCAAAAAAAATACACTCTTCAAGATGCTCGGTAAACACACAAGACAAAGGTTAAATAGGGCAGGGGTTCAATTGGCCTAAAACAATATAGGCTCTCACTCTAGCACCAAAACTGAGCTCCTAATTGATTAAATTCAAAATCATTACAAATTGATCTTGTCATTGGACCCCTTCACGTTTTTCGTTCATTTAAATAACTAGTGTTGTCACTAGTATATATCAAAGTTGGAATCGCACTCTTTTATTTTTACTTTTCTTTTGTTATAAAAATTTAAAGTGAAAAGAGATTCCTTCATTCTAAGACATAAGCATGTTACAAATCTCAGTAATGACTTACAGAGATATTTATAAATCGTCTACTAAGAGAGACTACTGATAGTGAGAATCAAATCTAAATTTTATCAAGTGGTTAGATTTTTTTAAAATTGATGTTGTATCACGTATTTTATCAATTTTCACTTTCTACCACTAATACCTTTTCTAAATTGAAG
Organism: Gleditsia sinensis; assembly: GCA_037074535.1. Lineage (NCBI taxonomy): Eukaryota > Viridiplantae > Streptophyta > Magnoliopsida > Fabales > Fabaceae > Gleditsia > Gleditsia sinensis. The sequence continues at coordinate 19,291,200 of CM073470.1, forward strand.
TTGTATCATGTAATGTCATTTCCTCTTTGTTTTTTTTTAAAGGGGCTTGGTTTGTAAAAAAAGTTTAGATTTTTTTAAAATGTTATGTGAGAATGTTAGATTTCCACATTAGGCTTTTTTTAAAAATAATTCTGGAATACAACATTCTCACAAAATCTTCCACTTTCATTTTCCCAACGAATGTCGAAACGTTGGATTCTCGTGAGGTGAGAACGTTCTACTACGTTAAAAAGACTACTTTTTCTGTTGATATTCAAGTACATTCTTAAAAAAAAAAAGAAAACATAAAAATAATAACAACAATAATAGAATAAGATATAAAAAAATAAAAAATAAAATAAATAAGTTATAATAAATAATTAACAACTAGAAAATTATATCATAAATTAAAAATGTGATAAATAATATAAAAAACAAAATAACATAACATAATAATATGTAATATTATAAATAATCAACAAAAATATTCTTAGAAATATAAGTGATGAAACAAAAACGTAAATGTTATATTTTCATAAATATGATTTCTAAGAATGTGGTCTGGTATAAGAATCTTTGATTTTGTGAACCAAGCACTTCTTAAATCTTTTATTTAAATAACGATTGATGTTACAAAATTTAAATGCAAATATCTCTAATAAAATTAAAGTTGAATGGCTTTTTTCTTTTAGTAACGTTCATCTTACTGTAAGTATGGAGCATACCAATTGCTAACTGGCCGTTTTGATGGTTTCTTTATTCAAAATTCAGAACTGTTTTTAAAAAAATGAAAAATAGTTGCTTTTACAAAATTAAATGGTTACAAAGCTGGAATTGCACGCTTTTTTAATAGAAAATATAGGGTAAACGAAGATTATTCCGTTTAAGACTTAAATATATCACAAGCTTTAATGAGAATTTGTAATGATATTTATACATGGCCTATCAAAAGGGGCTGTTAATAATAAGAGTCAGAATTTAAATTTTATAAGTGAAGTATTTCAAAAATACGCAAGTGTTACTTGAGTTTCATCAAATAAATAAAAATAGAAGAGAATGTAAAAATATAGATTAAACTATGGTTGAAAAAGAGAATAATCGAACAAAGTTTTTAAAGAATAATCTAAGCACAAGAGGAGTGAAAGAGAAATAAATAAAAAAAAGGAAAGAAAAGCTTATGAAATTTCCCTTTCCATTTACTATCAATTACACCACCATTACTCTTTTTTAAAATGCGCTGCAAAAGTTGAACCAAATATCTTTATTTCCTAGGAAGAATAAAAAAAGAAAAATACATAATGTTCCGTTGTAAAGCATACAATTGTCAATGCAAAAACGAGAGCAAATCAGAATGTAAAAACTAGAGCTAAGCACATGTATATACGGATCTTCCACAGAAGGAAACCATCCCAATTCACAGAGTGCAAAACCAAGCATAGATGCCCAAATCAAGCAGGAAAACCAAAATATACAGAGGGAGAAAAAGATGCTTACCTCAGCTAATGAAGATCAATAGTGGGAGGAGGCTCCTTCTCGGGTTGATGATGGAGTAGAGTTCTAGATGAGGGAGGAGCTCGACAGATCCGATACTCAAGTTTGAGGGTACAGATCGGGTGAGGGAAGAGCTCAAGGGTACAAATCGGGTGAGGGAGGAGCTCAAGAGTACAGATCGAGTGAGGTAGGAGTTTAGGAATGAGGGAGCTTAAGAGCTAGGGTGAGGCTCACAGAGCGTGGGTGAGTGAGGCTGTTGAGCTTGAGGTGGCTAGGCGAGAGAGAAGCGAAAGCTCAAGGTTGATGGTGAAAGAGCTCGGGAGAGTATGGCTCGAGGGTAAGAGGCGATTTGGGGGTGGGTAGTGAGATATCCGATCTCTATCCTAGCTATAGAGACCGGATAAAAATATCAACTACACACTAAGATAGGATAACGGAGAAGATAGTATTATCCTATCATATATGTACACCAAACAAAAAATAGCAATAGAATATGATACATTATCCTATCCTGTTGCTCTTATCCCATGCCCCAAACGGGCCCTAAAAGTGTGTTGAACAACCACCTCTTACTCTATACAAAGCCATTCATGAATCACCCTAAGTAATTTATTCATAATGCAATTATTAGCCTTATTTTTTCATCACTTGGACAAGACTTTAAGAGTCACTTTTTAATATAACTCTTCTAGCATCCCTCAAGCTTCAGCAGCAAAGGAAGATGACCATCCAATATTCTTCATAAAGCTTCTCACCCATCTTCCATCTTCATTACGCATAATCCCTCTGCACGTAGCTAAGTCTGGGTTCCCTTTAGAGTATCAATCTATGTTGATCTTGACCCACCCATCTTTTGAACAGTTCCACTTAATCTGATCATACATAACCTTCCACTATATTTTTAATGTTCTATTCAAAGACATATTATCTTCAAACTCCTTGGTAGTCTACAAAAGCAAAAAAGTGGCTCTACAAGGAGTAATATGTAACATCCCATAATTTTTATTTTTAAATAATAATGTTTTGTTATAAACAAATATATTTTTATTTGTTTAAAAATGATTCTATTCTGCTCAAAGTAAATCTATTTTTAATGAAAATAATTATTGTTTTGCTTGAAATAATTATATTGGTCTTTAATGAATTTTTGTTGTATTTTTAGAAATATTCTTTCTTTTATTATGTATAAAGATATTTATTTTGTGATTTGTTTTATTGAGATTTTTATCAAGAAAAATCATGATTTAAGAATTTAACTAAAGGTTTATGAGAATAGAAATTTTTGGGATATTTTAGAATGAAAAACGGAATTTATATGAATTTATATAAAAGAAAATCATATTATTCAATTATTAAATAATAATAATTTAAAAAAATAAAAATAAATAAAAAGGGAAGAAGGGAGTGGAGACGGAGGCATTTCGGAAGAAAATTTGAGAAGAGTGAATAGTGAGTGAATAGTAAATAAATAGTAACTTTCAACTTTTTCTCTAGATCTGGAGTGTCTATTGGCTTCCAATCTCAAAACTGAAGTGTTTTTGGATTCAGGACGAAGAATACTATGGTTTTGACCGATTAATTTTTTAAATCAACCGTTGAATCGCCGTAGATCTGAAGTAGAAAATCTCAAAAAAAAGTAAATTCTGAAACTCTTATTTAGAGACCTCTAATTGAAATTCTGACACCGTAGATGGATTTAGAAACTAGTTAAACCTTAGGATATGAAATTTTTCAGTTATCTGACAACTTTTTATTCGTCGTAAATAGTGATTTCTGGCGAATGAATAGTATTTTTCGGTGAGTGAATAGTGACCAAACTCCCGGAGTCATTTTTTTAAGTCTTTGGACCCTCCGGACACGTTTTTGAGGCCTAATTGGTCAAATTCAGCTTTGAAAAAGTACATTTTAGGGCTGTCTAACCAGGAGTTCTACCCTGTGAGTAGATACTTTTTTCTATGACTTGCTCCATGCTCTTCTTGAATTATAAATTTATTTTTGTTTCTGATTATAAATTATTTACTATTATCAGTTTCTGAAATGTGTTAGAATATCTGTTATACTTACGAACTGGAACATAGTTCAAGAAGAGTATGGTTTTAGAAATGGATTTTGGAACTCATTGAATATGTGGTTCTAAATATATTTATTATTATTTGATAAAGTGATATTATGTGCACTATGCATTGATTTGTAAAGCTATATACTTGTGAAAATGATGCATGTCATATTATAAATGAGATTGAATGGCAAACGTAAAGTTCATGGCGAGTTGCTTGATATTTTACATGTTTATATATGTATTGATGAATATCGGCTGGTTGTATGGCTTATGACGGTACCGAATAAGGGACGCTCTATTAGCCTGAGTGAGCTGGGGAAGGGCCGCTCCAACCGGGTGACAGTGGTAATGTGAGGAGGCAGAAGGTTGATGTACTCACATTCCCTGATCACTTACTGTGATTAGGGTCGAGGTCACTATGCGTATAGCAAATGAGTTATATTTTCATTGCATTGACCAGATTGCCGAGTGACAGTGGTAATGTGAGGAGGCAGTAGGGTGATGTACTCACATTCCCTGATCACTTATTGTGACTGGGGTCGAGGTCACTATGCGTATAGCAAATGAATTATATTTTCATTGCATTGACCAAATTGCCGAGTGAGGCAGGTGCATTAAAAGTAATGATTTTACTTTCAAATCATAATATTTTACTATAGCTTATACAGCTGAGCATAACAACATTTGTTTAATGATTATACCATGGTGCATATGGTTTTGGATATCTGAATATCCTTTGATTTGAGAATATTTGAAATACGGGTCTCATATGAATGTACTTCTGAACTGTATTTTCTATGTGTCATATTTTAAAATATAAGTTCATCCATATGTTGACCTAAGAGGTCATAGGAGAAATTATTTGTTCACTGAGTTGTCAAACTCACTACACGATATTTCCACATTTTTCAGATAAGAATATTAGAGTTTGATTCGGCAGATAGGTGATATATTCTCTGGGTGAGTCTACGTTGCTTCCAAGACTCATAATCTTTGAATTATACTGTGTTTGTATTCTAGAGTGCTCTGAACTCTACAGGCAGGATCTCCGTTTCTGTTGTACTTTGATGTTTATAGACTTGGTCTGTATATAGTGTATATATGAGAGATCCTATATGTATCTGTCCCCATAATAAAGAATGAAATGTGTATCTTTATGAAAAATATCTGATTGCGGAAATAATTGTAGGAAAAAAAATATTTATTTTACGTAACGTTAATTAAGGGCGTTACATAATAAACTTGGCATCATGCAATTCCTTATTCCTCCAAAACCAAAGCTTCTATACAATCGTTCCTTATAGTTTGGCCCATTTCATAACAATGCTATCATGCATTTCAAAGTTAGATTATTGTCACCGACATATGCAATGGCCACAAGAAAAAATCTACTAGCAACTCTTGGGCAATATCTTGACATATATAGAACAAACTCTTCCTTGTCTCAACACCAATAGAACAAAGGAATCCCCCATTCCACTTACTTATATACATATTGGTTAGAAACCTATTCTGGGAAACAAGTCAGATGAAATATCTTATGCATTTAGGTCCCTCTATTGCCAAATAAGCTTCCAAAGGGAATTATTTGCATAGGCACTTTTGACAGTAAATATACCACTTCCTTTATATTTTCATACTCTTTTGTCAAGTCCTTCATTTAGATAAGGGGGAATAAGAGCATGTATTTTAAGACAAATTTGTTCAGGCAGAATGGGTTTCAAAAGTTTTCAGTTCACTCCCTATCACTATTTACAACATTAGCAACCACCATGTCATGATTAACCTTGTGATAGTGGAGGGTGCCATATGGCACAAGAGTTAAATCATTATATAACCAATAATCATCCCAAAATTTAATTGTTTGACCATCACCAATCTCCCGTCTTTTGTACTTAGTACGTATTTCCAAAATCCTTCGTATTTCTTCCCAGAGAAAAGAGTCATAAGGCTTCCAAATGATGTTACTAGAGCTAGTATTACTTCTTCCATACATTTTGCATCCTCCAAACAGTTCTCATGAGACAAGAATCATTCATCCATTGTATATTTTATAGACCCACTCTCCCTTTTTTTTTTAGAGTGACACACAGTATTCTGAGAGATAACATGAGTCCTTCGATGCCCATTCTCTTGACCCCAAAGTTTCTATAAATTCTTTCAATAAAGTTCCTATAAATTCTTTCAATTTCATGATGAATCGATCTTAGTAATCTAGTAGAAAACATGTGATAGATAAGAATAACTCCTAAAATTGATTTTGTGAAAGTGATTCTTCTGGCTAAGGAGAGAACATTAGCTTTCCACCTTGCAAGTCTTCGTTGAATTCTCTTAACAATATAATTATATAATTTTTTAAAAACTCTTCCATGAATTAATAAGACTCCCAAATAGAAAGCTAAATCATCAATGGGAGAGAACCTCGAGAATTGCACCCTTTATGCTTTAATGTAATGAGGCACGTTACGAAAAAAAGGAAATATTGGATTTAACATTATTAACTCATTGTCCAAACGTTACATAGAAAATATTTAGGCATTGCATAATAGTGGCAAGTTGAGTCATAAAAGCCTCCAAAAAGAATTAAATCATCTACAAACATAAGATGTGAGATATAGGGACCTTTGTCTCTAGCCCTCATAGGGATCCAAGTACCATTATCAACAACTTCCATTATTATATACAAGAGTATACCATGCATATAACAAAAAGGTAGAGTGAGAGAGGATCTCTTTGTGGTGTCCCTTGAGAAGGCTTAAAGCTGCTTGTTTTACTTCCACTCCATAAGACAAACATCTCAACTATGCTAATACATCTCATTATTATTAAAATAAGGTAAATTAATTTTCTCAAACGTTCCATTTAATTATATCATAAGCTTTCTCTAAATCAAATTTTATGGTAAAAGAACATCTTTCTGCCTTCAATTATTTTCATAGTATGTAGCATTTCTTGCACTATAACAATATTAACATGTATGCATTTTCTTGGAACAAAGCTTACTTGAAAGTGAGAGAATATCTTTGGGAGGATAGGTCTGATATTTTCCACCAAGATTTTACTGATGCACTTGTAAGTGAAATTATAGATAGAGATAGGCCTTATGAATTCTAACTCCTTAATTTTGGGGATCAACACAAGAAGAGTGTGATTAATATCCTCCAAGCCTCTATCAGCCTCTAAAACCCACTTGATAAAAGAGCAAAAGTGTTTATAGCGCCCCAGGAAGAATGACAAAAGAGTGCAGGAAAAACCATCTTCTCCAAGTGCGGTGTTCCAACATTGAAAATTTCTTTTTCAATGCCTTTTTCCTTCATTACTCGATTAATATTCATAAGCTCTTCATTATTAACAGGAGGGAAGCCTAACCATACACAGTGATGAATGGGCTCCTCATTATCATCTATATAAAGCTAGTGAAAGAAAAAATCAGAGGCAATATTTTGGATTTTTTCTTGATCTTCAATCCAAGCACCCTGATTATTACGAAGCACAAAAAATCTATTTCTTTACCTTCTATTGACTGTCTTGAGATGATAATATTTCGTATTCTGATCTCCTTTACTAATCCATTGGGTTTTAGATTTTTGGAACTATAAGAACTCTTCTTGTGTGAGGATATCATCTAACTCTTGTTGTAGCTTCCTTTCCAAATTTTCAAGGACAATGTTATTTCTCTTGTTCTGATTCATTTTTCTTTGGACACCGTTAAGCCTTGCCAAGACCTGGTGTTTACAATTTTTGATATTGCCAAAAACTTGTTTGTTCCACACTTTAATATTTGTGTGCATGGGAAGAAAGGAATGAAGGAAATTATTGTTTCTTCCATTCTTTAATAATAAAATCATTGTAACTTTCATGAGTGACCCATGCAGCCTCAAATCTAAAGGGTCTGCCATTGGTATAGGAGGAATGCCATCCATCATGAGTAACAAATGGTGGTCAGAGCATTGAATTCTAGTGAGCACTCTAGCCACAGCATTCTAAAATTTAATTCTGCCTTCAGCATTACAAAATATATGATCAAGCCTTTCAAAAATTCTACTGTAACCTTGAATTTTTGGCATGTTCTACTTATGACCATTTCTATTTGCACCCATATCTAACAAGTTGTAATTTTGGAAGCGATCAAAGAAGAGCTTGCATTTGTTAAGGTTTACTGAAGCTCCGCACTTTTTTTCCTTATCTTAATTTATGTCATTAAAGTCACCAGCCACAAACCAGCTCTTGTTCATGCTTTTAGTAATACGGGAGAGGTTATTTCAAAGGTTATTTTTGTGTTCTTCTCTTGGGTTAGCGTACATCGCTGTGAACACCCAATCAGTTTTATTATCAACTCAATTTGACAAGCATATGGATGTATTGTGAACGTTGCTGAACTGAGGCAAAATGATCCTTCCATGCCACCCAAAGGCCACAAGAGAAACCCCAGCTTTCTTCAAAAACAAAATTGTCAAAACAAAGCTTTGGAAGGCTCAAAATACCTCTACTAGTTGAAATTTTAGGGTGCGTTTGGTTTGTCTGTTTCCAGTTTTCATTTTCACTGAAAACTGAAAACAGACATGAAAACATGTTTATTTACTGTTTTTTGTTTTTATTTTTAGGAAATGTTTCCTGAATTTTTGAAAATTCTGAAAACACCAAAAAGACGTTTTCAGAATTTTCAATTTTGTAGTACATTGCAATGATGGAATTTTCACAATTATTTTAAATTATATACACAATGTTTTACTATTTATATAATTATAAAATAGTAAAAATGAAAATACAACAACATAACTAAAAAATAGTAAAAATAAAAATACAAACCAAACGTATTTTCAAAAATATGAAAACTAAAAAATGAAAACTATTTTCAGAAAATGAAAACAGAAAACGTTTTCGCAAACAAAACGCACCTTTAGTTTCTCAAAAAACTGCCATAAAGGGTCTATGTTTTATTAATATAGTCCTTCATGCTTCTCAGAGCCACTACCACTTATACCATGGCAATTCCACACCAAAAACCCAAAAAAGGAAATTAACTTATCAGGATTCCCTCCATCATAGAGACCCAACATGCTCGTGTGACCATCCTGCATCTGATGCACATCTTGCAGAGGCTTTTCAACCATCATGGGATTCTTATTTGCCCAAATTACTTCTTCAGATCCGACATGAGGTCTCGAAGATATGGGCATAAGGTAATATCCACCCATTTTGGCCCCGTGAATATTCTCCATGAGGTTGTCTTGGGTATCTCCCTTATTAAAGTTATTACCTATCTGATGTGTAATTCTGCACACAAAAATTTCCAGTTGCACATTCAAGTCCAATTCGGCCCCATTAATATTCTCGATGAGGTTGTCTTGAGTATCTCCTTTGCCAGTCCAAAAAAAAAAAGAGTATCTCCTTTATTCCTTATCTATCGTGATATTCTGTATGAAAAATTCTGTACTTGCACATTCAAGGAGCCCACTTCATTTTGCCTTTTATTTTTCAATTTTTTCACACCACTTTTTTCTATCCAAAATTCATTACGCAGCCTTCCTCCTTTGCATAATTATTTTACTCAAATCTTCTTTATTTTTATCCCCACCCTTTCCTCTTTTTTATGATTCTTTTCTAAAGTGGAGGAAGACCTATCACGTTTTGCAATTTGAAGAATATAATGACAGCATTATTATCGTTAGGTATGACCTAATTTTGGTGGTTCTCTTCATTATTGTCCAAATCTGCCAATCTTTCAAAACATGATCCTGAAATTTCTGTACCATTCTCCTTGCTGGTCCCACCGTTTTTGGAAGCATTGTAACATGCCTCCGGTGCTTCTGAACCACCACCCTCGGCCCAAAGTACTGTCTCTCACTTGTCACTGTCGTGCTTGTGTTTCTCTTTTTCTTCTTCACTGCTGCTATTGACTTTAATAGTAGTGTAGTGTCATTTTCAGGTCACTCTTCGATGCAGTGCTCAGATTTTCCACAATTCAAGCCTTCGTACCCTATTCTTTAGTATCTTTCCTCCAACTTATACACGGGCATCAAAGACTTTTTAAAGTCCAGTTCAACACAAACACTAACATATTTTTCTCGGGTTTACATAGATGGAATAAAATCAACACGTAAAGTTTTGTCCAAATAATTAGTCATCATAGTACTCAATTGACAAATTTGAAAATTGCAGCTCAACGTATATTTACTATTAGAAGCACTGATGTAATGCACAAAGACATGTAAAATATTCATGGTTTGATCAAATTAAGTGTTAAACATAGTGATAGACGAACTATATTGACGAAGATATAAATTAAATATTTAAAATAAATATTTATTGAAAGAATTTTTTTGTTATAATAAAATTTAAGATTATTAGTCTTATAATATTAATAGTTTATAAAAAAATATCTTAAAAAAATACTAACGGCCTTGACATTTTATGTTATTTTTGTTAGAAAAATAAAATATTATACCAAATAAAAATTTTGAATATCTTTTAAAATTTTCATTTAGTGATATATTTTAAAAGAATAAATTATTAGTATCTATCTATTATCAAATTATCATGTACAATAAAGAAGAAGCCACAAGACTCATTATCTTTAGTTGATAACTGACATTCTAAATTTTTTTAATTTAAATATATATATATATATATATATATATATATATATATATATATATATATATATATATATATTATTTATTTATTTATTTAGCCATATTTCATCGATTCTTAATTGCAAAAAAGAAATAATTAAAAAATTACAAACTTACATCGAATGCAAATACTTTATTCTTCAATTCTTTAAGTGAATAATTTTCTCGATTTTCTCGAGAGTTTCTTCATGATATATTTAAGAACTTTGAGAACTTAATTTAATTATACCAAATGCATGAACATTAGAGTGGAGGTGTAGCATATATGGCCCAAGGGGTTTCAAGGGAAGTAATAAGAGTTTATTTGAGCAAGTCTAGGGGGCAAATTGAGTACACATGCATGGATATATTTGCTTCATTGATCATGGTCTTTTGGCTCCATGTTTAAAAAGGATACAGAAAATATTTTGTGTATAATGTCTATCGTTGAAGTTAAAGTTTATTTATTAATAAGTGATACTTTAGATTTTTTGCTCTCAATATTTTTTTGTAACTCTAATTAATAAAGTGAAAAAATATAATTATAAAAATATTTAAAACTTTGTAATTAAGAAATATTTTTAAATCAATAATACAATAATTTTTTTTACAAAATTTTAATTAACAAAAAAGATCAGATAAATCTTACACAGCCAACCAGTCACGTTAAGTGAGTTTTAATCTCTTAATATCATAAATTGATTTTGATATTCAACCCTCTAGAAGACTTTTGGGTTGTCTTTTTGGGTGATCGTCGGTTCATTCTCTAGTAGGCCCCGTCACAATATTAATTTATATATCGTGTTGCCGGGTCTAAGCGCTGGGATACCTTGAAATTGACCGACTTCACTTTCAACCCTCGTCAAATCCAGATACCAATCAAACGATTTCGATGATATTTCCAACGGCAGACCACTTTCTCTCTATCCTATGATTTTCTGGTGCCCTTTTTGGGTATAAAATCTTTGTCAAATGATTTTATAACGTCTTACATTAGTTTATTGGACACAAATGTAAGAAAATTAATGCTAGAATCAATTTATAACAAGTTTGTATTATTTAAAACTCAATTAATTCAAAGTGATTTTTTTTTAAATTAATCTATTTGGTGTGGATATTTTTAATTTTATTAAAAATAAAAAATATAATAAAAATATGTTTAGTTAGTATTTTTGGTTTTTATCTTTAAAAAATGTATTTTAAATTTTTTAAAATTTTAAAAAATGATAAATTTATGTTTTTAAAATTTTTAATAATATAGTGACAATATTTTTACAATTAATCTAAACTCATCATGATATTTTTGTAATTAATCTGAGTCATTAAACAATTGAAAAATAGTGAAATGAAAAGAAAAGAAAAATATAAATCAAATATATTTTAAAAAATTTTAAAACTGATTTTTAAAAATAAAAAAAATGAAAACAAGAAACGTCGACATCAAATGGAGTAATTTTTTTAAAACCATTTTGTATATTTATATTTCCTAAAACTTCATTTGCTTGCCGTTTTTGAAATACTTTTCGGACAAAAAAAAAAAGATATTCGCAAAATGAACGGTGGCAGGAGAGCGAGTTAGTACGGTGGCCCACCGCATTGAAATTGGTATAGTCTTGGGATGGGATTTCTTAGCTGTCCGTGGCTGATAAAGCAGATGTGGACTTCTCGACTATTATAAATACTTTTATTTTACCAACAACCTTTTTTATTTTGCCTCTTTCGTCTTTCCACACAAAACAATTGAGTATTCTGCAACCAAACGTTGATTCCATTATTATTATTATTATTATTATTTGTTTTCTGAAAATATCATTGTTTGATTTTCATAAATCATTGTAAAAAATTTAAAAAATATTTTAATAAATATAATAAATTTATCCTTAATTAAGTTTGTAAGGATAATATATGATTTTCAGTTCTTCGCCTTCTTGTCTGTAGATGCCACTGTTACTCTTTTTATTTTATTTTATAAAATTCAATCATTCAGATATATTTAGGTTTCCCTTGATATTTCCTAGACTCATCCTACTATCGGGGACCACGCACAGGTCAAGTGCTTTGTCGGTTTGTCCCATCACTTAGAAATAAAATAGAAGAAAATGAGGAAAATCATTCTCTCTCCTCAATATAGATGAGTAGAACAAATTGATCAATAAAAAAAAAACAATTACTATTTTATGCATAATTAATTTTTCAGTAGAATTACATCTAAGCAGATAATTGTACAATTTAAATAATTTATGGTTATTTTTTTTATTTTTAGAGCGAATAATTTTGATAAATTTTAAGTTAAATACTCAGAATTTTGACAAACCAGCTTAAGCTTAACTGCTACCCATCAAACTCTTATCTGCAACTCACCCATCGTTCAGCTGTAGCTCGAGTTATTATACAAAGGAACAAATGGCTGCGGCTTTGGTAGGACAAGCATTTCTCTCTATTTCTGTACAAACTTTAATACAAAGGATAACTTCAAGCGAGTTTCGAGATTTTTTGAAAAATAGAAAGCTGAATGTTTCTCTCTTGGATGAGCTGAAGAGAACTCTGCTGGTGCTCAATGCTGTAATAAACGATGCAGAGGAGAAGCAGATCACTAATCCTTTTATAAAAGAATGGCTTGATGAGTTAAAAGATGCTGTCTTTGATGCTGAGGATTTGTTGGATGAAATCGACACAAACTCTCTAAGATGCAAGATGGAGCAAGACTCTCAGAATGTTGCCAATCGGGTGCGATCCTTCCTTTCTTTTCGTCAATTCGATTGGGGGATGAACCCCAACCTGGAGAAAATATCTCAAAAGTTAAAATGCTTTGAAAATCAGATAGGTATCCTTGGTTTGCAAAGCATTACTGCAAGAGTACATAAAACACCTACAACGTCCGTGGTAAATGAATCTGTCGTGGTTGGTAGAGAAGATGATAAGGAGAAACTACTAAACCTGCTTTTTTCTGATGAAGATGAAAAGGGTAACGGCATAGGAGTTATCACAATTTTAGGCATGGGCGGTGTGGGTAAAACAACCCTTGCTCAACTCCTTTACAATGATAAGAGAGTCCAGAAGCAATTTGATTTGAAGGCTTGGGCATGTGTCTCAGAGGATTTTGATGTTTTCAGGGTAACCAAAAATCTTGTTGAGTCTGTCACTTCAACCGTATATAGTGGTAATAATCTAGATTATCTTCGAGTTGAACTAAAACAAAGCTTAAGCAACAAGAAGTTTTTGTTTGTCTTGGATGACCTTTGGAATGAGAGATATAATGATTGGGATGATCTAGTAACTCCTTTTATCAGTGGGAAAAGGGGAAGCAAGGTCATTGTAACCACCCGTCAACGAAGAGTTGCAGAAGTCACTCATACTTTTCCAGTTCATGAGTTGACCCTTCTTTCACCTGAAGATTGTTGGTGTTTACTTGCCAACCATGCTTTTGGAAATGAAGACACCCGTAGATATCCAGAGCTAGAGGCAATTGGTAAGCAAATTGCAAAAAAATGTTGTGGCTTACCACTAGCTGCTAAAACACTTGGTGGTCTTTTGCGTGCAAAAGTTGAGAAAGAGGAATGGAATAGAATTCTTAATAGCAACCTATGGGAATTAAAACATGATGATGTTATTCCCGCTTTGCGTCTGAGTTATCTTTACCTTCCGTCACATTTGAAGAAATGTTTTGCTTATTGCTCAATTTTTCCGAAAGACTACCCGTTGGATAGAAGGAAGTTGGTCTTGTTATGGATGGCTGAAGGCTTTGTACAACAATATTCCCATGGGCAGAAAACAATGGAGTTGGCAGGTAATGACTGCTTTGATGAATTGTTGTCTAGGTCATTGATTCAACCATACGAAGGTGCTTCTATTGAAATGTGTGTCATGCATGACCTCATACATGATTTAGCCAGAGTTGTATCTGGTAAAAGTTGTCTACTCTTTGAAGGCAATGAAATCTCAAACAATGTTCGCCATTTATCATATCATAAAACACGCTGTGATGGCTCTAAAAAATTTGAGAGCTTTTATGAACTAAGTTGTTTGAGAACTTTTCTACAAAGTAACCCTTATGTGGGGGAATGTTACTTAACCGAAAAAGTGCCACATGATCTGCTGCCAAGATTAAAATGTTTAAGAGTACTATCTTTGTCAGGTTATGAAAATATCACTAAGTTGCCCAATTCAATTGGCAGTTTGGTGCACTTGCGATATTTAGACCTTTCCTCCACTCGAATAGAAAAGTTGGCTGACGCAACCTTTACACTTTGCAATTTACAAACCTTGATATTATCAGAGTGTTGGACTTTGATTGAACTGCCATCACAAATTGGCAATCTAATTAACCTACGTTATCTTGACATAAGTGGCACTAGATTGAAGGAGATGCCAACACAAATTAGCATGCTACACAATCTGCAAACTTTGATTTTATCAGAATGTCATACTTTGATTGAACTGCCATCACAAATAGGAAATTTGATTAATTTACGTCATCTTGATGTCAGTGGCACTATATTGAAGGAGATGCCAACACAAATTAGCATGCTACACAATCTTCGTAGTTTGAGTACTTTTGTTGTGGGTAGACAGCAGGATGGATTGAGGGTGAAAGAGTTAAAAAAGTTTCCTCATCTACAGGGTAAACTTTCCATTTTGAAGCTACAAAATGTTGTTGATTCAATGGATGCTTTTGAGGCTGACTTGAAGAGCAAAGAGCAAATTGAGGAGTTGGTGTTGGAATGGGGTAGTGATACTGATGATTCACAAATTGCAAAAGATGTACTTGGCAAGCTACAGCCATCAACAAATTTGAGGAAACTGACCATCAAATACTACGGTGGCACTAGCTTTCCAAATTGGGTGGGAGATTCTTCATTTTCAAAAATTACTTTCCTGTGTATCAGTGATTGTAACTTTTGCTTTTCACTCCCACCATTTGGACAATTGCCTTATCTCAAGGAGCTCTTGATTACTGGGATGAAATTAGTACAGACAATTGGTCATGAGTTTTACAGCAACAAAGTGGAGTCGTCTTCATTTCAATCATTTCCATCCTTGGAACGTTTGGAATTTAGCGAGATGCCTAATTGGGAGGAATGGCTACCTTTTGAAGGTGAAGGTACTAGATTACCCTTTCCTTGTCTTAAAAGTTTGCATTTACGCAAGTGTCCTAAGTTGAGGGAAGACTTACCTAACCATCTTCCTTCATTGACAGAATTAAAAATTAAAGAATGTAATCAGCTAGAGGAAAAATCATCAGCTCTGCACTGGATTACATCAATTAAAAAATTAACAATTGGAGAAGGGGGACATGGCTTATTGTGGGTTCTTGATAATGATTCTCCGTGCTCACTAGAAAAACTAAAAATTAAGAAGTGGGATAGCTTGCAGTCTTTGCCAAGAATGATACTCGGTAGCAATTGCCTTCAAGAATTGTATCTCGGAAATATCCAATCTCTCAAGTCCTTCCCAACAGACGGTTTGCCCAGTTCGTTGCAAACACTTGAAATTGAGAACTGTGAGAAATTAGAATTCCTACCTCAGGAACCTTGGAAAAATTACACGTCACTTGAATTTATGAGAATTGATAATAGCTGCCATTCGTTGACATAATTTCCATTAGATTGTTTCCCTGGGCTTAAACATCTTCTTGTTAAAGGTTGTCCTAATTTGGAATCCTTTACACATGGTGGAGGCTCTGCTCCTAACTTAGTTACTTTACAGGTCTTTCAATGTGAAAGAATTAAATCAATGTTAGAAGTACATATTGACACCTTCACAAACCTTCAATGGTTATCACTTTATGGTCTTCCAAATCTTGAGTCATTGCCTCAATGTGCTTTGCTTCCTAACTTAAGAGTAGTTAAGATAAGGAACTGTAAAAGACTATCATCTATGGCTATAGCTGGCTGGGGTTTTCAACGGTTCATTTCACTCTCACATTTTCTTGTTGGGGGTGATGGAGGTGATGATATAATCCAGAATTTGCTGAAGGTGCAATTGCTGCCCACTTCTCTTGTGCGTCTCTACATCAACGATCTTTCCTATTTAAAATTATTGGAAGGAAAAGGGCTTCGACATCTGACTTCTCTAGAAGAGCTCCGCATCCACAATTGTCCAAACCTTGAGTCCTTGCCTGAAGACGAGCTGCCATCCTCTCTTTTGCTACTAAGTATTTGGTTGTGTCCTAGATTAGAAGAAAGGTATCGAAATCAAAGAGGAAAACATTGGTCAAAGATTGCTCATATTCCTGCCATATGGATAAATACAGAGCGAATAATAGCATGAGCTCTAAGATAATGGGAAGCATAACAAGGTCAGCTCTGAAACTCAACAACTACGTCTTATTTATTGCCTGGTTTCATATGGCACCAAAATTCTTTCGTATTTCCTTGTTCATAATAGAGTTCAGCATCAAAGCATTATCTTGCCTGCACCCTATATAAAACTAAAGATAAGATAAAGATAAAATAAAAATTAAAGATAAGATAGGTCAGGATTTGCTGGACCTTATTGTAACTTCTTCTCAATAAAAAGAATATACTTGCTTCAATCATAATGGGATGTGTGTGCATGCAAGTATGCCAGGAACCGTGTATAAATTATTTGCAGTAGAAGAAATTCTCTGAAGTTTTTTTGTTTCTGAAAGTTATGTTAATGAATACTGGTTACCTTGGTCTTACAATTATGGTTTTCCAGATTTCTTATGTTAAATATTTGTTAGGAGCAACGTCTCAATCTGAAGAATTTGGACCTGTAAAAATGAGAGAAAATATGTTATTTCAGTAGCATTCATGATTTTCTATTCTATCTCTTGAAGAAACATCTTTATTTATACCTAATCATTAACAATGGGCTAAAAAGTTCCCTGGAAAAGTGCCTCAGATCAGGAAATCTTAAAATAGTCATGGCTAGGTGAGTTTGGTTTTGCTGTGCTTATAGTTGGAACATGCCATTCTACATTTTTCCTCGTATGTTTTCTGGCAAGATATAGTGAGGTAATTGTGAATTTGCATTTCAGGTTTGGAAGTAGATTCATGGTTTGTTCCTGGGATCAGTCTTCATCACTTCAAGTTCTGACTATAAAGGTCAGTATATATGTTGGTGTAAAGTTGTATATTTTCATATTTCTGCACTTAAATGGAATTCCATCCCAATTGATGAAATTTTGGGGATTGAAGGTGCTGCTCTGTTGAATTTCTCACATGCCTTTTTTCACTTTTATGTTTTCTTTAGAAAAATTTGTTAGTGTTTCTATGAGAAAACTGTGGCGATGCCATCAAATGGTTGTATTACTCCATCTTGTGCTAAATAATAGTATTTGATGAGATGAAAAATAAAGGTGCATTTTGTTTCTGACAGTTTTTAATATCTGTTTTTATTTTTAAAAATCTATATTTGTTTGTAGGTTTTCATTATTTAGGAAATACATTTTCTTTCTGAAGTTCAAAATTTGGTCATATTTATTTTTAAATCAATTTGGCATAAATGACTATAAATATTACTTGATTTTTGAGTTTGATCTTCAATGACTATAAGATTATTCTTATTTTTTTAATATTTATGATAGAATTTTTAAAAACTACACTGGTAATCTTTTGAAAACACTAAAAACATTGTTTAGATGTTTTTTTATTTTTATCTTGCTTTAGAAAATGCTTTTCTAAACTCTACCAAACACATTTTTCATTATATTCTGTTTTCCAGGCCAAGAAACAAACAAACCAAACAAGCCCCAAAAGTTCCAAAGGAAAATATATTAGGCAACTATATACTGTCTAAGGTGGTTTTATTGTTTGAACTGTGACATTGTAGCAATTCATGATGGCAGAAATTGCTATCCGAAGTTAGAGGTATCTATGATAAAGAACATAGGATTTCCTTCACAATATTTCTTGTAACCTTCATGTACAGAGAAGATGGAAGGGTGCCCGGGCAATGGGAATTCTAACAAAAACCTTTTATTTCAAGGACAATTTAGTGTTTCTTATTTTTTGAATCATTTAACTTTCATCAGGACTGGAACTCAAACCCATCAGCCCTAGACATGAGTTTGCTTTTTAGGAAGTTTTCATACTAATTTCAAAAATTTGGATACCGTAAGAAAAATCTAAATCACCAAACCTGAATTTTTGCAAAAAAAAATTACTTGTTAGGACACATTCTTATTTTTCTTTTTCTTTTTTTTTAGTGAAACTTGATAGAGAAATCAGGTTAGAAAAGCTGAGAGAAGAGGTAAAATTGCTTTGCTCAGAGAAGGCTACCTGTAGTAGAGGTTGAGAAAAGGGTTATGCAGTTTGAAAATTATATCGAGCAGGGCTGATAAGAAGCTATTCCAAGTGTTGTCTATATTTATTTCTACCTTCCCAAAATTAAGATTCAAGTATATAAGAATAAACTAGTAATTTGGTCTCTAAATTTATTGCCTCACAAAGCTTTTGTCTCCAATTTTTCTTGAATACACAAATTCAAGACCAAATTGTGAATTGATAATTTCAGGGACTAATTTGTGCTCTCAATAGCTAATGTGCTATGAGTTGATTTTAGGGACTAATTTGCACACTCAAAAAAGTTTGGAGACTAAACGAGTCTACAAATTTGAGACCAAATTGTGAATTTACTCAATATAAAATTCTCTTGCATATCTCAACATATTAAGTCTTTCTTATTTAAAAATGTTGGAAGGAAAAGGGCTTAAAGGACCTCTCTGGAAAAGCTTTGCATAAGGAATTGTCCAAACCTTGAGTATTAATCAGAGAGGAAAATATTGGTCTAGAATTGCTCATATTTCTGCCATAAAGATAAATGAAGAAATAATATAATGAGCTGAGAATAAGAGAAGCATCAAAAGGGAAGCTTTGAAACTCCGAAAAAATATAACTTCATTATTATACATCAACTACTACTTTTTCTTTGGGTGTTCACTTTTATTTATTGGTTGTTGATGGCTGGAACTGGTATAGCAGAGTTGATAGTTCTTGAGATGTCAAAGCAGATATCAACTTGGTATTCATTTCCTTTAGCTAAGGATTTATGAGATATTTCTAAACACACTGTTCTTGACCAGACAAAAGCTTCATTGCAAGATACCCGCACGAACATCTGGCTTGTGGACTTCTAGATGTTGTCAAGGTGAGAAAAGTGTCTAATATTTTCCATACAAAATTTATTACCCTTAATTTTTCTTTTATCAAAAAATCATACAATTTACTGTGTCAGACATTCAAGCCAACAGTGTTAATAGGATCATCTGGAATAGGGGAAACTTTTACAAAGGATGTGGTTGAAACCATGGTATACTTGAATGAGATTCTTTCTTGCTTTCTCTAATAATATTTAGGGGAAATTGCATTTTTCCACCTACATTTTTACTTTTAATTGCAATTTTTTCCTATTATGTTTATTCTTACAATTGACTCCCCAATCTATCTATCCTATTGTACTTTATTCCTACCAGCTAAATTAGACACTATCGACAACTTTGTAAAATTATAGCAAATATTATTTTATTCTATTTTCTTAATCCCCTATTTTGTACTTTGCTTTATGGAAAGAGTGTTTTGATAATTTCACATAGCTACCGTAAAAGTTGATAATTTCACATAGCTACCGTAAAAGTTAACATTTAATTTAGACGGCAGGGACAAAATGTAAAAGAGTAGATAGATTAAGGGGTTAATGGCAAAAATTAATATATTGGACAAAAATTGCAATTGAATGCAAAAGTTAAGATAGAAAAGTGTAATTTGTTCTAATATTTAAATTTCATTATGAGAAGATTCTATCATTAATGTATTGTTATTTATTAGCATGTAGAAACCACTCGTGCTTGGTCTCTCCAACCCAACTTTATGGTCTGAGTGCACAACTGAAGAATCTTATGCATGGATGGAGCAAGGTAAATTTTTATATGAGGAAAACCTTGTTTTGTCTCTTTGACAAATAGGCAAATTTTTAATTTAGTTCTTCACAAGTTAATTTTTTCAATTTCGGCCCTACACATAAAGGTGTTTACAATGTCATCATTCAAGTAAGCCTACGTCCAAATATTGACATAAACTTAATTTATTATTAAAATTGTAATTTTTTACTATATTTATTTGACTTGATATTTTTATTAGCACTCAGTTGACATTGACTTGGCACTCGTGTGGCCTTCATAATCAGAATTTCTGCTTTTCCAATTAAATTAATCGTATTTAGAAATTTTGATTATGAGTTCTATGTAAGTGTCAATTTATATGTCATGTTAAATAAATATAATAAAAAACTGTAATGATAGGGACGTTAAATTTTGGACATTGATTTAACTAAAGGGTGGTATTACAAATATTTTCACTTATGAGATTAGATTGAAAGTTCACCTATTCATTGAGACAAAAATGTGATTTTTCTTATTTTCATCTTCCTATTTGTTATAGTCCATTAGCCCTTGAAACATTATTTTGTGATTTAATACTGGAACAAATGAACAAGCAGAGCTCTTATCTACCATATTATTCCTCTTCAATTTTTGCATTTGGAAGCCATTTGAATAGTTGTTCCATTATCACTTCGTTACTGTTAGGCCACTGTCTTGATACCAGTCTCTCTATTCTCTTCTTTGGACATCATTGTGTTAGATAAATGCCAACGTTTTTCATACACAAACTTGGCATCCACCATGCAGCACGTATAGAAAGGCTTCTTATTCTGCTTGGCAATGGTATTAGCCCCGAGGTTTCATGCAATCAAGTTTGATGATCACAATATTGCATCTTTGAATAGAAATTACATATTAAGAAAAATATTTTATTTAATACTAATTGTCAGCGCTTTCAAGTGAAGTTACCAAATCTGTTTAGTTAAATCTTATGGTTAAATTTCAGATGTCCCAAATTAAAAGCAAGCTATCATGAGGAATTAAAGGAGACAAGATTTTGGCATTTAAAGAGTCAAAGATCATATAAAAGGCAAGATTATCACAAGATACAAAAGGCATTACATCGGGAAGGCTGTCAAATTCAAAAGGAGGCTGCCAACAAGGAAATTAACCTACAAATCAAGGCCAAAACTACTGCTCTTCATCAATTATGGAAGATGAAGATTTCAAGTTATCACAAATCAAGCTTGAGCTATCCTAGTGCGCTTTATCTTGTATTGATCAAGCTGTTTTGTGCCTATTACCCAGCGGTATTTGCTCAATTAGGAGCTTACTTTTGGAGCTTGAGTAAGAGTCCATATAGTAATAGGCCAGTTTACCATTTTCTCTAAAAACAACCAATCTTGTATTCATTATCGGTGAACCAGTGAAAACCAACCTTGTAGATGTTTTAGGTGTGTGAAAACCTTGATTTGGTGGGTGAACGTGATAAACATTATAATCTATTGCTTGTGCGGAGTTAAAAACAAGATTTTGATTAGTAAAAAAAATTTCTTGGGAGTCGAGGGGAGTGGATGTAAGTCACAATTTGAGGCTGAATTAAAATATATCATTGTGTTCTTTCTCTTTTTTCATATCACTTTCACTTATTGTTATATTATATATATATTTGTGTGTTGGTTCTGAGTCTAACATGTGCATTCTGTTTTATCATTCTTTTATCTATTTTATATTTGATTTTCTGTTAAGAAAGTTGTTCTTTACTTGCTTTTGAAGTTCTGCTTCTAGTTCAGTCAGATCTCCTTT
Organism: Gleditsia sinensis; assembly: GCA_037074535.1. Classification (NCBI taxonomy): domain Eukaryota; kingdom Viridiplantae; phylum Streptophyta; class Magnoliopsida; order Fabales; family Fabaceae; genus Gleditsia; species Gleditsia sinensis. The sequence continues at coordinate 19,312,993 of CM073470.1, forward strand.
TTGGAATTCTTGCTTGCTGTATTCTCTTTGTAAAAAGAAGCATTAGTTGCTTGATTTTTTCACTACTAGGAAAATCATATTTAGAGACGGAATTTTTCCGTCTCTAAATAGGAAAAATTCCGTCTCTAAAAGTGGGGTCGCTACAATTTAGAGACGGAATTTAAATTCCGTCTCTAAAAATAATATATCCGTCTCTAATTTTTTTTTTAAATTTTGTCTCTGTAGAGACGAAAACTTAGAGACGGAATATTCTGTCTCTAGATCCAGATTCGTCTCACATTTTAGAGACGGAATATTCCGTCTCTAAATCCGTCTCTAATATCAGGCAAATATGAAAAAAAATTCTTAAGAATCTGAAACCTATCAAACAAGACAACAGCCAAAAACTAACCATTTCAAGCAGAAATATCAACATACATTTTACATAATGTCAAACCTTATCATCCATAAACATATCAACAACAATTTTAATAATCCCATCAGATTACATGACAATATCACCAATCAAACATACATAACACAGAGTCATAAATAACATAAACTATCATGATCCATCAGCAGCATTACTATTTTGGTCATTATTATTATTCTCTTCTTCTCTAGGTGGAGACGAGGAGGGCATTCTTATACTACCATCTATCATGAGGCGCCGAAACATCCGATCCCATTCTTCAACCTTTTGCTTTAACATAAAATTTTCATCTTCACTTTGTTTGAGACGTGCAGATAAAGCCTCAATTTTTGCATACACAACAGAAGAGGAACTTGCTGAGATTTCATCAGAAGCGGAAGACCTAGAAGAAGAAGTTGCTGCCAATACATTATGTGCTTGAGATCCCAGTCCATATATCCGTCCTTTATTGTTCATGCCGCCAACCACCTCCAAATAAACAACATTGTCTGAATGTTGAGTGGAGTGTTGGCTAGAACCCTCATCTCCCTGAGATGTGGACTGTCTCTCAGCTATTTTTGTTCGATACATTTCTTGAAAAAATAAAATGATAAAACAAAATAAATATTTGTAAAGAAATAAAAATAAAAGAGTAGTGACTACATACAGCAATTCTTCCTTGTTGGTCGTTGAACCATTGCGATGGCTTTCCTTTGGGCCAGTGAAGGCGCTCATACAACTCAAAACATGTCGGTTCTTTATTCAATTGCACCATCTAAAATAATAAAACGTTAAATAATATTAAAGTAAGAACTTAAATCACTATATATTTGAGAGAAATTACTCACCATTCGTTTGGCATGCTCTCGTGCAGATATAGACCCTCCACTATGTATATTAAGTCCTTCTTTGGAAAGTCTATTTTGTTTATTTTTTCTGGCTTTATCTTGCCAGTCTTCACTATCCCATTCAGCCCTGAATTGTTGTAGCTTATCTGCTGGAATCCAAGCACCCTTGTCCTCACCGTTACGCACCTTAAACAATGCATTTTTCAAGGTTGTTGATCCCCTGCTGTCAAATGCCCTTTTAATATTGTGCTCATCATTGTCCAACCATTTAAAATTTGCCTAAACAAAGAAAGTAAACAAATTAACATAACATTCACACATTTTTTAAAAAAATATCAATAAATATGATACGAAATGTTACATATTACCTTGAACTCCTCGAACCACATTTGAATGGTATTTTTGTCAACTTTTCCCCAACTGGACCAAACACCTTCAAATTTTTTCTTGAAAATTGTTGTAATGACACATCTTGTTAAGATGTCAGGATAAAACCTGAAAGTATAGATATCAATTTAAATAAATATACTGACAAAAAAAAATACACACACACACACATATTACTTACGTGTTCCCAGATGCAGATCTAATCCAAATTTGACCATCTATGTCCCTTGTTTCCCACTGAATAGTTTGTGTGAAAGGAACTGGCTCAACATTTGGACATGCGGATTGATTAGGAGATGGGACACATATAATATGTGTAGGTAGGGTAGGGGCAACTGTACTAGAAAGATGAGGAGATGAGGCACTGGAATGAGATGCTTGTGAATGGGAAGATGGAGTAGAAGTATGACAAGTCTGGGAAAAGGGAGATAAAGTAGGTGTATGTCCAGTGTGGATCTGGTCAAGGTGAGCTATGTCAGCAACAGGTGATGTGTCTGGCTGTGTATATGGCTGAGAGATAATCCGTCCCCACCCTCTACTTCTACCCCTTCCTCTACCTGTCATCTATAGACAAAAAAATAATCATAATCATCTATTTCAATAAACTTTAATGACAATTTAATAATAAAAAATAAAAATAATTACAAAAGACAATGATAACGAAACTCATAACCATACTACCATAAATTTATAATCTACTTCAAAAATACATAATATATGATCTACATAATACACTTAGTAAAATGAAACCTAACAATACTTAAACATCTTCATCATTATCATTTTCTTCCTCGTCTTCTTCCTCTTCTTCTTCTTCTTCTTCTTCTTCTTCTTCTTCTTCTTCATCTTCCCATTCTCCTTCTTCCTCAGTATCTTCTTCATCCACATCTACTTCATGTAGGTTCAAAGAAGAACCATATACTTCATCCACAGGGCCTTCAATATCAACAAGACTCTGCTCGAGATTGTCATTTGCAACTATTACAGGCGATTGCATTGATGACTCTTCTTGGTATGGAGCATCACTTTCAGGCATTTTAGTTTCTATTGCAGTTTGTATTGTGTTTCGTGCCTTAATTTTGATCACTACTAACCAATCACGTTGCCCTTCAGGATATTGTGTATAATATACTTGCATTGCTTGTTGTGCAAATATAAAAAGGACATAATTTTTATATATCTTGGATGTTCTAACCTCAACAATCCCATAGTTATCTACCTTTGTTCCATGATTTAAGGTGGGATCAAACCAATCACATTTGAATAGAACTAACACCTTTATAGGCCATCCTGTATAGTGTACTTCAATAATGTCTGTTAAAACCCCATAATAATTATTTTCTGTTGTTTCATCTGTACCACCTGGACAACATACACCAAAATTTGTTGTACCCATACCTTGGCCATGATCTTTTGTATTAAATTTATAACCATTTACATAATATGATGGCCATTTGTTGACTTTTCTTTGAGGACCCCATGCCAAACTCTTTAGAAAGGCATCTTCAATATTATTATTTAACACCTAGTCATCAAATATTTAAGTTAGTCTCACATAAGAAGCAAAATGTTAGAAAATAAGAAATTAAGGAGAATTCGTGCAACATACGTATTCTTTAAACCAAATAGGAAACATTGTGGAGATTTTTCTGTCCACTTCCGAGTCACTCATCCCACATTCTTGTAACATATTAGTATATGTGCTACATTTAGAAAACATGTTAGAACAATTTATAGTGAACATGAAGGATATGCATCTTCCAGTTGGACGGCCAGGATAATTAAAGATAGAAAGCGGTGGCCTATTTGAAGAACCTTGACCTCCATCATCATTTCGTGGTACTTGAGTCCTTCTACATGGAACATCAGGTGGATAATAGTAGGATGCAAATGTAGAGGTCTCTTCTACCAAATAAGATTCACAAATTGACCCTTCAACTACAGCTGTGTTCTTCACCTTATCTTTTAGTGTGCGAATAAACCTAATACAGTTAATTGATACATTTAGTACTACGAATACGATTCCATAATTTAAAAAAAAACAAAAAGGAGACGTAACTCTACCTTTCAAATGGATACATCTATCGATATTGCACTGGACCTCCAACCCTTGCTTCGTATGGCAAATGAATTGGAAGGTGTTCCATTGAGTCAAAAAAACTTAGAGGAAAAATTTGTTCTAATTTACAAAGAATGATTGGAATGTTTTGCTCCATCACATGTAAAGTATCCTCTCGCAACAATGGGGAAGTCAATTCTTGAAAGAACTGACTAAATTATGTGAGTGTGTTCCAAATAGGCTTTGGCAATACTTTGAATGCAATTGGGAACAAGCGTTGCATAAACACATGACAATCATGACTTTTCAGGCCAAACAACTTTGCTTCTCTCATGTCAACACACCTTGATAATGTAGAGGCATATCCGTCTGGCAGTTTCAATTTTTTGACTCATTCACACACAGCTAATCTTTGTTGCTTAGTTAATGTGTATTTTGCTTTGGGTTTAATTAGCTTGCCATCTCTTCCATCCTGCAGCTCTAATTCATTCCGTCTACAAATTTTTGCCAAGTCGAGCATTGCATTAAAATTGTCTTTTGTCTTACCTTTAGTGTCCATCACTGTGTATAAAATATTTAAAAAGACATTTCTCTCAATATGCATAACATCTAGATTATGTGGAAGAAGATTTGTTTTCCAATATGGTAACTCCCAAAATATAGATTGGTTCGTCCAGTTGTGAATAACTCCATACCCTGGGATATTATCATATGTCTCTTTAGTTATGCTAGGCATATGTCTAACCCTTTCCAACACTTCTTCACCTGTTAATCGAGGCGGAGGTAAAGATGTTTCAGTATGTCTCTTCCGAAAAGCATTCTTATTCCTTCTGTAACTATGATCAAGTGGCAAAAATTGTCGATGACAATCAAAGAAAGACGTCTTTCGACTATGTCGAAGGGTAAATGCCTTTGAACACTCCATACATATTGGACAAGCAAGTTTTCCCATTGTCATCCAACCTGAAAGCATCCCATATGCAGGAAAGTCATTGATGGTCCACAACAAACAAGCTTTCATGTTGAAGTTCTATTTTAGTGAGACATCATAAGTCGTGACACCAGTATTCCATAAAAGTTTGAGGTCATCTATAAGTGGTTGCAAATACACATCAATTCTATTCTTTGGATTGGAAGGACCAGGGATTATAATGGTCAAGAATAAGAATTCTCTTCTCATACACATCCAAAGGGGAAGATTGTAAGGGGTAACAATAACTGGCCAACATGAATAAGTTTGACCTGTTTTATCAAATGGAGCAAATCCATCAGCGCACAAACCTAACCTCACATTTCGAGGGTCCATTGCAAATTCATGATATTTTTCATCGAATTTTTTCCAGACTTCGCCATCAGATGGATGAGACAAAGAGCATGTTGCCCTCACAGTTTCCCGATGCCATCTCATTTGACTTGCAGTTTGTATTGACGAATAAAGTCTTTGCAGCCTTGGAATAAGTGGAAAATACCACATTTTTTTCATTGGAAGCTCTCTTACTTTGCCATTTCTGATGACCCTTTTGTAACGCTCTTCACCACAAAATTTATAATGACGAAGCTCCAAATCAAGAGGACTATAATAAATCATGCATCCGTTTCGACAACAGTGAATTTTTATACAACCTAATCCTAATTGCTCCACTGATTTCTTTGCACGGTAGAGGTTTTTAGCAATGCATTTCCCATAAATTGTACCCACCGATTGAAACAATTCTCAGAAATATTGAAGTCCGACTTGATACCCAAAGCTTCCACTGCAGCTGACAATTCAGAATAATTTTGACAACCGTCATACAAAGGAGCATGCGCAGCTTCTAACATATTAAAAAAAAATTTGGCTTTCGGGTTAGGATCTTCATCCCTCTGTTCACAATGAGCAAAACCTTGTTGCTCTATATAATTACCAATAGATGGTCCAGCAGCATCCATTACCATCTGTTCCTGATCATTAAAGCATGCTTGAAAGTCACTACTTCCATAATATGAGTTTTTTGAAACCACTGGTGGAAAGAGAGGTCTTGGTTCATCATGGTTGGTCCAATAATAATAATTACTCATAAATTCCTTCATACAAAGATGGGTTTTCACTTCATCAACTGAACAATACTTCTAACACTTGCATTTTTTACAAGGACACCTCAACTTTCCTACACTTTTAAAATGATCCTGACTGCAAGCAAACTCTATAAACTCAACAACTCCTGCCATATTCTCATCTGTAACTGCTCTCTTATCAGGACCCACCTTATTATCCATCCACTTACGATGTTCAGGAACTTTCATCCTGTTTTTAGGCATACATGAATCAAACTGCGTTAGAGATGGAATTTTTCCTATTTAGAGACGGAAAAATTCCGTCTCTAAATACAAATTTCCTAGTAGTGACATGAAATATAGTTTTTCTCAAAACGACGTCTCAAGGAATTATCTTGAAAGTAAAAAAATAATATTAATAAAATAACGTAAATTTGTACCAAAAGCCATGTATGAAGAATACATACATATAGCAGGATACGAACACCACGTATTTATAAAAAGTAGAATTGTATAAATATATATTTTATTATCTTAAATGCAGACTGCACTTTAGATAAATGACATTCTCTCTTGGTGAAAAATTCATGTAAAAGACACCCATTTATATACATAAATGAGTGATGGCACTCCAATATTGCTGATATGAGAATCTCTGGAGGTTGACCACCAAAAAGGATTATTAGTTTAAAATGAAATTCAAAATTTGTACTCAAGAAAAGCAAAGTCTTGAAGTAAGATTCATTCAATCAGTGGAGCCAAACCAATTTAGCACACAAAAGTGATTTGAAGTAAATCAAAATAGCACTAAAAAAAAAGGACAACTTCTTTGTATACCTTTGAATGAGGATTGCCGAAGCAATGACGTTAGGTACCCAAGATACAATATATCATTATGTACCAGCAGAATGTCAATGAATCTTGCAAAGACAGGATCTTCCATTATCAAGATAAGGAAGAGAGACTATCTAAAAAAACATGAAAATTAGAATAAACAAGAAAAAAGTTTCGATCAAAGAGCCTCAACCAAAGAGAAACAATTTGAAGGGTATCTCAGGATTCTGAAAATGAGGAGCTTTTCAGCTTTAAATAGACCTGGGTCGCAACCCATGGAGCTATATTGTACGAACTTTGACGTCACTAAAGATAACAAAATAAAGTTCCAAACGATATGAAAAGAAACTGAAAAATGTAAACAAACAAATTTGGATGCATTTTGAATTAAGGAATTCAACTTTTCCTAATCAGGCTACTATAAATTACAACAATTTCTTTAATTGGTTTTGACTCAGAGAAACAGCAGATGCACATTTGGCAATACGTTTTATGAAGTCAACAACTTGAACCCTCTTGACCATTGTGAAAGATTTAAAAAAAATGCAAACATTACACATTTTTTTCACCCCCAGAAGGTTATTTTTTATAGTTTTGAATTTAAAAAGACTCCTTAAGAAGAATATACATATATTATTAGAATAAAATACTATTTGGATCTCTATACATGTTCTATCAATTTAGTCCTAGAAAATGATTGTAGACAAAGTTTAAGGCAAGAACATGTTGATGGATTTTTAAATTTTCTGAATCAAATTATGATAATTATGTTTTAATGATTAAATTGATGGAACATGCATATTTTTAGAAACTTAAATAGTAATATTTTTTTTCAACAAATTGGGATTGGAATTTTTTTTGTCCAGATTCATCTATTTGACTTTCAACTAATTTTTTGGAAAGTTGGATTAGATCCTATTGGAAAAAAAGAAAGTGGTTTTTTCAATTAATCACAAGCCAAAATTACAGTTTTTGAGAAAAATGTGGTTTTGAATGGACTGAATTTAGTTCTGGTTCTGCTACTAAGGAAAGTGCAAACAGAAAAATGTGACTGATTGACTTGAAATCTTAGTTGCCTTATTAATTACTATTTGAAGAAACAAAGCCTGGTTAAGTGAATCAGAAAATTACCATGCCGAAATTCATTGAAGGAAAAGAGAAAGCAAGAAATACAAAAGAAGTAAACAATATTCTAAAACAAATGAAAAAATGAAAAAAAAAATGAGAGAAATTGAAAGAAATTATTAAATTGTCGCCATGCAGTCTTGTTTCTTTCTTTTGCTACGCACTATATCATATAAGAAATAGAGAAGAATACATTGAGAGTCAGAAAATGTTTTCTTCTTATTTTTTGGCTATTTTTGTTTCAAATATCAAAGTAATAGAAACAAGAAAACTTAATTACATATACTCAAAACCAACTAAAATGTTGCAAACAAATTACAAATTGTGGAAAATGTCAACAAAGTAATTGAAAAGCAGAAAAACTCCTTACCTAAGGTTCAAGTGCAACAAACAAAGTGACAGAAAGTCTCGTTCCAATATTGTGAAAAAACTTCTTGTTAGGCTAGAGCAGCAGCTAGTTGTTGTTGTATTTTTTGGGTATTTAGTCCTTGAAAAAAAAAGACCAATGAAGTCAATCCGAAAATTACCACAATAGCAAATAAAAATGAAGCAGAAATTGGTTGAAGAACAAACTGCCCACCAATAATTACTTGAAAGCTGAACATGAACTGTCTTGCTTTCTTGCTCACTTTAGTGTTTGGGTGAGATTGAAGTTTCTCATACATAAGTCGAGCCTCATTGGGACTGTCAATTTGTCAAACTAAGTTTGGAAGTCTTAAATAATAAAACAATAGCAAACATTAATGAGTACATGTCTCCCCTTTCAAATCAGGAGGCTATTTGTCTCTAAATAAATTCCTAATTATAACAATCATACACACACTCAACTCTACCTGGAATATCATAAAGTGATAGGTTAGTGAGGTTTGGTTATAGATTAGGAAGTGTCAATCCTTAAATGTTAAAATTCTGTTCCAAACCTTTATAGTATAAGTTATAGGAGGTCTAATTAAATGATTGTATTCTTTTAGTAGAATAATCAGATTCACGGATTATGGCAGCAAATTACTCTCTTCTTGGTTGTGTGGTGCAATTTGTTAGAGATTAAAGAAACCATTCCAAGACCTTCTCTCAACAACTTAAATTATTTGGATAAATTGATTTTTGATATAGCATTAGAACTTTTACAACCAATCAGTCAAAAGGTCAACCATTGCCATCCCCATTCTCCTAATTTAAATAACTTAAGGCCCAAGGTATGGATTGGTGGGCCTGCGATTCATTCACACTTCAAGTCCAAAGGGCTTTTGGGTGAGGGGAACATTAGAAATATCAATAAAATAATCCTATATCTTCACCTAACAGCTTGAGCTAAGGTGCGATGCCAAGGTTAATTGTCTTCCCATCTTCTACTCTATTTTATTTTTGTATATGCTACCCATATTTACTTCTCTTGGCAGACAGAAATAAGAATTTACCCCATCAAAACCCTAATTGTTCCTTGACACTTTCCAGACTTTGCTCTAAAATCCATCAAACAAAAAACTATCTTCCCATGATACTGTTCACAGTACCAAACAACCTCCTAATTTTCCACCCTTAATTCACCCAAAAAAACCCAAATCCCAACCCTTCCGCTGTGCTACAGCATACCATGTTCTACATGCATCAAACTATTATATGCTTACAGTCTACACTCTACACCAAGAAGCAGGTTTTTACCAAAATTTGTTTGAAGTCCAATAAAAGTGAAGCGTAAAAGCAAAGATTTAAATACTTTCTAATATCTTCAGAAAAGATATTGATACAAATAACTATCAATAGACATATTTTGTAAGCCGAAATTAATATATATAGAGTCCCAATCTTATGGACATAAAATAGCTGAAA